>JBBMOL010000040.1:4492247-5092247 GCA_037954665.1 Laguncularia racemosa
TCTCAATTTTGTTGTTTTGTATTGTAATTTTATTTTTAAGATTTTCCCCAAACTCTATTTTCTATACCTATCAGTTATACTTATAAAATGTCTCTAATAATTAAACTAAAACCAAAGATAAATGGATAATATATTATTTAAAATTAAGAGCAATGCTACCTTTCCCCCCCTTAAACTCTAGTGTAAAGTATCATAAGATAATCATAGTATTTCTAAGTAGCTTCTCATACCATTTTTTACTCCTTGCTCCACTTTTAGCATGAATCCAACAAGGGGAGTGAAGTGGGAAATATCAAAGGGAGATTAATAAATCATTGACTCCTCTTTTCATGTATGGTTTATGGAATCTAGTCAATGAGTTTAATTGTGAAAGACTATCAAGGCTAGAGTTTGGTGGATTATTTAATAAAATGGGTTAGTTTACTAAGTTAACTATGATACTAATCGTAAGATTAGGAGTTGCATTAACTAAGAAGAATATATATGTACTAATGTGATGCCAATCTCTAGTTTAAATTGGTTTTTCTAAAATGGTTTTTTTTTTTTTATCATATAAAAAGCAGGATCTTGAATGGATTAGTCAACTTTAGATAACTATATAAAAAGAAGGATCTTGACCATATCCTATGACTATATGATGATGAAAATGATGAAGAGGAGAAAGATGAGAGGGAAGAAGAAGAAGAGGGAGGTAAAGAAAGTGAAGAGGTGGAAATGATGGATGTGGAAGAAGAAGAGGATGAAGAAGAAAATGAGGAGGATGATAATGATGACTATAGTGACTAATGTTTTCTATTTTCTTTAATGTATTAATGAGACTAATTTGGCTTACTAAACTAGATTGTAACAATTTTTTTCTCTTATAACTGCTGTTTTAGTTTTTTGTTCCTTTTTGCTTTTTTTTTTTTTTTTTTTTGGGTAGCTTCTACATGTTTAGAGCATTCAAGATCAACCATTTTACATGATAAGCACTTTTTGCAATGAAACATATGACATATTCAAGGGAGTATTAGTTCTTTTTCCCACTACCTTCCTCAATTTCTTATTTTCTTTAGTTCTTATTTTGTGAGTTTTTCTTTCTATTCATACATTAAAGACAATATACGATTCTAAGTGTAGGAAAGGGGTTTATAAAATTTGTGGTTATTTAAGAAATCAAATTTGTTTATTTAACCTGAAAATCATTAAGTTAACTTGAAATTTAGTGTAGGATAATTCTTTGGATAGTATAGAGCACTTAATCAATAAGTGCTTTGATGATACTTTACTTAAATTGAATAACAAAATCTTTGCAAAGTAGAGTTATTTATTATTTAGTTTTGAACTTTAAGGTTTAGAAATTTGAATAATATCACTAGTTAATAACTAGTCATGGATTTCTTTTAAACTTATTTCATGTATATATTTCCCTTTTGATATTTTAGAACACTATAATCCTTGATAAATAAATAGTTAATACTTATTCTTTGAAAATTTCTTGAAAAGTCCATATAGTTAGACTATCTATTAAATAAAAAGGATAAATTAATTGAATTGAAGTTTAGCTGTGGGCCTCGAGTCTACGAGGTGCCTCCTTTGTGTGGAATAACATTTATTAACTTGAGTGATGAGCTCGAGATTATCGATAGAAAGCTTGCTAAAAGGGTTAAAATAAAAGTTCATGTAAAGGCTAAGCATAAGTAAATAAACTCTATTAAATAAAGGTAGTTGATGGTTCGAAGGGGTATTTAAAATTTAGTATCTTAAGATTGTCTAGTCTAAGACTTACTAATCGATGAAATCACTTGTAATAATTAAAAAAAAACTAGAGGAATGATTGAAGGATAATTGAATGTAGTCATCTTGGCTATGGTGTTTAGCAAAAATTTTGAAGAAAGTGTGTTTGTGTGTGTGGAAATTATAAGAGCTATAGTTAATTTTCTTTTGAAACTGCAACTTAATTAAGAGTTTGTTTCTTAAGCTATTATAGGGTTAAATAAGAATTATTTTGAATGGTTTCACAAATAGTAGTAAGTTGATTAAGTATTTCTTATCCTATTGTTTGATTTGATTAATTTGCTTGAGAACAAACAAATGCTTAAGTACCAGCAAGTTTAATAGGTGCTTAATTAGATATATATATATAGTGAGATTTAAAGTATTTTCCCCTTATTTTGGCTTGTTTTTTGAAAATTTTAAATTTTAATTGAATAACATTTTAATTTTAGGGTTTCGATGAATAATTGAATTAAAAAGAAAGAAAATGAATCCAATTTTATTCAATTTGGAGCTAAATAGAAGAAGTTTTGAAGATAGATATGGGCAATAGGCATGATCATGTCCAAAACGTGTTGAATTTGAAGTATAAAACTGAGAGTTCTATAAGGTCTAGACATGACCATGTTTGTTGGTCGTGTATCTCTCGAAGATAATTATTTCTAAGCATGACATCGACACGATCGTGTCTAGGCCATGTCCGTTGCAAAGTCTAGTTTTCCAAGTTTTTTATCAACAATTTCAATACAACTTGAAGTACGACCGTGTTAGATAGCGTGTTAGCCTAAAAAACATATATATATATATTTTATGCTCACTATATAAAGGACAAGGAGGTATCGCCCCCACCTAAAAAAAAAAAACAAAAGAAAAAAGAAAGAAAACATTTTTCATTTGTTCCAGGTTTTTTAAGAGACTAGAAAGCTATTTTTTGTTACTTTAAGAATTTAGAGCTTTTCTTATATTTCTTTGATAATGTATATTTCTACATCATTGAGGATTTTTATTTTCAATGTGATTGGAGCTTAATTTTTCTTAGTATCTATACTTGTGGATCCTAAGATTATTATGTGACTGAAGTTATTACTATTCAATGAATTCTTAGATCTATTGATTCACATATGTGTTTTTTATATTGCTTAGATTAATATTTCTAAGATATTATTCTATCTATTTGATAATATACATTAAGATTGATAAATCTGATATGTAATTAGATCTAAAATGTTTGAAGAGAATTAATGTAATCTTGGAGATAAGTTACATAATTCTTCTGGAATTAATTAATTTGTTTAAGGGAATTTATTGTTTTTAATGTGGTCCTTAAAATATACTATTATGAAAAGATTCAAATATGTATTTTTAATATTAGGGTTGATAAGCTTGAAAAAGTTATTAAACTAATATAGAAATTCCCCCAGTAAGTGAAATTAAGAGGGATTTGAATGAATTTTGTCAATGTCACATAATAATTCCTAGGTGAAACAAAGTCTAGTAGTTAGTTTTACCATCTTAAATTTAATTATAGTCTATTTTGCTTTTCTTTCTTTCAATTTAATCTCTAGTTTATAAATTAATACTTAGTTATAGGGTTTAGATAAATTAATCTGTATAATTTGCCAGTAGATAATAAAATGTAGGTTAATATTAGTACTCATAATCCTTATAGAACAATATCGGTATTTAATACACTATATTACAAGTTTTGATAGGTATACTTGCCTACATCAATATGCATAAACTAAAACCACGCTGCCATAATGTTCATCTATAAATTAAAAGGGTATCGAAGAAAAACTAAACACCAAGTTGAAATTTTCAATGGAATTAATGAACTTGATAGCTAAACAAAGAACTTCCCAACATATCATAGAGATAATAACATAAGCAATTTACACATTATGAAGCTAGGATAAAAAAAAGGTGTGCAACTACATTAATTTACTTGAATGATGAGCTATTATGCAATATTTGGATCTTGATGTCACATTCATGAAGATAGGAAGCAATAGGTCTTTTTTTAGATTTTTTTACATCAAGCCACACTACCTATAGTATATTTTGGGACTTTATGTTATTCCTTGCATCTAGGTTTCCTTTTATTAGAAATTTGCTTATTTTGTTCACATTTGTTGATCCTTATTGAAGATTTTATTATTCATTGGTTACCTCAATAAATTCACAAGAAACAGAATACATGTAAATGTTATAATGTTAAAGTTAACTTTTCATCAATTATGAAACTTTGATCTTCCCTAGAACTTATTATCAAATTAACCAAAAATTCTTTCAACTTCTCCCAGTACATTGTGATTCCACCATTACCTGCACTGTTAAATATTTTTTCCAATGGGTTCTCTAAAGTGTAAATTTTATAATAAACTTTTAAATCATTTGATTAGCATAAAGAGTATTGATTTATCATGAGCTCTAACTTATATGCTTTAAAATTGTCGAAATCTACATTCAGTTTAGTTCACTTAATAGAGCACCTAACATGACTAGCAACTACATTAATAAACATAATCATAACCACACCTAAATACGATCATCTTCATAAGTTCTTGTAAGATAATTGTGACTGAAATAGATTTCATAGTTGAAAAGTTCTATTAGAAAAATAGCTTTTCTTTACAATGCAACCCCTTTAAAATACCATAACAAAAGCTCAAAGTCTATGGAGATCATGAGACTATCTTCATGGCTGTGGAAATTAAATAAGTAATATATGCACTAGGCAATTTGAGAGACTATCCTATTTGTACCAGACTTCCTACCAAGAAAACATGCCTTCAAGATGGAAACTTGAACATTGATAAGCATAACTTAGGTTTGAAGGAAGTAGCACTACCTATGCAGATAGAAGATCATCTAGTTTAAACAGTGCACATCTTTTGGCAATCATGCTTGTAGCCTTTGAAAATCACTTCCCTTCCATAGCACCAACTAAAGATATAATAAATGGTTTCCACTATCAAATGCTACAGACCACAAGTCATGTAAAGTCATGCATAAAAACTTGAGTAAATTCCACTTTCTCTCAATAGCCTCTTTTCATCTTCAACTTAGCTAAAACAAACCCACAACCCCAATTCAAGACAACCCATCTTCATGCTAGATCAATCCAACTCTATGATTACTACCTATTTTAGACATTTTAACAAACATTTGAGTTGCATCGTGAACTCTACTCTTCAACACAAAACTTTAATCTAACTAATAGGAGTTTCAACATTAAACTTGAAATATATCTTCATAATCACATCAATAAACACCATCCCATAGTTTCCATATCCTTTATCATGAAAAAATCAAGCAAAAAATAGATTGAAAAAAATTAACCATGAATCAAATCATAAAAGCCCTAGTACACACACACATACACACACACACATAGAGGGGACTTACCTAGAATGGAGCATGCCTACATTGGAGCTGAATGTCCTAGAGTTTAAGAGTGGAGATTTGTTGAAGCAATGGAGAAGGCAAGAGTGTGAGGAGGTTACTTTTTATATTTGAAAATATTTTTATTCTAATCCAATGAATTAGATTTTTGTACTATATTTTTTTATACCAAAATTTTATCATTTTATCTAGTGCTTTAGGATCTTTTTTGTCCAATAACCAAGCTAAATTTGTAGACCAAACAAAGGACATGAAATTTTAGCAACCAAACTATACTTGAATCTTTGTCTTCTTTTTCAATGGAAAAAACATAAATACATCTAATCTTGCAATGATAAGATTTACTTAGTGCTTTCTTGTAATATGAGATCTTTGGGAGGCAGTCTCTACCTTATGGCTTTAGTTACATATTATTAGACAGGTTAGTCCTATATTAGGAGTCGTCATATTTTATGGATAATTTTTTAAAAGAAATATTTACACTAGCTCTCAGCTTTCAACTAGTTCATGTGTTGTCTATTAGGACTTAATTATCAAGAACTTGAAGTTTTAAATTTCTTTTACTTTGGTTTTGGAAAATAGTATTAATATAGAGAACTTTAGTACTTAGAGCACAACATTATCTTCAATTTAGGATAAAAGGAAAGAGAACAGAAAACCCAAATTGATTGGAAAACAAAAACTAGTCAGCCATGTAATATTACTCTCCTTTATCTTCAATTTAAACTTACTTTGTACCACCATGTTGCTTGTTTTTGAATTATAGGTGCAAATTGGGAGCGAGACTTAGTGGGTGAAGATTAGAGATCTATTGGCTCTTCTTTAACACAAATAGAAGTAGCACAAGATTGCCTAAGAGAAAGCTAAAGATGCATGTCGAGTCTAATTTTTGAATTCCCATTCCTAATCCGATCTAAACTAAACCCTATGCTCATCTAATCTAGATCCTCGACTTGGGTTAGGAATTTCGTTTGATTTTTGGAGTCCCCTACCCAACTGTTGTTGGGAAAAAGTGAATTAAGACTAAAGGAGCGGATTAGTCTTAATTTGGACTACTAGTCGTCGTTATTTCCTCTTCTCGTTTTTGTGAGAAGAGAAAAAGGGAAAACCAGAGTTTCTAAGTCCGGAGGCTAACCTATTAAAACCTATGCGGTTACCACCTAATCTCTCAAAATTGTTCATCTCTAGAAATGTGTTTCATTGTGTTTCTGTTACTTTTTATTGTGTTTTTGAATTTATTTCAAGAAAAAGGATTTTTCATTCATTTTAGGGGGTTGACCCGAATGGGTGCCTACGTACCTGCTACTCAGGATCAAACAAGCCGTAGTTCGCTTTTTTTTGAAAACTTTTAGATTTGTTGGTGAATTTTAATTTTGAAAACTCTTTGATTTATGTTCTTAAAATTTTTGGGATTTTTCTAAAAATTTCTAAGCCTAAACTTTGAATTTGATTTTTGAAAATGATTTTGAGGGAAAACATCAATTTTGAGTTTATTTGAAGAAAAGGATTTTTCTAAGTGTTAAAAATTATTTTTTTTTGTAATTCTTGGAATTTTTTAAATTTTTGTGATCTTTATGATTTTTATGATTTTCATGATTTTTTTTATTTTTATAAGTTTTGTAAGTTTTTCATGATTTTTGTGATTTTTATAAGTTTTGTAAGTTTTTCATGATTTTTGTGATTTTTATAAGTTTTGTAAGTTTTTCATGATTTTTATGATTTTTATAAGTTTTGTAAGTTTTTCATGATTTTTGTAATTTTTATATTTTTTTGAAAATTTTATCTTAAGTTTATTTTCTATCCTATTTTGAAATTTAAAATTTTATTATTATTTTTTTCTAATATTTCTATTATTTTTCTTCATTTTTATTATTTTTATTTTATTTTTTCTTATTTCCTATTTTCTATTTTCTATTTTCTACATTATTAAATCCTAGAAAAATACAATTCCTACATTTTCCTATTTATCGACAATATAAATAAATAAATGGCTAACAATATAATAAATAATAATAAATAAATTCAACATAAACAAATAAACAAAATAAATAAAATAAATAATAATAAAAAATCTGGAAAATCCGACTTACCTGGATCCGGATCGGTGCGTGGGTCGTATCAGATCGGGTCGGGTCGAATCGGTCGGACACGGCGGCGGTATTGGCTCGTTTACGGCGTTCCGGCGGTCGTTTGCGGCGGGTGAAGTGTCGAATCCTAGCTTCTTGGGGGTGCTGAATCCGATGGTGGTGGTGATTTACTCCTAGAACGTCTCCTTGCGGTGGTTTGAACTCCGGTCGGCGGTCACGGCTTCAAGTTCCTCTGATTTGCACTCTTTTCTCTCTCTCTCGCAATTCTGATATGTGATTTGGCTTCTTCACCTCCTCCTCTATTTATAGGCGTTTGAAATCGAGCTGAATAAGCTCGGATTTCCTCCGATTGAAGCTGATCGGATTTTCGGTTGAAAAACCAACTTCGATCCGTGCCTATCCAACGATTTGTTGCGATTTGATTCCAATTAGATAGTGTTTATCTTATTTCTGTTGAAGATCTGTTGGATTCGTGCAAAAAATCGGATCAAAACGGCCGAAATACGAATTTTTTCTTCTTGCCGGCGATCTCGGGCTCGAGGTAGGGGATGATCACGCGCCTGGCGCGTGCGTTTCTTCCAGCCAATTAGAGCCTGCCACGTGTCCTGGATAAGTCGAAAAATTACAAAATGCGGAAATTGCGTCCCCCGCGATTCAAACCCGCGACCTCGACCCCCTGCGCGCGCGCTTAGCCACGGTCCGGACCAGCTGAGCTAGCCCACTTTCCTGATTTTTTTATTTTCGCAAATTGCATATATGCAATGCGATTTTTCCATTTTTTGTATTTTTTGAAAATTCCAAAAATTTGTAAAAAATGTTTATTATTTATTATTGCCATTTCTGAAATCATTTTTCAAAATTGAAGTGTTTTCCTATTTATTTTTATTTTTTGAACATTTTTATTATTTTATGCTAAATTAGGAAAAATTGGGAAAAATTAGGAAAAATTGAAAAATTGATTTATTATTGAGAATTGTTGATTCCGAGGGCAAAAATGGTGTGTTTACAATGCAAATGTAAAAGGTGTATAAAGTTTTCATAGTGTATTTATAGATATCTATAATTTAATAACCATGATTGATCAACTTATAACTTTGAATGCCCATCAATATCTATTAATTGTAAAACATATTAGCAATGTAGCGATACGCAATGGAAGTAATCGAAGCTTTAGGTTAGCTTATCAATTACATCATCCTTCTACATTGTAAGTGTAAAACCCCATAAAAGTAAGTCATTTCTAATGATAAATTAATTAGGATAATTGTCTTAGATTTCAATAAAAGTAGAAAATAGTACCCCAATTTTTTTTTTTTAGACTTTCAAATAGTTATGATTCCTATCTATATTTTACAAGTAAGCCTCAAATATTATCAGCAAGATAAAATTAGTATTCAAACTTTATGTCACAAGAATTTCTTTTAGTTAATTTAAGATTCCTTTAAAAATCTATATACAATTTTTCCATTTTAGAGATGTAAGCAATTAGCTTCTCCGAGGAACTTCCCTAACTAACTTCTTAAGAGAGCCACCTTATAGCTAACTTCTTAAAGAAAGATATTTCACTAACTTCCTAAGGAAGCTTACTTGATCAACTTTTCAAGTAAGACATCAAAAAGAACTTAGCTAAGAAGTATAGCTTCTCATGGAAGTCATCTTGATAAACTTGATAACAAAGTTTGTCAAAGAAAACCAAAACTTCTTCTAGTTAGTGCCAACTCCTTACACTTCCATTCAATCCTAAATCGAGCTATTAGATAATTGCAAGATCCCTATTCGAACTAGAGTATCTTATGGAAAGCAAAAACAAGTATGAATATCGGATAGATTTGGCTTAGAAATCAAAATTAAAGATCAAATATTATAGCCCAAATGTCATCTATAATTTCTAAAGATTTTTGTAAATAGCATTTTTAGAAATCCTGTTAGATAAGCAACGACATCTAGAATTTAGCCCCAAATGTACATGAGTAGGGTCCTGGAGCTAGAAGAGGCTTGATATTCTAAAAGTTGACCAAAGTCAACTTAGTCAAATTAAAAGTCGACTTAAGTCAATTGACTCTACTCGACTCACTTACTTAAGTCTTTCATTTGACATCTTAGGAAGACTTGAGTAGACTTAAAGCATTAAAGCTAAGACTCGAGTTGACTTAGGGAAGACTTAGTAAATAAGACATCAAGGATTCATAAGATACTCTTTTCTTATGGAATCAAAGAGTTTAGCTTAGTAAAAGTTCAGTTGAAAACCGTTAACTATACTAATTTTCACTAAACTCTCTACTTGAGAGTTCAATCTTATCCTCGATATTTCACCTAGTAGACTAAACTCAAATTTTGTCAAATTTCATATGTAAGACCAGTACTTAGCCCCAAACATTCCTTGAGTATTAGATTTAAAAACCCAAAATCAGTTGACTAAAGTCCACTCCAATTTGTCTTGAGTCAACTTTCGATAAATAATTAGACAACTCAAAAAGACTTGTATTGACTTAAGTCTAATCCTTTCTAAATCTATCTTATCTAATCCTAATCATGAGGATTAATACCCTAAAACATAGATCAACAAAAATAAACATAAATTAATAACAAACCCAATTGAAAAACCAAATCGAAACCAGAAGTCTCTTAAACGTTATCTTAAGGCTTTCTAATCGATTAAGCTTAAAACCATCCCCAAATCTGAATTTATTTGAACCAAAATTTTCCTAGTTCAATATTACATCTTTAATTACCCAATAACACATAAAATATTAGAAAATCTAAGCAAAACTCTACCAGCTAGGATCTTTCTCCAAACACGCCATAAAGAGAAGTCAAACTTCTCGTCTTACCTTATCTTATCTTATCAAGATCACCATTTATTACACCTGATCTTATCTCAATCCCACCCTATCTTATCTTGTCTAACCAAAGAAAAGGACATGAAATAATTTAAAAATATGCATATGAAAATCGGATCCAAATAAAATGCACTAAACATGTGATTTTTCTAGTTTTTGTCAAGGTCTACTTACCTTAATCTATCTTATCCTATACTATTTAAATCTTACCCAAATTTTACCCTATTATACTTTAAATATACCTTAATTCCTCAGTAAAATATCATGTAAAAATTCAAAGAGATGAGCCCCCAAAATATATTAGAAACTCCTTCTTCACGTGAAACACCACCATGTAAACCCATCTAACTTGTCACTATTCAATTCATCTCTTCCTATCTTAATTTAATTTAATCTAAAATAACCTAAATTACCATGATTAAATTAGGTTGAAGACCTAGAAAACATGGAAAAATCAAATTTTAAAGTCTCATAAACAAGAAGAAAATTACATCTAAATCTCATATCTAAAAACACCTTGTTAGTTAACCATGTTTCATCCCATGTTTGAAGCCATCTTACCTAATCTTAACCTAATCAAAATTTACCCAAATTTTTTCAAGACTAAGCTAAGGAGGTTAACTAAAAATGAATAAATAATTATCCTAAGAAACTACCTAGAAGCTACTAAAGGTTGCCCTCCTCTTTTGACCATGTGATCTTATCTATATAACATCATCTACCTTATCTTATCCTATATCATTAATACCCTAACTTATCATATAAGCTATTAGGAAAATTATCACCATAAACCTGCCCAATCTTGTCCCCTTAGGAATGGTGAATCAACACCAAGAATTATTTATAAAGCAACAAAACTTAACTACTATAAAGGGGAATGTATGGAGGCAAACTTACCTAAGTATGGCCCTCCATTTCTCACACTACTTTGAGCCCCCTATTCTCTTATTTCTACTCATCCAAATTTCCACCAAACACACCTAATATCCCTCTAAGAAGTTAGAAATTTCCATCCATAATTAGTTCCATTTACATTCCAAAACCGACAAGAGTTTTAGAACCCCCAACACTATACATCAAGGTAAGAACTTCCAAGAAGATTAAGTTATCTTTAACTCTCTTAAGGAAGCTACTAATCTTACTTATTTTCTATATTATAGGACCTTTAATTTAGGTATTCAAGGGGTATTCATCAAATTAAGGTAATCCTTGATTGACCCAAGTTGCTTTCATAGCATAGTCTTCATTTACATACACTAATATTATCTATTTATGGAAGTTATAGGTTTCAATTGTAATTCCACTTCAAGCAAACCTTATCCTCATAAGACTACTCTATTTCTCTTTCATCTAGAGTATTTGTGAGGGTTTAGATATATTTTGAACCCCTAATAAATACAAAAGCCTAAGGAAAGAGTGGTTAAAGACTTAATTTTGAATCTTGAAGACTTATGATCATCTATAACTATTTTTGACCTATTGGACATCCATGGACATATTTTTAGACATTCATGAACATATTTTGGACATATATTCTTGGACATTTATGGACATATTCTTGGACATGTTGATGGACATACTCATGGGTACCTTGGACATATAATTGTCGTATCATGGCATCATTTGAGAACAAGACTTACCGTAACAAAGACCTAAGCACAGACCTTGACAATGGGCCGTGAACTTAGACTTGAGGCCTTGAACTTGAACTATTAAGAATCTAAATAATTAAAAGATACCCTAAAAGACTTTAAAAGACTCTAATAATACTTGGGGTTTAGATTGGGATACTAGAATAGTATATTTTAGTAGTAGTTATTCTTATATGTATTTTCTTTTATGTCCAATTATTTAGGTTTTTCAAAAGATCTTCAGTCTCTACCTGAAGATTATTACAATCCTCAAGTCAAGCCTAGGTGAGGGAGTTTAGATGATCTACTATATGCTTGCTGCTTGCTGCTTGTGTGATGTTTTGTTGGTTGCTATTGATTATTTAAAATGACTAATTGCCTTGCATGCTCTCATCCATGTGGTCACCATATTAAATTGGTAAATTTAAATTCTTGGCCAAAATAACCAGATTACTCGTCGCATGTCTGTGATTTAACAAGTACACAAAAAGGAATGAAGAGTATTCAACCTTTGCCAAAAAAATTTAAAGCATGTCAAAGCTTTTTGAAAATTTCAAGTCTTTTTTGAAAAATTTGAAATCTTTCTAAAGTATTTTTGTAAAGTTTGTATCAAAAATCTAGCATGTGCTCTTAAAGGCTGTTGTTTATAAAACCTTGGTGTTGCAATGGTGATTTTATGAAAATCGATTTTGTTGGAGGCAAAGCGTTAGGACTGCTTTTGTTTATGTTCCCCATTATTGCTAAAGGAATTTTTTCTAAAAAATTTTCAAATGTTATTTTTTAATAACATTTTTGTTGCTAAAAATTCTAATCATTTTCGTATCATTTCACATTCTAGATATTACAAATTTTCATGAGAATATTTTTTTATATTTTCAATAACAACATTCTTAATATTTACACAATTTTTTTTGTTTTATTTTTAACTTTAATTTTTCTCCATTATTTCCAAACATTTTTTTCTTCTAAATATTTGTCCGAAATCATATTTTAATAATTTTTTAAAAATATTTCAAAAATTTCCTTATTATTTTATAATACTGCAACAATTATTTGACATTCTACATATTTCACATTCCTTACAACAACAAATATTCATTCTAATACAAAAATTAATATTACATGTTACGTATTACAACATCTATATAAATCATATTTAATAAATTATAATCTAACAACACCCAGAAAGATTTTCTATAAAATAAACAATATACTAATATTTTTCTAAACTCTTATATCAAATACAAGCATAGATAAAAAAAATTTAACACAGATAAAAAAAACTTCAACTTTTCTAAAGAAGACATACCACAATTGATTAGCTATTCAGAAGCTAGTTAGATCTAAGCAAATCCTTTCTTTCCTGTGTAGAATCACTTCTTCTTCTTTCTCTTCTCTTCATGTGAAAAAGAGAAAAACTAGATCTGTCGAGTCTAATTTTTGGATTCCATTCCTAATCCGATCTAAACTAAACCCTATGCTCATCTAATCTAGATCTTCGACTTGAATTAGGAATTTCGTTTGATTTTTGGAGTCGCCACCCAACTGTTGTTGGGAAAATTGAATTAAGACTAAAGGAGCGGATTAGTCTTAATTTGGACTACTAGTCGTCGTTATTTTCTCTTCTCGTTTTTGTGAGAAGAGAAAAAGGGAAAACCAGAGTTTCTAAGTTCGGGGGCTAACCTATTAAAACCTTTATGGTTACCACCTAATCTCCTAAAATTGTTAATCTTTAGAAATGTGTTTCATTTGTGTTTCTGTTACTTTTTATTATGTTTGAGAATTATTTTGAGAAAATGATTTTTCTTTATTTTAGGGGTTGACCCGAATGGGTGCCTACGTACCTGCTATTTAGGATCAAACAAGCCGTAGTTCGCTTTTCTGAAAACCTTTAGGTTTGTTGATGAATTTTAATTTTGAAAATTTCTTTTGATTTAAGTTCTTAACATCTTTGGGATTTTTCTAAAAATTTCTAAGCCTAAACTTTGAATTCGATTTTTTTTTTGAAAATGATTTTTTTAGAGAAAACACTAATTTTGATTTATTTGATGAAAATGATTTTTCTAAGTGCTAAAATTTTTTCTCTATTTTTCATAATTTTCGAATTTTTTATGATTTTTGTGATTTTTGTGATTTTTATAAGTTTTTTATGATTTCTATAAATTTTTGGGAATTTTTATGATTTTTGGTAATCTTTGTGTTTTTGGGAATTTTTGGTGATTTTTATCCTAAGTTTATTATCTATCTTATTTTGAAATTTAAAACTTCATTATTACTTTCCTAACATTTTTATTGTTTTTCTTCATTTTATTTATTTATTTTTAATTATTTTACATTATTTTACATTATTAAATTCTAAAAAAAACCTAATTTCTACATTTTTCCTATTTATTGAAAATAGAAAAAAAATAAATAATTAAACTAAACAAATAACAATACCCCAAAAAAAACAATAATAATCACAAATAATGAATAACAATTTTGAGAATAAATAAACAAAACAAAATAAATAAAAGAAAATAAAATAAATAAAAAATCTGGAAAATCCGACTTACCTGGATCCGGATCGGTGCGCGGGTCGGGTAGAATCGGGTGTCGGGTCGGATCGGTCGGACACGACGGCGAGGTTGGCTCGTTCACGGCGTTTCGGCGGTCGTTTGCGGCGGGTGAAGTGTCGAATCCTAGCTTCTTGAGGGTGCTAAATCCGATGATAGCGGCGGTTCACTCCCAGATCGCCTCCTTGCGGCGGCTCAAGCTTCGAACGGTGGTCGCGGCTCCAAGCTTCTCCGGCGTACTCCAATTTGCTCCTTCCTCTCTCTTTTTCTCTCTTTTTTTTCTTCGTGTTTCTTCGTGCTTTGGCTTCCGCCTACCCTTCTCTATTTATAGGCGTCCGGAAAACCTCTTGGATAAGCTCAAATCGGCCGATTTGGATAAATCCGAATTTTTTCCGTTTTTAGATTTGATTTTATCCCGGCGATTTGACGTTAATCTCTTGTGCTCCTTTGGTTTATCTGATGGATTTGGCCTTATCTCGACTTTAATCTAGAAGATTAAAAAGAAAACGGCCGATTTCGCCTTCGTCGGACTTCTGTCGGATTTTTTTTCAGGCTGGGCTTGCGAAGAAGACGATCACGCGCGACGCGCGTGACTTCCCTCGGCCAATCACATGCTGCCACGTGGCAGCTCCAGGGAAAAGAAAGAAAAAATTGCATCGAGCGCTCGGGGGAAGATTCGAACTCGCGACCTCCACGCCTCCCACACGTTCCCAGCGCACGCACGAACCAGCTGAGCTGGCCCAATTTCCCGATTTTATTTACATCGCAAATTGTACATATGCGATGCAATTTTTTTATTTTTTTGTTTTTTTTGAAATTTCAAAAATTTGTAAAAATTGTTTATCATCCATTATTGCTATTTCTAAAATCATTTTTCAAAATTGAGGTGTTTTCCTATTTATTTTTATTTTTTGAACATTTTTATTATTTATGGTAAATTAGGGAAAAATTGGGAAAAATTAGAAAAAATTGAAAATTGATTATTGATGAGAATCATTGATTCCTAGGGCAAAAATGGGATGTTTACAGCTGCCCCTCTTTGTGGTAAAGTTTGAAAAACTTAACTACAAAGACAAACAAAACACGCCATTTTTGGCCTCTTGAATTAGGTTTCAGTAGGAAAATGCCCCAAGAGCTGATAATCCTATGATTGAAGATGTTCCTAATAATCCAAGGTAATGCTCCCTCTCCAAAAAGTGCTTTATGGGCTAACTAGTTGGTGACAGGACACACCTCAAGCATTGAGTAGGAATGTATGATGATAGGAAGCGCCTTCTCAGACTTGCAACCTTGGAAAGAATATTACCGAAAAGTGCCCCGAGAGCTGACTAATCGGGAGGGTTTAGGAAAGTGCCCTTCATGGGCTGACTAACCTTTGATAAAATGCCTCGAAAAGTGTCCCCTATGGGCTAACCTTGAGGTAGATTTTTTTTTAGGAAAGTGCCCCCTATGGGCTAACTAACCCGGGATTGAACTTGTCTCAGAAGGTGCCCCCTATGGGCTAACCATGAGATCAGAAATTCCTCAGGAAAGTGCCCCCTATGGGCTGACTAACCTGGGTTGAAAACTTGGACTTGTCTCAAAAAGTGCCCCTATGGGCTGACCGTGAGAACAAGGTTTTGGGAAAGGGCCCCCTATGGGCTGCCTAACCTAGAATTGAGAATTTTGCCTCAAAAAGTGCCCCCTATGGGCTGACCTTGAGGACAAAGTTTTTAGGAAAGGGCCCCCTATGGGCTGCCTAACCTAGGATTGAGAATTTGCCTCAGAAAGTGCCCCCTATGAGCTGACCATGAGGACAAAGTTTTTAGGAAAGGGCCCCCTATGGGCTGCCTAACCTAGGATTGAAAATTTTGCCTCAGAAAGTGCCCCCTATGGGCTGACCATGAGGACAAAGTTTTTAGGAAAGGGCCCCCTATGGGCTGCCTAACCTAGGATTGAAAATTTGGCATCTCCAAAAAGGTGCCCCCCATGAGCTAACCTTAGGAGATGATGTTTAGGGAAGTGCCCATGTCATGCTAACTACCTTATTAAAAATGAATGACTAGACGAGTGCCCTACTATGGGCGGACTCATCTCATGCTTTCGAATATGCTTCTTACCGAGCTAAATGATGTAATGCCTTTCATAATGTGACGATGGTTAACCATTTTAAAACGCTTGCCAGTTTATCGTGGATAGCAACCAAACAACCGAACCTTCGTGTTGGTTTGCCTCTGCTTCTCTTCTTCTCATCTTGATACGGGGTTGAAAATCTTGATGTGCTTCACTTTTTGATGCGTTTGACTCATTCGTTGGTAATGTTATCCTACTAATGCACTAAGTTCTAATGCCTAAGAATAAATAAAATTATATCACAAATTTTATCGAGATTCATTATCATTTTATTGTTTGTCTTTTATTGACGAAATGGTGGGTAATGTGTTTAGGTGTATTTATTGTGATGAGAATTGATTAGGATTGTTGACCACTCAGGGATATTAGCTTTGCTCGTAGAAAAGTAAAAACTCAACTCAATGAAATTGGTATCGAACATTAGCTTTCATAAACATTGGCAAAATTTCAATTCCCTTGCCTAAGGATAGTACATCTTTACAGCATCGGTGTTGACAGGGTCTCTCAATTCTGGACCATCCATCTGAGTTAATATTACAGCCCCTCCTGACAAAACCTTTTTTACCACATAAGGGCCTTCATAATTAGGAGTGAATTTTCCTCTGGAGTCTTGGACATTCGAGAGAACTTTTCTTAGTACTAGGTCACCCTCTTTGAAGTACCGAGGTCTCATCTTTTTGTTGAATGCTCGGGCTATCCTCTGCTGGTAACACTGACCATGACATAGTGCGGTGAGTCTTCTTTCATCAATCAAGTTCAGCTGATCAAGCCTTTTCTTTACCCAATCCGATTCTGTTAATTGAGTTTCTGACAATATTCTGAATGATGGTATTTCGACTTCCACTGGTAGAACTGCTTCTGTACCATATACCAATGAGTAAGGGGTAGCTCCTGTAGATGTTCTTATTGAAGTCCTATAAGCCATGAGAGCAAATGGTAACATTTCGTGCCAATCCCTGTAAGTTGTTGTCATCTTTTCGATGATTTCTTGATATTTTTGTTAGCTGCTTCTACTGCCCCGTTCATTTGAGGTCTGTAGGGAGTTGAATTTTTGTGGTTTATGTGGAATTGTTGACATAAACCTGTCATCGATTTATTGTTGAGATTGGTACCATTATCGGTGATGATTGACTCAGGAACTCCATATCGAGCTATTATGTCCCTCTTTAAGAAGCGGACTATTACCCCTTTGGTGACATTGGTATATGATGACGCTTCTACCCATTTGGTGAAGTAATCAATCGCTACCAGTATAAATCTGTGGCCATTGGATGCCGTTGGAGTGATTGGGCCGATTATGTCGATTCCCCACATGGAGAAAGGCCACGGCGCCGATAACAAATGTAGCTCGTTGGGTGGAGCATTTATCCGGTCTGCGTATACTTGGCACAGATGGCAGTGCTTGACATACTTTATGCAATCCGACTCCATGGTTAACCAGTAATACCCTAACCTCATGATTTTTCGGGCCAACATGTAGCCGTTCATATGAGGTCCACATACCCCTTCATGTATTTCCTTCATGAGTTCGCATGCTTCATTTTTGTCCACACATCTCAACAGGGTGGTATCATGTGATCTCTTGTAGAGTATAGACCCACTTAATAAGAAATGACTTGCCAACCTTCTGAGCGTTCTTTGGTCATTCTTGCTAGCCATTTCAGGGTATTTACCTTCTTGGAGAAAGGTCTTGATGTCGTGATACCAGGGCTTATCATCCTGTATCTTTTCAACCGTCAAACAATAAGTGGGCCGGCTTTCGATGTCTATTTTCATCGGGTGAACTTCGGCTCCCCCTGTTATTTGCACCATGGACGCTAATGTGGCCAAGGCATCTGCGAACTGATTCTGAGTTCTCGGGATATACGTGAAGGTGATTGCCTTAAACTCCTCGACTAGCGCTGTTAGGTGTTGATGGTATGGTACCAGTTTGGGGTCTTTGGTTTTGTATTCCCCTCTTGTTTGTAGTATGATGAGCGACGAGTCCCCGTACACCTCTAATTCACGGATTCCCATTTGGCAGGCCATCTTGAGGCCAAGAATACACGCTTCATATTCCGCGATATTATTGGTATAGGGAAATGTAAGTCTTGTCGCTGCAGGGAATTGAGTGCCGTCTGGGGATATCAATACTGCCCCAACTCCACAACCGAATACGTTGGCAGCTCCGTCGAAAAACAATTTCCACCCAGCATTCTGCTCTCTCCCAGAGTCTTCTACTGGTATGTCTTCTACTGTTGATATGTTCTCGTCCGGGAATTGGACTCGTATTTCTTGGGTACCCATCTCGACAGGGTGTTCGGCCAATTGATCGGCCAAAGCTTGCCCCTTTATCGAGTTCTGATGCACATATGTGATGTCGAACTCGGATAGAAGCATCTGCCATTTGGAGATTCTCCCCATCAGCGCTGGCTTCTCTGCCAGGTATTTCAAAGGATCATGTCTTGTCAACAGCTCAATATGGTAATAAAGGGTATATTGCCTTAGTCGATGCATGACCCAAATTAACGCACAACACGTCTTCTCCACCTCTGAGTACCTTTGTTCCCCATCAGTGAACTTCTTGCTCAGATAATATATAGGACGTTCTCTTCCCTCCTCATCTTTCTGCCCCAGCACACATCCCATGGATTCGGGGAGTATGGTGAGGTATAAGAATAAAGGTTTTCCTTGTTTCGGGACTATCAAGACCGGGGGTTTTATAAGATAGTCTTTGATCGTCCTGAACGCTTCTTCACATTCGTCGTCCCATTCTATTGCGGCGTTCTTCTTCAACAGACGGAATAGCGGCCGGCATTTGTCGGTGAGTTGTGAGATAAACCGAGCTATATAATTTAACCTCCCCAGCAAGCTTCTTACTTCTTTAACGGAACGTGGGGAAGGCAACTCTAATATAGACTTTACCTTGTCAGGGTCAATCTTAACGCCCTCCTGGCTGATGACGAACCCTAACAATTTCCCCGTCGTAACCCCGAAAGTACACTTTTCTGGGTTTAACTTAAGCTGGAACTTCCTCAGTCGTTTGAACAATTTCCTCAGGATACTTACATGACTTTCTCCTTCTTTAGATTTAGCTATCATGTCGTCGACATATACCTCAACCTCACGATGCATCATGTCGTGAAGTATGGCGACCATGGCTCTCTGATACGTTGCCCTGGCGTTTTTCAAGCCGAAGGGCATGACTTTGTAACAGAAAGTTCCCCACGTCGTGATGAAGGTTGTTTTGGTTTTGTCTTCCTTGGCCATTTTTATTTGATTGTATCCTGAGAAACCGTCCATGAATGAGAAGAGATGGTTTCCTGCGGTGTTATCCACTAGAACATCAATATGAGGTAGGGGGAAGTTATCTTTTGGCGTGGCTTGGTTTAAATCCCGAAAGTCCACGGATACGCGCACTTTTCCGTTCTTTTTTATAACGGGGACTACATTTGCCACCCATTCTGGGTAGTCGGATACTTCGATGAACCCTACTTCCAGCAGTTTCTTGACTTCTTCTTTGATTTTTAGCAAGATGTCGGGCCTAAATCTTCTTAGTTTTTGTTTTTTAGGTTTGACATCTTCCTTTGTGGGAAGCCTGTGAACTACTATCGACTGGTCTAGCCCTGGCATGTCACCATATGACCAGGCAAACACGTCTGCATATTCGATTAATAGCTCGGTTATCTTTCGTTTTTGCTCGGCACTCAAACTGGTCCCAATTTTGAGGTTCTTAGGTTTGGTGATGCTTCCTAGATTTACTATCTCCACAGGTTCGTCGATCGAGATTCCACTTTGTTCATGTTTTAGCCAATTTTCTTGTACTATTTCGTGGTCTAAGATATCGTCTTCAACAACTGACCCAGCAGCGTTGGAAACGATATCAGCGTTTTTACGTCCTACCTGCGCGAAATATCCCTGATGTTCGATGGTGGAGATCTGAGTGACATAAAAGATGAAATCATATATAAATAAAGAAACAAACCATAATGGAATTCAATAAATAGTCTTAATAAAATTTGTTCAATAATTTTCCTACTCTTGAGCTAACCTAGCGCTATTGATAGGACAACAAAACCAGTTGTTCAGAGCCGGATGTTGGTTGGTCACGCGGGAGATTGATTCCCCTTTGTTGTTGTCCTCTTCGTTTATTTGAAGCTTTTGAATGGTATTTGCCTTTCTGAAAGATTGTCGGAGAGGTGGGATGCACATCTGGGTGTCCATCAACTTCCCCTTCATTCTGCCCCTTGCTTGTACTTCTTCTGTGGCCGTAGGAACATATCCCAGTCCGAAGGTCCCGTGCTGCCCCTCTTTGAACTGATGACCCTCCTTGCTGGTCACCATATTCACCTCATTGAAAATCTGCAGCCCCAGGTCTTCTGAACCCTCATCCCCGATGTAAAGTATGGCAGTTTCTTTGTATATGGCGTAATCCTGCTCGCCCAGTACTGTAATTATCTGCCCATTGGTGATGAATTTGACCTTTTGGTGGAGACTAGAGGGAATGGCACCAGCAGCATGTATCCAAGGCCGTCCCAGGAGCAAGTTGAAAGATCTTGGGATGTCGAGGACTTGGAAAGAGATGTGAAATACTTGTGGACCGATTTCCACTGGTAGGTTCACTTCCCCCACAATGTCTCTCTTTGATCCGTCGAAAGCTCTGACCACTATGGAGCTAGGTTTTATGTTGCTTGGATCGACCCCCAATAAGCCAAGTTTGCCAATGGGCATACATTGAGGGATGATCCGTTGTCAATAAGTACTCGGGAAACGATAGTATCATTGCACCGGACCACTATGAATAGTGGCTTGGTATGTCGGTCTCCCTCTTCTCCTAGCTCTTCTGGAGAAAAAGATATCTGATCCATGGTAAAGATAGAGTTTGCCACATCACCCATCTTGTCTGTAGCAATACCCTCCGGGACTTGAATCTGTTTTAGCACTTTGAAGAGTGCTTCCCTGTAGGGCTCAGATGTAGTAAGGAGGCCCATGAGAGATATCTGCGCTGGAACTTTATTCAATTGCTCCATGATCCTGTATTCGCTGGCTTTTACCATCTTTGTAAATGCAGCCAGACCCTCTCCCTCTTCCTCCGTTTTCTCTGTATTGGGTTCTTCAGTCGGGCTCTTATACTTGGGGTCGTATAATCTCCCAGAGCGGGTGATACCTCCCACTATAGGAGGTCGCTCTTGTTCGAGGGCCCGATAGTCGAATGGTGCAGCCTTGTAATTCTCTGCTGGTACAGGGACATTGAATACATATTTTTTCTTTGGGATTTGTACCTCCACTGACTGTCCCTCA
Organism: Laguncularia racemosa; assembly: GCA_037954665.1. Lineage (NCBI taxonomy): Eukaryota > Viridiplantae > Streptophyta > Magnoliopsida > Myrtales > Combretaceae > Laguncularia > Laguncularia racemosa. The sequence continues at coordinate 4,513,913 of JBBMOL010000040.1, forward strand.
TAGCATCGTATGACCTTGGGCTTCCGATGGGAGTTAATCATGTTGACAGTCTTTCCCTCTTCCTTTGCTAGATTGTCTTCCTTCTCGAATTCCGGCCCCCACCCACTAGGCGACCCTTGCTCAGTTGGGGTGTAAGAATAGTTCACCAGGTACTGAAACTTCCCATGTGATTCTCCCAAAGGGCCAACCGTAGGGTCCCCGGATAACCATCTTTTTTTAATGTGCACCTTTGGAGTTTCTCCCGAAACGGGTTGCTTAGCCGGATTCTGTTTGACAGCTTCTTTGGGAGCTGACTCTTCTGATGTGAGCATGTTGATGGTAGGCCTGTGATTAGGCAACGGGTTGGTGTTGACATTGGGTGCTGGAGTGTTTACAAAATCCAATTGTACGATCCCTGCGTCAATCAAGTCTTGGATTTTGTGCCGGAGCCTCCAGCACCTATCTGTGGAGTGTCCTTCTTGACCCATGTGGTAGTCACACTTGAGGTTGGAATCAAAGTTCTTGAGCTTGTATCGGTCGTTGGGGAGTTCGAAACTTATCAAGTTGTCCGCCCTCAACCGAGCGAAGACCTGACTGAGCGGTACGGGGATTGGAGTGAACTTCCTTGGGGGCCTGGCAGCTTGTGCATGACCCATCGTTGGTTGCTGGGCTGGGGTATTCGGGGTCTGGAAAGTCACCCGAGCCCCAGGTTTTTCTGCCTTACTCGAATGCACTGTATTGACTGTGGGCTCTTTAACTCTATTCCCTCCTAAGGGCCTTTGGGTTGGTGCAACCCTAGGAGGTTCCATTGATTGGAGCCTGCCGGTGGTGATGGCATTCTCGATCCTGCAACCTGCAGCTACTACTTCTGCAAAACTGGAGGACGTCTGGCCGACTAAATGTGAAAAATAAGTTTTTTCCAAGGTATTGACAAATATGGATGTCAATTCCTTTTCAGATATCGGAGTGGCTACCCTGGCAGCTTGGGCCCTCCAGCGTTGAGCATATTCCTTAAACGGCTCAGTATGTCTTTTTCGGAGATTCCCCAGATCGATTACCGATGGGGCAACTTCTATGTTAAACTTGTATTGATCATAAAAGGCCCGGGCTAGCTTTTCCCAGGTGTTGATGATGTTGAAGTCAAGGTGAGCATACCAGACCAATGCAGGGCCTGTGAGGCTGTCCTGGAAGGTCTGGAGCATGAGTTGATCATATTGAGCATACTTGCTCATCTTCCGGGCATATAGCCTGGTATGCATCTTGGGGCAGCCGGTCCCATCATACTTCTCAAAATCTGGGGTCTTGAACTTGTCAGGGTATGCTTCCTCCCTGTATGCAGGTTGGCGATTCCGGCCTGTTCAAAACCATCGGGGCCTTCAATAGTTTTCATTTTGTCATTGAGCTGCTGGAAGAGTCGCTTCTCCATCTCCTTTTGTCTCTCTTCCATCTCCTTTTTCAGATCATTAGAGGTCGGCCCCTGGCTGACTTTCGGCTCATACTCGAAAGCTGGGTTTAGGTGGGAATTGATTTCTTCGTATTCCGGAGGCTGTCCCTCCACAGCTTTTCCCTTCCTGGCCCCTGAATACTCTTCTTGAGTCGGCTGGGTGTTGCGCAGGAGGCTGATGCTTTCTGTCAAGAGGTGAACTTGGGCAGCCAACTGTTGGACCGTCTGCTCTAGGGATATGATCCTGGAATCTGAGGCGGCTTCAGCGTTAGTGTTATTGCGGTTGTCACTGCTGTTGGCCATTTTTGCTCTTGAGCGTGTAAGGACTGGGCTTCTGGGCGGGTTCGGTTGCTTGGAAGCTATTTTCGATACCTGGATCCGCATTTTATTTTTTATTTTAGTGTGATGAATGTAAGAATGAAATGCATGTGTCACGCGAATGCTAAAAGATAAAGAGGGTTGACAACTAATTGACAATGTATTATCCAAACTTCACTTATATTAATAATTCTGGAGTTCAAATAAAAATGAAAGATTACAATGATAATCTATTTCCTAGCTTTCTTTGTCTTCTGTTGTGGAGGCTCAGGTTTCCTACTGATGATAGCTTCTAGTTCTTTGACCTTGGCTTGGGATTTCTCCAATTGTGCTTCTAAGGCCTTGTTCCTTTGGTCAGCGTCTTTGAAGTGTCCTTTCCAGATGTCTTTTTTATAATCTGCAGCTTCAAAGTATACCTCCATTCGGGCCTTGACCTGCTCCAGGTAGATCTCTACCTCTGGATTGATCTTATCTGGTCTTGGCTGGGTGACGTCTGGAACCCGATATGCTCTTTCCCCTGTCTGGTATAGCTGGCAGATTACAAACTCTCTGGTGGCTCGGTGTTTTCCCACTTCGCTATCTAGCTCGCCGAGGTCCACATTCGGGCTTTCGATTCTGGCTCCCCAGAGTGCTTTGACCTCTGCCAGCTTAGCAAACTTCTCGACTACCAACATGTTTGGATCTTGATACTCAAAGGTGACTGCTTCGAGTGAAGGCCGATAAACTATGTCTTGGATGGTACCGAATTGGCGGACTACGGAGTTGGGGTGATATCCGATGCATCCGTTGATCCCAATTAATGGCACTGCTTGGAAATTACTGCAGGTTAAGATGATTTTATTGTAGCAACTCCACCTGGCTGTCATAAGAATATCTTCGGCGCTAAGGCTTCTAAGCAGATCTACCCAACTGTAGCTGGTAATGTCGTCGGGTAGCTTCACCTTTTCTATACAGGAATCCACCAGATCTACCTGTTGGGCTAGGGTTTTTCTGACCATGTTCAGCCCGAAGCACTTGAGGTGGCTTACGAACCATATTAGCAGAAGGTTGAGGCTTGAGCGCAGGATGCCATGACCCTTCTTCTTGAGGAAATTTAGGTTTCGGATCTGTTCAGCCAGTAGAGCCGGGATGTAAGATTTTCCCTCCAGGAATTGGGTTACCAGCTCTGCAACCCGGTAGTGAATATAGAAAGTTCCAGCGGGGAACAAAATGGTGGCGAAGGCCGTCAAAATGAAGGCGTTTACCCTTTTCTGTCTGTAAGTCTTAGGGTCTCCACACAAGATGTCCTTTCTGTCCCCATTGTCTTCTCGGGCAATAAACCAGGCTTCTAGATCATCCATGCGTATGCAATACCCGTTACAGTCTGCCAGGGCTTTATTGAGTGCTGTCTTACGGATGCTTAGTAATCTGCTGAAGGTACCGGCTGGCCCGGCCTCAAGGTCTGGCGTGTAAATCTGATCAGTCAGTGTTGGAGCCTGTAGCAACTGGGTATACTCCTCCAGGGTAGGGGTGATCTCATGCGGTCCGATGAAGAAAGCTGCGGGCTCGATCTCCCATAACTGGAGCATGGCCCGGACCATAGGCAAATTCGCCTCTGTCTTAGTCAGTGAGAGGACGGGGCCGATCTTCTGTTGGATGAAGGCTTGCTCCTCTGGGTTATACAAGGTAAACCAGTGGTCCAGTACCAATTTTGGGTCCAAAGGTTTGTACACCCGAATTTCTTTGCGGAGGAGGCGGTCGACTGCACTGCTAGCCATCTATTACAATAGGAAACAGCCTAGTTATAACAAGAACTATGAAAACATTACAGGGAAATAGTCCTGAACTCCAAGGACAAAACAACAAACCAATACATTGTCATTCAATTGTCAACCTTCTGTGATGTTATGTATGCAAGTAGGTTGGTTCTAACTGGTTCCCGAGCTCTATGGCCTCCCGCATTTTCGAAGAAATGGATCTCAGGCCATATCGAAGCATAGGGTGGGGTAGCCTAATCGGTCCCGAACGGTGAATCAACTCACTTCGCCCGAAACCTACACAATGGCCCCCCGTCTTAGGTTTCTAGGACGGTCCGGGTTCGACCGCATCTACTCACACAGATATATGCATGCAAAGCCCCCACAATAAAGAAAAACTGAAAATCTAACTAAACCTGAAAGGTTAGCAACAGAGTAACAAAATGAAACACATTTCTTAAAGATAACGATTTGAAAGGATTCAGGTGGCTAGCCTACTAGCATGGGTCCCCAGTGGAGTCGCCATCCTGTCGAGTCTAATTTTTGGATTCCCATTCCTAATCCGATCTAAGCTAAACCCTATGCTCATCTAATCTAGATCCTCGACTTGAATTAGGAATTTCGTTTGATTTTTGGAGTCGCCACCCAACTGTTGTTGGGAAAATTGAATTAAGACTAAAGGAGCGGATTAGTCTTAATTTGGACTACTAGTCGTCGTTATTTTCTCTTCTCGTTTTTGTGAGAAGAGAAAAAGGGAAAACCAGAGTTTCTAAGTTCGGGGGCTAACTATTAAAACCTTTACGGTTACCACCTAATCTCCTAAAATTGTTAATCTTTAGAAATGTGTTTCATTTGTGTTTCTGTTACTTTTTATTATGTTTGAGAATTATTTTGAGAAAATGATTTTTCTTTATTTTAGGGGTTGACCCGAATGGGTGCCTACGTACCTGCTATTCAGGATCAAACAAGCCGTAGTTCGCTTTTCTGAAAACCTTTAGGTTTGTTGATGAATTTTAATTTTGAAAATTTCTTTTGATTTAAGTTCTTAACATCTTGGGATTTTTCTAAAAATTTCTAAGCCTAAACTTTGAATTCGATTTTTTTTTTGAAAATGATTTTTTTAGAGAAAACACTAATTTTGATTTATTTGATGAAAATGATTTTTCTAAGTGCTAAAATTTTTTCTCTATTTTTCATAATTTTCGAATTTTTTATGATTTTTGTGATTTTTATAAGTTTTTTATGATTTCTATAAATTTTTGGGAATTTTTATGATTTTTGGTAATCTTTGTGTTTTTGGGAATTTTTGGTGATTTTTATCCTAAGTTTATTATCTATCTTATTTTGAAATTTAAAACTTCATTATTACTTTCCTAACATTTTTATTGTTTTTCTTCATTTTATTTATTTATTTTTAATTATTTTACATTATTAATTTCTAAAAAAAACCTAATTTCTACATTTTTCCTATTTATTGAAAATAGAAAAAAATAAATAATTAAACTAAACAAATAACAATACCAAAAAAAAAACAATAATAATCACAAATAATGAATAACAATTTTGAGAATAAATAAACAAAACAAAATAAATAAAAGAAAATAAAATAAATAAAAAATCTGGAAAATTCGACTTACCTGGATCCGGATCGGTGCGCGGGTCGGGTCGAATCGGTCGGACACGACAGCGAGGTTGGCTCGTTCACGGCGTTCCGGCAGTCGTTTGCGGCGGGTGAAGTGTCGAATCCTAGCTTCTTGAGGGTGCTAAATCCGATGATAGCGGCAGTTCACTCCCAGATCGCCTCCTTGCGGCGGCTCAAGCTTCGAACGGTGGTCGCGGCTCCAAGCTTCTCCGGCGTACTCCGATTTGCTCCTTCCTCTCTCTTTTTCTCTCTTTTTTTTCTTCGTGTTTCTTCGTGCTTTGGCTTCCTCCTGCCCTTCTCTATTTATAGGCGTCCGGAAAACCTCTTGGATAAGCTCAAATCGGCCGATTTGGATAAATCCGAATTTTTTCCGTTTTTAGATTTGATTTTATCCCGGCGATTTGACGTTAATATCTTGTGCTCCTTTGGTTTATCTGATGGATTTGGCCTTATCTCGACTTTAATCTAGAAGATTAAAAAGAAAACGGCCGATTTCGCCTTCGTCGGACTTCTGTCGGATTTTTTTTTTAGGCTGGGCTTGAGAAGAAGACGATCACGCGCGACGCGCGTGACTTCCCTCGGCCAATCACATGCTGCCACGTGGCAGCTCCAGGGAAAAGAAAGAAAAAATTGCATCGAGCGCTCGGGGGAAGATTCGAACTCGCGACCTCCACGCCTCTCACACGTTCCCAGCGCACGCACGAACCAGCTGAGCTTGCCCAATTTCCCGATTTTATTTACATCGCAAATTGTACATATGCGATGCAATTTTTTTATTTTTTTGTATTTTTTGAAATTTCAAAAATTTGTAAAAATTGTTTATCATCCATTATTGCTATTTCCAAAATCATTTTTCAAAATTGAGGTGTTTTCCTATTTATTTTTATTTTTTGAACATTTTTATTATTTATGGTAAATTAGGGAAAAATTGGGAAAAATTAGAAAAAATTGAAAATTGATTATTGATGAGAATCATTGATTCCTAGGGCAAAAATGGGATGTTTACAAGATCTAATATAGGTATTTTTTGAAAAAAAAAATTACCTTTAGTGTATTTATATTTTTTAGTTTGTGTGTTGTTATCACGTGATTTTTGTTTTTAAATCTATGGTGAGTTTAAATAGAATATAAAATTGGATGGTGGAATTAGAGGGTACAATTTGTACTGAAGGTGTGGACCAGGTTTGCATCTTTAGCATACAATTTTTCCATATCCCTAAAGTCACAAATATCATCCACGACTTCGAAACCTATTTTAATAATAATTTTTATAGATACAATATTTACATAATTTTTTTTTCAAAAATTACAATATTTAAGTATGTAATCCCAAAGGTATATAATAGCTATATATAAAAAAAAAAACCATACTATTTTCTAAGAAAACCAAGGTGGCTAGTGGCAAGCCTCCAAGTCAATGACCAAAAGCACACACCCCTGAATTAAGAAAACAAAAAATAAAATCTATTATTTTCAGTTCACCATAAAATCTAGATGGTAGTTTTCAATTTTTGTGCTTGATTATAATACTCTCGAAGATAGTAATTGCAAGAGTTTTGTCCCAATTTAATTTTTTTTTCTTAAAATTTATTCATGAAAAAAAAATGCTATGGAGAAAGTTATTATTTATATGGGGTAGTGAAAGTGTATATATTAAATGTGGCTACACTATTTAAAAATTGAACTTAAGGTGCATATATTACATGTGCCTTTAATTCAATTAATATAGCTTAAAATTTATTTATTAACACTAAAGGTACACACACCACCTTTAGTTCGTTCATTAAATGAACTAAGGGCACATTTTGTACATGTTTAACTTTATGAAAACAGTGAAGGCATATTTAGTGTATGAGCTTTCATTTCCCTATATAAATAATAACTTTCTCAACAGAATTTTTCTAAGAATAATTTTTTAAAAAGGAATTAAGTTGGTATGAAACCTAAGAATGTAGTCTTAAAGTTTGATGGTTGATTCAGTTTTTAATTTCAATCGTATACTTATAAGAGTAGACACTATCACAGTTCCAACTCGATCTAGAATCGGCCTAGAACTATCAAAGTTATGGGTCGCGGATTAGGGAAATAGGGCTCGAAATCACATGACTGGTTCATGAGCCAGTTCATTGAAAATAGTTACGTTTTTTTCCCTTTTAATTAAAATTTCTAATTATTTTTCTTTTGTTTTTTAATTTTTAATTTTTCTTATTATTTTTTTCTTTTTTAGTTCTCCCCAATTCTTTTTGGTTTACAATTTTTCATCCTAAAATTTACAAATTAACAAATTAAATTATTACACTAATTACTAATAACTATTTCTTGCAATGTAATTACTTTGTATCTAAAAATGTTAAACTTTAGAATTTTATTAATATTAAATGAAATGATATAAATATTAAAAAGACATAAAACTTTATTATAAGCGAATTATATTTCTAAATAACTGAAATAAATAAGGAAGTATTACTCCCTTTTCATAGTAATGGTTTTTGTATTCTATTATTTTCATTTGTTTATATCTTTATGTTTATCATTATATTCATATTCATTTATTCCTTTTCTTTTTTATACTTTGGCTATATTCTGTAACGGGTAGAAGAGATCAATTCGGATACAAATTGGTCATTCTGCAATTTCAGATGAATATTTTGTTCATAATTTTCATAAAAACCACATTCTCTCTCTTACATGTATTTATATGCTATTTCTAATATTAACAACCCATGTGGGTTGTTATACGTAATGCTTAATTCGGCTGCTCCGGGTCATGGGCGGGCTTGGTGGATGATGGACAATGCATTTCGACCTCTATCCTCTTCCAGCCCACTACCACAACTAACCTGGCCCTTATTGAATTCTTGGCCTTAGCCCACAACTCGACCGACAGCTTCCTTCTTCTGTACGCACACACATCCCTCTCCAGTTCACTTACTCCTTTTGACACAACACTTCCCGTTACTTTCCCCTTTTTCCTCTCTTCTCAACTTCAAACCCTAACCAGCAGACCTAACTCAATTTCTCCCCGTTACAGTCCCTTCCTCTCGAAACTCCTTTGTCCACAAGGGAGAATAGGGGTATCAGAGCTTCAAATCCCCCAAGAACTGCCAAGTCGCATCAGCTGGGGAACGATCTCGCCATAAGATAAGTACCATGGTTTCCGTGGTGTTCCCTCTTTTTACCATCTTCTTGTCTAATATTTGTACTGGATCTAACTCTTCTTCTTTAGTTACTGCAGGTAGTGAAGGAAGATGATCGTCTCCGGTGCCATGGTAGCGTTTCAACTGTGAAACATGGAAGGTGTGATGGACTTCCGCTCCGGCTGGTAGATCTAACCGGTATGCTACCTTCCCTACCTTGTCTATTATTTTGTAGGGTCCAAAATATTTAGCTGCTAGCTTAGGGTTTAGGTTCTTCCTCTTTAAGCTTCCTTGCCAGTAGGGTTGTAGCTTGAGTAAAACCTTATCCCCAATATTAAATTCTCGATCCATCCTCTTCCTATCCGCTTGTTGTTTCATCCTGTTCTGGGCTCTCCGGAGGTGAAATTTTAGGATCTTGATTGCTTCCTCCCTTTCGGTTAACATGTGATCCACCGTAGCATTGTGTGAGTCCCCTGGAATGTAAGGAAGGTGTAATGGAGGAGAATATCCATATAAAATCTCAAAAGGAGCCTTTTTTGCACTCGAGTGGTAATTAGTATTATACCACCATTCCGCCACTGCTAGGTATTGCCCCCATTTCCTAGGACTATCACTGGTCATACACCTTAAATAAGTTTCCAAACATCTATTGACCCTCTCTATTTGTCCATCCGTCTGTGGATGGTAAGTTGTAGACAACTTTAATTCGACTCCTTGTAGCTTAAAAAATTCTTGCCAGAAGTGGTTAATGAAGATAGGATCTCGATCACTAGTAAACCCTTCTGGAAGTCCATGTAGCTTGAACACTTGTTCCAGATATAACTTGGCCACTTGGGGAGCTGTGTAGGGGTGAGCCAAGGCCATAAAGTGTGCATACTTGCTTAGGCGATCTATCACTACCATGATCACGTCTCGCCCTTGGGATTTGGGAAGACCTCTATGAAATCCATGGTAACCTCAGACCAACAAGTATTAAGAACGGGCAGCGGTTGCAACAACCCTGGGGTGTTTATATTTTCGAATTTGTGTCGTTGGCAAACTTCACAATCTCGTACGTATTGCCTCACATCTTTCTCTAGCTTAGGCCAGTAAAATACAGAGCTTAACTTCTTATAAGTGGTATGGCCCCCTGAATGTCCACCAAGCACCCCATCATGATACATTCCCAATAGTCTCCTCCTCAAAGGACTAGAGGGTCCCACTACGCATTTACCCCTTCTTCTCAACATCCCCTGGTTTAGAGTGAAGTTCTTGCATAGCTTCCCCGCCTCCAGTTGGTTCAATACATCCAGATAGCCTCCGGGCAGCTTCCAGCTATCTTTAATTTCTTGAATTAATTCAGCAGTAGTGATGGTCACCTTTAAGGCTCTTAATTCAGCATGATCCATCCTTGACAGTGCGTCAGCAGCAGTGTTTGAATGTCCACTCTTGTACTGTATCTCATAATCCATGCCAAGTAGCTTAGTCAACCCTTATGTTGACTAGAAGTAACTAGTCGTTGCTCTAACAGGTGCTTCAGGCTTTGATGGTCAGTTTTAACCACAAAGTGTTGTCCCATCAAATAGTGCCGCCATTTCTCTACGACATGAACCAAAGCCAACAATTCCTTCTCATATACAGACAATCCTTATTGTCTTTGAGATAAGGTCTTGCTTAAGAAGGCTATTGGGTGACATTCTTGCATCAAAACAACTCCAATTCCATCCCCACTAGCATTCGTCTCTACCATAAATCTCTTAGTGAAATCTAGCAGGCTTAGGACTCGAGAACTTGTCATAGCTACCTTGAGCTTTTCAAAAGCTTGTAAGCAGGTTGGATTCCAGTGGAAGTTGTCCCTTCTTAACAACAATGTAAGGGGTCTGGCAATAAGACTATATCCACAAATGAATCTCCTGTAATAGCCTGTCAGACCCAAAAAACCTCTTAGCTGTCTTATATTCTTTGGGATCAGCCACTTAACAATGGATTCAATCTTCTTAGGGTCAGTAGCTACTCCTGTCCTACTTACAATATGCCCTAGGTATTCAATCTGTGCTGCTCCAAAGACACACTTAGACCTCTTAAGGTAAAGCTGTTCTCGTCAGAGTACTTCAAACACCGTTCGCAGGTGTTGTCCATGGTCCTTAAGTGTCGGACTATACACCAAAATATCGTCAAAAAAAACTAAGACGAATTTTCGCAAATAAGCCTTAAATATGTGATTCATAAGCCCTTGGAAAGTAGAAGGGGCATTTGTTAAGCCAAAGGGCATTACCAAGAACTCATAATGCCCTTCATGTGTCTTGAAGGCCGTCTTGTAGATATCTTCTGGACACATCCTTATCTGATGATAGCCCGACCTCAAATCCAACTTGCTAAAATAGGCAGACCCATGTAATTCATCAAATAAGTCCTCAACGATAGGTATTAGGAACCTATCCTTAACTGTTTGTCTATTCAGCTCACGGAAGTTAACACACATACGCCACATGTTGTCTTTTTTCTTCACCAAGACTACTGGTGAAGCAAATAGGCTGTGGTTGTGTTGGATAGTTCCACTCAAAAGCATTTCTCGGACCATTTCTTCCAACACTGTTTTCTGTACTGCAGAATGACGGTAAGGTCGTATATTGACTATTTTAGAATCCTTTTGTAATGGTATTCTATGGTCATATGCCCGTACTGGTGGTAATCCATGGGGATCTTCAAACAAATCCAAGAATTCATCTAGTATGTCCATGACAAGTGGGTGTAAGCCCTGATGGAATCCATTTTGAGTCTTCTCATTCTTAACTTGTACCATCTAACATTCACACTGCACGGCCCTCCGTTAGCAATTATTCTATTCAACTCAGAGGACTTGATAACCTTCAATTGCTCCTTGTTCCCTACCAATCTGTATTTCTGTTGGTTCAACTCAAAATCCATGGTTAAATGTTGGAAATTCCAAGTGTATAGTACCTAATGACTCCAACCATGGCAGTCCTAGGATCAGGTCGCACCCAGGTAAAGTTAACAAGTAAACTTCTGCCACAAACTCATATCTTTGTGTTTTCTAAGTAAAATGGGAAATTTTTCCCATGCTATAGACCTCTATGCCATCAGCCAAGGTCACTTTCATTGGTGAGATGTCAGTAAGAGGACATTTTAAGCCCTTAGCAAGGCGCTCATCAATGAAGTTCAATGAACTACCTGTGTCAATGAGAATTCCAACCTTCCTCTTTTTGTAACTCCCTTGTATCTTCATGCTACTTAAGGAAGCTCCTCTCCCTGTATCCAAGGCGTTGAGAGTGAGATTGGCAAGGTCAGCCTCCACTCCGATTTGGATTCTTCCTCCTCATTTCCCTCGAGAGGTTCCTCCTCGGCATCTACTACCAACATATTCAATCTTTTCTTGCAGCGATGCCCCGGACCAAAGGGTTCATCACACTAGAAGCATTGCTTCTTCCTTCTCTTTTCTTCTAGTTCCTCAGGTGTCAATCTTTTGGTTAGTTGTGTTTGAGGGTTAAATGTACTGGGGGGTTTAGGTGGGTTGTAGTATTTGGTGGGCCGTTGGAGTTTGGATGGATGGGTGTTTTGTTGGAATTGGTGGTGGGGATGTTCTTTAGATAAGTCTGGTTTTTACTGGAAGGTGGGTATGAATTGAGGTTAGATGAATTTGAGTTGTGGGTTATGCGGGGTGTTTTAAGGTACTGATTAGTGGACAAAAGGTTAGCTTCTTGCAGTTTGGCTAGTGAATATGTTTCTTGTAAGGTTTGTGGGTTAAACATGCAGATAGGATATTGTATGGATGAATGTAAACCACTCATAAAACAACTAATCAAATACTTTTCTGGTAATCTGACCTGAGTAACTAGGTGCTCGAATTCTTCCAAATAATCTTGCAATGTTCCTTGCTGGTGTAATTCTTTAAGTTCAGCCATAGGATCCTCATAAGCCTTCTCCCCAAACCTAGCTTGTAAAGCCTTAACTAATTCATTCCAAGTGACAACATGGTTGTCCTCAAGGGTTTGAATGTACGCACAATACCATTTTAAGGCCTTACCTTCTAAGTACATGGCTGCCACCCTAATTTTCCAGTCCTCGGGGGTTGAGTCAATTTCAAAATATTGTTGTGCCTTGTATAACCAATCCTTAATGTCGTGACCATCAAAAGATGGAAAGTCTACCCTAGGTGCTCGTGTTTGCAATTGATTTCCATACTGTTATAGTATGAGCTAATGCTAACCCGTGTTTTTCATCTATTTCAGGTAACTTACCCAAATCCATAGCTGTGGAGCCAGATGCTTCCAACTGGTTAGTTTTATTTGTCTTCAGCTTAGCAATGGTGAGTATCTGTTGATCCATCAGTTCTTGCATCCTCTTCAATGTGTCATGGATGGGTTTTAAAGCTTCTTCCGTGTGTTCCTTCATAGCATTACGCACTGCTTCGTCCAACTTCTTGGATTCACGGGTCTCCATGGCATCAACCAGCTCTGATACCACTTGTAACGGGTAGAAGAGATCAATTCGGATACAAATTGGTCACTCTGCAATTTCAGATGAATATTTTGTTCATAATTTTCATAAAAACCACATTCTCTCTCTTACATGTATTTATATGCTGTTTCTAATATTAACAACCCATGTGGGTTGTTATACGTAATGCTTAATTCGGCTGCTCCGGGTCATGGGCGGGCTTGGTGGATGATGGACAATGCGTTTTGGCCTCTATCCTCTTCCAGCCCACTACCGCGACTAACCTGGCCCTTATTGAATTCTCGGCCTTAGCCCACAGCTCGACCGACGCTTCCTTCTTCTGTACGCACACACATCCCTCTCTAGTTCACTTACTCCTTTTGACACAACACTTCCCATTACTTTCCCCTTTTTCCTCTCTTCTCAACTTCAAACCCTAACCAGCAGACCTAACTCAATTTCTCCCCATTACATATTCTACTTATTTTTGTCTTTTCTATTTAATAAACATGCTGTATGCTTATGATACTTTAAATATTGCTGCATTTCCGATTGTACTGTGACATAATGATATCAAGAACTATAACATAATGATACATTTCAGAATATTTCGTAGAATTGTCAATCTCTTGAAATGAAGTATGATAATATAAATTATGTTATATTTTATGAGCAATTTCAGTTAAGTTGGTCCTGCATGGTGCATAGCATTATCATGTATTAGAATTCTCGTGGTTTAAAGAACATTGTCTGGTCTAATTTTAGTATAAACACAGCTTTTTTCTTTTTTTCTTTTGGGCCACAAATGTATTAATTGGATGTTGAATGAATAATTTTCCATTTAGTGAATAGAATACGTTTCTTCTCTTGTATGACTTCTATTGGGCGACGAATTGAGTGAAACTTTAGTTTACGTGAGTCCTTGTTTGTTTCGAAAAATATTTCCTTGGATAGCGCTTTTTTTTAATTATTATTATTAGGCTCAAAAAAGCATTTTAATAGGAAAAAAAAATCAAGCCTTCTTCCAAATAAATGACTTATGTTTTTCGAAATGGAAAGTCGTTTTCTCAAAATTATTCTTTACAGTTTTTTAACTTCTGAAGAATAAGTTCTTTTGAAAATTTATTGTAATTAACTTGTAGATTGTATATTTCAAATGTAAATATATTTAAGTGGATATAAAATAATTAAAAAATCAGAAAAATAAATTGCTTAACACTTTTGATAAGTATAAACAAGTCAATTTTTTTTTCAGTGCATAAATTACTATATAAGAATTATGCAATCTCTTAATTTAGCTACCTCTTATTTGGTGGTATAATAATAATAATAATAATAATGATTGACAGTGAAAAAATTGACAATAAGGGGAATGCACTCTGAAAGTTTTAGGAGTGATGAACCATTTTTGAGTGCAAATACTTCTAAATCTAAGCACATCTATTAACTTATTAAGAATATGCTAAAACTTTTTAAGCCGTATTCAAGAATACTTAATCCAATAAAGGCAAAAAGAAATAGCTTTTTAAAAAACCAATATATACTTGTCTTTAGCCAAATAGAGTTATTAGAGATGCCAAGAGAATAAAGATAAAGAAATATTACATTTAGAAACCACATATATCAAAATAAGATAAATATTTACCATCTCAAAATTATATCTTGAGCATACACCATCAACTATATGTATACATTTATATAGGGAATTGATATATAATTATAAAAATTTGCTCTAATATCAAGTGTATATATATGATTGGTAGAGTACTTCAAATAGGAAATTGAAAATAATAAATATTTATCTATCAAATTATTACACATGCACAAAAAGGGGGAAAAAAAGATAGACAGAAATAGCGACCTTTCTACCAACATGCTTTGTCTATTTGACTGCGTGATTGATGGAGCAATAACTGGATAGAACATAGGAGTTTAGTGAGCATGGAGACGAATGGGAAGTCCTTTCTGGGGTGTGGGCATCATATCGATAATTATCTTTTCATTAGGATCGACCAGCTCCCATTTAAACCTCTTGACAATGTTGTGGACAAATGTTAGAATCACAAGGCGTGCGTATTCATTGCCTGGGCACATACGAGGCCCCCCACCAAAGGGTACGAACGTGAAAGCCGGGATTTTGTTGCCTTCATATCTTGTCGGGTTAAACTCTTCTGGTTCTGGAAAGTATTCTGGGTTCATATGTGTTGTGCTAACTGACCAGTATACCTGCATATCACAGTGAATATTAAATACAAGGCGCTTGTCGGCCAAAAATAATAAATAAGAAAAAATAGCTTGATGCAAAGTGAAAATTTGATTATTGTTTGATATGGTATATTTGTTTCAAAGGACAATTTTTCTGTAATTTCCCAATTTAAAAATAATCGATAACGTGATTAAAGAAAATTCCATCCACTTGAATATAATATAATATATCTTAATCTTATAAACCACTATTAATTCTCTTCCATAATTTAAATGGCACTTTAGTCAAATGGAATATCTCATATTCCCTAAAAGGTGATTTTTCGTTCTCCTCCCACACTGCATCTTTGGAAATTGCAAATTAGAGGAGGGTGTGAAATTGCAAATGGCAATATGACGTGTTTGGATTCCCAGCCAAACGTAGATGTGATTAGTCAATTAATTGTTGGTCATGAGTGGAAATGACAAAATCATATACCTTCCATCCCTTTGGAATGGTGTAGCCAGCATATGTGAAATCTGTCAAAACCTCTCTGAAATTTCCTTGTATCGGTGGGGTGAGCCTCATAACTTCACAGAGGACATTCCATGAATATTTCATCTTCTGTATGTCATTCCACTCCAGTAAATCTCCAGCTTTCTTTGCATTTGCAATCTCCATTTGCTCTGTTTCCATAGACAACTATAATTAATTAGTTCAGTAGCAATGTTTATATATGTGAGGAAATTTCAAAAGTGAAAATCACGTAGAAAGCAAAGATGAATAGGGGTATAGAAGTAAAGGGAAAATTGTTTAGATGCAAATAATCCCTAAACTTTTTGAAAGGGTAAATTGGTTGGATGCGAATAATCCCCCTAAAGCTAGGGCGGATGCAGAACTATGGGTCTGAATTTACCATTTTTATGTTAATATTAAAATTATATATATAAAGATTTTATAAAAGGGATACATCGATAGCACTTTTTATACTTTACTAGAAGAATTTTTTTTTTTTATGAGAATGGTTAAGTGTACTCAATACACTTTGTAAGAGGTTAAACAATAAATATTTTATCTTTTCATTGTAGCATATACATTGATATTGAAATATATCAATCAATTTATTAAAAAATTAATACATAAAAGCTTGTATAAATTTTATTGTTGATAAGAATAATACAGCATAAAAAAGTTTTTAAATAGGTAATTACAACTAGAGTGAAAAAAAGCAAAATGATGTAGATATGAACATGCTTTGAGTACATTTCATGATAACTCTATAAGATTATATTATTAGTAATGCTATAAAAATTACCAATCTTTAGTTATTCAATAATCTATATTTATTTTTATAATATTAGCTGTAAGTAAAGTATATCTAATTATATATGCTTATTATTATTTATTCATTCTTTATGCCATAAGGTTGAACCACTTATGATATTGATAATGTAATTATTATTTATGGCATATAAATAATGAATAAATAGCAATTCAAAGGAAGTTATTAGTTGACTATGATTTTGTATTAAATGAGATTTCATGTTATTAATTATTGTAAAGAAAAATATATATAAAAAAAAGAGAAATTCCATTTAAGAACATAAAAATAAATGTGACATGAAAAAAAAAAGCAAAATAACATTAATGGGAATCAAACTCATGACCTTTAATTCAAAAATTTCATACCTTCAACAATAATTATTAATTTGAGAAATTTTACTATTGAAATATACATATAATATATGTAATTTTTCATTTTTCAATCATTTTTCTTAATAATTTTTTTTCGACCATGGAGAGTTAAGACCCCCTTTACTTCCTTAACTTTTAAAATGTATACATATGCTCCAAAATCGTTATTAAAGCCCTAAATTATCATTGTCTATGGCATTTTTACTAATGGTTCTATGATTCTAACAACAATTTAAAGATTATTTGCATATTTAAAGTAATGGAAGGTAAAGTTATACTTTAGGATTTAGGGCATTTATCTGCATCTAACTAGTTTTGGGAATGAATTGCATTTATCATAGAAATAAATAATTAGCTATCACCTTCTCGAACTTTATTATATATAGTAGGCCTCTCCCCAATGTATTTCATGAAGAAAGTTATAGCACTAGCCACTGTGCTATATCCAGCAGTCAATAATCCCATCATTTTGTCTGTAATTTCAGCCTCTGGCATGTACTTTCCAACCGAATCGGTCGACGTGATCATATGTGAAAGTATGTCAAGCGTTGGTGCATCACTAGAAATTGCACTTTTCTTTTCCTGAATCACTACCCTAAGCTCCTTCCTAATTGCAGCTGCAGCTTTCCTAGCCCTAGAGAATATAGTTCCAGGGAAATTTAAAGTAATAGAATGCATCCCAGATTTCATGTCATCGAAATAGTTAACAAATCTAGTAATCCTTTCGGGATTAACTGTCCCTAGGAAAAACCTGCAAGCGAGCACAAGTGTTAGAGACTTTGCTAAGGGAAAGACTTCAAGATGGTCTTTTCCTTCCCATTGAGTTTCCATTTGTTGCTGTGTGATAGAATCCATCTCTCCTAAGTACCTGACTAGGGCATCCGATCTTAGAAAGCCGGGAGACCTCAGGACTTTAGCCTCCTCATGATATGTAAGGACAGAGGAGGGAGTTGCAGCTTTGTAAGATTGGAAGAGCTTTTGTATCGGATGGGGAAGGTAGCCAGTAAAGAGCTTATGCTCATTAGAGAATAGGAACTTGTGACCATTAGGGCCACATATGATTACAGTTTTTTCTCCTATGATCTTGGTTTTGAAAATATTAGGAGAATATTTCCTCATCCTTTCAATCACAAACTTGTCAGGCTTGCTAAGGAAAAACTCAAGGGTTTCACCAATTATTGGCCATCCAAAGCTTCCCGGTGGAAGGTTGTCATTGTTTTTGGTCTTTTTGAATGCACAAACAGCTATTAGGAGAGTGAAAATTGAAGTTAGAGAAAGGCATAAAAGGACATAATACATGGTTTGTTGTTTGGACTGTTAGGCGAAAATGGTAGGCAAGCTGTGAAGTATGAAGTAGGAGGGTAATGTATTTCAACTATATATAGGAACAGAACAAATACTAAGAAGCAATGATGGGTCCACTTATTTCGTGTGTAATTTTATAAGGACCTAGACAAAAATTTAATGCTGCATAGCTTTATCAAGGAATAGATCTCTTACAAGAAATCCAACATTTTTTAAATGTGGCATTATATTTTGCGAGAATGAAGTATGCTTTATAAAAGTCAAAGAAAGTCTGCTTAAATCATGCACGAATAAAAAAAAAAGAAGAAGATGGAGATTTACCACATGATATAGGTCTGAAATGCCCTTTTTTTTAATATTAGAGTTAAAAAATATTGTTGCCAAATGTATACCAATAGCTATCAAAAATACCCTATACTATATGCATTTTTTAATTCTAGCATGATAAAATGATAGGAAGAGCAATAAACTCCAAAATATTTAATAGAATTTTCAATCTTTTAAAATAAGTTGTCAAAATTACGGTACTTCTCTTATATCTGTTAACAATTTTTAATAAGTCGGTGGGTCATTGCATTTTAATTAATATTTTTAAACTTTTCTTTAATATAATTAATAATTAACATTAAATTTCATTTATTACAAAATTATAGTTAATGAAACAAATTCTATTGATTTGTTATTTATTTATTAATATTGCTCCTCAAAATATAATTACATTATAGATTCTAAGGTAAGCGAATAACTTTATTATATAAGGCATTTACCTATACCCTATTCGATTAGGTAGGCTCTAGATACAATTTCTCTAAAACTTGCTCCTATAAGGTAGACTATGAATATGAGGTCTCTTTACTTTATACTTACCTTAAAACTCATACTCTAAAGTATATATGGTATAGATTTTATGACATCCTATACCCACTATATAAAAAATTATTAAATAATACTAGTAAATAAATAATAAATGACAATATTATATTTGTCAGTCAATAAATGTTTTATCGATCAATAAATGTTTTAATAAAAAGAAAAAAAAAAGAAAAGGAGCTCAAGCCCATTAAGTTAATAACCCTAAACATCCCTATCAAGTGCTATAAATGCTTTGATCTTATTGTATAAAGTATAAGTACATAATAATAATAGCATAACTTGATGTACATTTTTTAGAATTAATATTATGAAAATGAATGTGAATTATTGAATGACTAAAGATTAATAACTTTTGTAGCATTACTAATGATACAATTTTGTAGTTTCATTATTGAAAAAATCAAAACATACTTATACATATATCATTCCCTTTTTTTGCTTTACTTGTGATTACATATTTAAATGTTTTGTGTTATATTTTTATTGATAACAAAATTTACATAAATTTTGTGTATTGATTTTATTTTCTTATAAATTGATGGGTAGGTTTTAATATTAATATATATGTTACAAAAAAAAAGTAAGAAATTTATTATTTTAGCATCTCATGAAGTGCATGAAATACACTTAATCATCTCCAAAATAAATAAATAAAGTTTCCTTATTTAAGTGTAAAAAAGTTCCATGGCTGTACTCGCTTACAAAATCATTACATATATATGAGTAGTTACATGGACTTAAAAACAGCATGTCTACCCCCTCAATATCACGTTTCTGCATTCGTCCCCGTAGAGCTACAGTTTAGGTTATGAGGACATTGGATTTTGTGTTTGGCAGACACTGAACTATGGTTCAAGGAATTTTATAAGAACAATCAGTTGATAATGGGCTGTAGTCTTGCAATCTATTTTGTTGATTAATGTTGGAGTTGCAATCCTGCAATTTATGTTGTTAATATTGGGCTGCGTCTCTATTAGCAGATATTTGTGGTTGTCGTCCTATACTTTATTTTGTTTGATAATGGAATTAGAGTGACTTTGAATTTTAGTTGTCATAATTGTGTTGATTTGGTGGATTGATTATATGGACATAATGAAAATGATGTATGCTGTATACAGTAATTATAGGCTTGCGCACAAGTATTGTATGTTTGTGCTTTGTGCAGTAGCTTGTATTGGGTTTTACAGCTCACGGGATTTTTTTTCCCTTTAAATTTCAAGTAGTAATTATGTTGAGGATGGGCATGAAGTAATTGTAATTTATGATCAATATGATGAAGATGGTTGAGAGTTATCGCAATCATGTTGGATGCTAACATAATGTGATTTGATATTTGGATTAGGACTAGGTAAGATTAAGCTGAGAATTATTTTCAAACGT
Source organism: Laguncularia racemosa (assembly GCA_037954665.1). NCBI lineage: Eukaryota > Viridiplantae > Streptophyta > Magnoliopsida > Myrtales > Combretaceae > Laguncularia > Laguncularia racemosa. Next base: position 4,534,044 of record JBBMOL010000040.1, read on the forward strand.
AGAGAATTTATTTTAATTTAGTTGATAGTTGAAGAACTTTGGAATTTTTGAAATAATTGAACTATTTAATTTAGGAATTTTAGTATTTGAAAGTTTACTAAGACTATTGAATAATTGTGGTATTTGGTAGATTTAGCCTTTGCATAATTCTACTAAGGTGTAAATACATGGTAGAGTAGTCGCATACTGCACGTTGGGTGTAACATTATTATTACAATCCAATCTAGAGAGAATGTTGCTTTTTACTAGTGGATGATATGAGAGGCAAGAGTAGGGACCCATTGTTTATTAAAAATGGTTAACTAAAAAAAATTAATTGAAAATAATTATCAATCTTCTTTAAGAAAGACAGTTATTGATAATTTATTTTATTATTAATGGACTTTATCTACCGTTATTTAAAATGATTTATTGTTTAAAAAAAAATTTCAAACATTTCTGCAAAGATTGTAAAAAACTTTACAAGGGCTTTGGACAACTTCTTTTACTATTAATAAACATTATTTTTTGTTGTATTTTGAGATATTTTACCATAATTAAAAGGTGACAATATAGTTTCATCACTTTTGAGTGATGGCAATGTAAAATTAGCTCCTTCTTCAAATGCATATTTTGATCATTTGGGTGTTCCTTAGCCATAATTGTGAATACTATATTTTAAAAATTACAAAATAAAAAGAAATAAAAACCATTTTTTCCTCAAAAAAGGGGACCCTTCAATCAGGATGAAACACAATTTTAGGGCTTTTACAACAATGGAATTGAACATTTATAAGGGGAGATGGAAATTAATCGTAATCAATGCTCAAAACTAGGGTAGGTTTCTACATTAGAATTAGAATGGAATTATAAAGTTAAGAAGGACCTAACTACATTGATGATAAGGATTACGGAGGTCATGCTAGTTTGGCAAGTTGCCATGCAAAAGAAGAAGTCAAAACTTTGAGTTAGGTAAGCATAAAAGATAATGGATAAGGAGGCTTGGTCCTCGATTAGATAAACTATTTGCTCCAAGCAATCCAACGCCAGACAGGTTGCAGCTTAATACTAAACTATTTTTGGTAGGATTTTTTTAGAAGGTGACCTAAGAATGGTTACTAAAATACATAATCCATCTTTTCTGTTTATTAGCTCTCTAATGGTATATAATATCTAAGCGGTATATCTTTATTTTGTTGTCACATATTCGAGAGTGAAAAGAAAGCTAATTAGAGACAATCCATTCAATAGAAGATTTTGTTATTAATATCATATTAAAACGTTGTAAGAACCTAAATTTGCTAAATTGTGTGATTATATGGCAAAATAACTCTAAATGAACTATCAATAATTTTCTACTTCCCTTTTCTCTTCAACTAATAGTAGGGAGGTATACAACCTCGATGTATGTACCATAGAAAATATACAATATAACACAATTAAATGATTTATTTATACACAATATAATTATTTGAAAATGGGAAAATCGTTAGTCATAAATTTAACCTATAATTTTGGAAATTGGTTATGTCAAATATTTAATGAGAATTTCTTATTTCATGTAGTATTTTTTGATATAGCAATCATATTTAACTAAAGAACTTTCATGAGATATACATAATATATACTTGTGTAATGTGGATTGATGTGCAATGGAGAAAAGTATAGCATCAAACCAAAATCTATATTAATATGTCCCTTGACAAGACATGAATATATTTTAACAGTATCAAATAAGGAAACTTAATCAAATGGTGATCGATATATATATATATATATATATATATATATGGTAAGTAATAATTCAAATAAGTAAACTTGATTAAACACATTGATAACTATTATGAAATTTATCAATCATTTAGTGAATGATGGTGATATACATTAATTATTGATTCACTTAATTGAAAACATAATAAGTCTATAATAAAATTCCAATTCATTAGAAATGAAACAAAGTTGGAATAACCTATTATATTGTTTAATTGGACTTAAAAGTATCTAAAGATTATACTGGTGATACAATAAAAATGACTATATTGGCCACACATTTTTTGGGAACCCTAGTTACTAATACTCTTCTTTTACCTTCCTTTTACTATGAACTAACCCCCATAACTATAGAGTGACCATGCTAAATGAACCTACTCTTACTGAAAGCCCATGCAAGTCTAATAATCCCTCTCCCCCATCTAAAATTACCTAAAATAATAGTGTAAACAACTAAACATTAACAAACCTACCCTCTCATAGGTAACCTCATCCCCTGATGACCATGCCTAGCAATAAAAACAAACCCAACTCACCTCTTAATACATACACCACCACTTGTACCCACTACTAAAGCCATTGCTATTGTAACTTATGCAAACATTACCAAAAGTAGGTACAACCCAAGTCATATGCATTAGTGCAACTTAGATCATGGAGGTTATATATAAGTATAATTGGTGTTGTATGGAATTTGAGTTAAAAGCGATGTAGGTCACATATGCTTAAGCAAACCAAGCAGCTTAGCATAACCTAACCCATGCATAACCTAGATCGCTAAAGGTGGTTGTCTTGTGTGACTTGACTAAATGAATGCGCCTAGAATGTTAAAGAGAGACAATAAGAGAGCAACTGAAAGATTATTAGAGGTAGATGGATGAAAAGTTGTTATGAGTGGTTAACTTTGCTTGTGGGGACTTATGGAGGTCGTAGGTTAGCTAGGATTAAGGTTTAGGGGCTATGGTAGGGCTAAGGTTTACTAGGAAGTTGGGGAATATACAGATGAATAGAGTTGCAATAGCTATTCATAAGGTCTCACTAAGGAATTGTTATTCATTTTCTAGTGGGAACTTCTTGCCTCATTAAATAGCTATTCATTCCAAGTAAACAACGTGATAAGTCTTTTTAAGGAATAGAAGGGGAATAACGATTTCATCCCCCTTTTTATTCAATGAATGGAATTGTAATGACTCAAAAAGAACTTTGCACACCAATGTGTTGTTCTTTTTTACATGAAATGCTTTATGATTTTATCTTTTAGTGCAATTGCTTCCCAAGAGGTCACCTATCTTGGAAGCGCACTAGGTTGAGTATGCTTAACCTTAGGGTTCAGATGAACTTCAAGCTACGACACTAAAAGGTGTCCTGATGATTAAAGTTTCATTACCTTTTATTTGAGAGATATCACAATCTCCTTCACTTAATGAACTGTTGTCTTTATCAATTTTGTTACATAATTCTTGCACCACACTAAATAGAGAGAACTCTATGAGTGCTCCCTTATAAGCTTAAGAGGTGTCCCCATACTCTAGCACTTTGTCTCGTATAGCACTTAGCTCCTCTATCGACAGGTATACTACTCTAATACCACTTGGAACGACCGAAATGATACTACATGCACTAAGGTATTCTCCACTTTAACATGAACTATTTCATAATTTTGTCCTTTAGTACAATTACTTTATAGAAAATCACCTATCTTAAAAGTATTCATAGCTAAGCACACTTAATCTTGGATTTTCAATGAATTTTAAGTTGTTACACCAAAAGATATCTCAATGATTAGAGTTTTGATACCTTCTACTTAAGAGATATCAAGATAGTATTAGAGCAATGCATTGGCTAGAAAATAAAAGAGCCAAGTGTCATGTAAGGCAAAATGTCACAATATGGGGACACCACTTGAGCCTATAAAAGAGCACTTCTAAAGTCCTCCCTACCTAATGTGATATTGGACCTATGTGTTAACCCTAATGAGGACATTAGTTCTATAAGTAAGAGAAATTACTATATCCCTCAAATAGACAATGATAGAACTCTAGTTATCAAGAAGCCTTTTAGTATAGTGATGTAGAGTTCACTATAACTCCAAAGTTAAGCATGCTTGAAGGTAGGTACATGTAAGATTGGTGACTTCTTAAGGTAGTTGGCACTAAAGGATAAAACCATCAAGTATTTCACATTAAAGTGGACAATACTTTGATGGGAGGAGTTTCAATGGGGTCATTACAAAACCTACTATAAAGGTGTAAATAAGATAAATCTACTTGCAAACCACATAAACTTGACTAGGTATTTACTTGAGTTTGAGTTGGTAACAGTTAGGTTGAGCTTGATCTTAAATTACTCCAATAGTTTACCAAATTGGGTTCGAGCTTCATAGTATTTTTTTTCAACTAGCTTGGGGGCTTAACTAAGCTCAATTGAGTTTAAATGTTATTAATTTTAAGTCAATTTAGATATTAAAATTATTATAATTAGAAGAACATTATTTTTTTGATAAATCGAACCTAAACAAGTAATTTAATCAAGTCATGGCTTCATTGGTACCACATAAACTCAAGCTTAAGCTTAAAAACAAAAAAATTGATTGAGCTTAAATTAAGTTCAAGTTTTGAAATTTCAAATCAAGTTTGAGATCTAATTAGTACTATATTATCTCGACTTTACTTTTTTGTAGCCTTAATATACATAAATAAGCTTCTAAAACTTAACTTAACATGTGTTTAGTCCTTAAGCTTTAGTTGTATGTGTTAAGCTTTGTAATTAGATATTTGTCCCAATAAGTTCTTGGACATTTTTTAATTGAAAAATTTCACTAAATATTGGTTAAGCTCCTTTTGCCATGATAAATGGCATATGAGAAAATCAAACACTTCCTTAAGTAAATATCAATTAAGATTTAGTATAGAAAACTAAAGCTCAATTGAAACTTAACTAGAGTAAATTGATAACTTTATAAGCTTTTCAGAACAATTGCAAAAGTACAGTGATTTATTTATGAAGTGCACAAAATTTATGGCTTATTGTGCTTTTTTTAATAATGATTTACATAATTGGTTAACAATAGAAGCTTTACATATGTAATATATAACTTAATTATTCCCCAACATATTTCATGAAGAAAGTTACAGCACTAGCCATTGTGCTATATCCAGCAGTCAATAATCCCATCATTTTGTTTGTAATTTCAGCCTCCGGCATGTACTTTCCGACTGAATCGATCGATGCGATCATATGTGAAAGTATGTCAAACGTTGGTGAATCACTAGAAATTGCACTTTTCTTTTCCTAAATCACTACCCTAAGCTCCTTCCTAATTGCAGCTGCAACTTTCTTAGCCCTAGAGAGTACACTTCCAGGGAAATTTAAAGTAATAGAATGCATCCCATATTTCATGTCATCGAAATAGTTAACAAATCTAGTAATCCTTTCGGGATTAATTGTCCCTAGGAAAAACCTGCAAGCGAGCACAAGCGTTAGAGACTTTGCTAAGGGAAAGACTTCAAGATGGTCTTTTCCTTCCCATTGAGTTTCCATTTGTTGTTGTGTGATAGAATCTATCTCTCCCAAGTACTTGACTAAGGCATTCAATCTTAGAAAGTCTGGAGACCGCGGGACTTTAGCCTCCTCATGATATGCAAAGACAGAGGAAGAAGGAGTTGCAACTTTGTAGGATTGGAAAAGCTTTTGTATCGGACAGGAAAGGTAGTCGGTAAAGAGCTTATGCTCATTGGAGAAAAGGAACTTGTGACCATTGAGACCACATATGACTACAGTTTTTTCTCCTATGATTTTGGTTTTGAAAATATCGGGAGAATATTTCCTGATCCTGTTAAACACAAACTTGTTTGGCTTGCTAAGGAAAAACTCAAGGGTTTCACCAATTATTGGCCATCCAAAGCTTCCTAGTGGAAGATTGTCATTGTTTTTGGTCATTTTGAATGCACAAACAACTATTAGGAGAGTGAAAATTGAAGTTAGAGAAAGCACAAAAGGAGATAATCTATGTTTTGTTATTTGGACAGTCAGGAGAAAATGGTAGGCAAGCAATGAAGTATGTAGTAGGAGGGTAAAGAATTTCAACTATATATAGGAACAAAACAAATACTAAGAAGCAACGATGGGTCCACTTATTTCGTGTGTAATTTTATAAGGACCTAGACAAACTTTAAGGCTGCTTAACTTTATCAGGGAATAGATCTCCTACAAGAAATCCAACATTTTTTAATTATGGCATTATATTTTGTGAGAATGAAGTATGCTCTATAAATGTCAAAGAAAGTCTGCTTAAATCATGCACAAATAAAATAAAAAAAAGGAGATTTACCACATGATATAAGTCTAAAATGCCTTTTTTAATTTTTTATTTATTTATAATAGTAGAGTTAAAAGATATTGTTACCAATATCTGTTATTGTTTACCCCAGTATATTCCCAAGCTTAATAACAAGTGCAACTCTTCCAGAAAAGCGCATAAAAACATATATAATTTAAGGATATTATATTCTTCATATAGTAAGAATATAAAAGGTGTGATTATGTGTACTTTCCGATGTGTGATTCTTTTCCTAACCATGAGCACATTCTTAAAGCATTTTTTAGCTTATTGCTGATTTGTGGGAGCTCTTAATATCCCTTACATATCTATATGAGGTTATTAGTACATTCATACCATTTGTTTGTACAAATGCATACCAATAGCTATAAAAAATACCCTATACTATATGCATTTTTTTTTTAAATTCTAGCATGATAAAATGATAGGAAGAGCAATAAATTCCAGAATATTTAATAGAATTTTCGATCTTTTAAAATAAGTTGTCAAAATTACAGTACTTCCCTTATATCTGTTAGCAATTTTTGATAAGTTGGTAGCTTATTGCATTTTATGTATTATTGAATTCCAAAATAAAGAACATTGTGTGACCTAATTTTAGAATTTCGGTTGTTTGCGATGCATATAGCTAGCAAGGAACAATCTATAGGATAACTTAGTTGAATAAATTAAAATTGCTATTCCGAAATTATCAATTAAAAACTCTTAACAAAAGGAATATCAAATATGATCCCATAGACAAGGGGTTCTATATTTCTATATTGGGTACCTCCCTTGATTTGTATATCAATGTAGTTTAAAGAAATGATGATTTGATTACAAAAAGAAATACTAAAGATAAAAAAAATAACCTAAAAAGAAAATTAATGGCGGCAAGCACCTATTACTCACCTATTACTCAAATTTGTAACATAGATGCATTATGCAACTCATTGATGGTGATGGGTTGCTAATGTTGCCTACACTGATATCCAAGACAAATAAGAAAGCTAATGGCGACCATCCAAATCAATGACCAAAAAACAGTCAATGATAAGTGGCTATATCTATAAATACCCGAGTAATATTTTATATATGTGTATGTGTAATTAATAATAATAAAAAATCTGCTAAGGATGATATGGGAAATAAGAATTATGATTGAGGATAAGATGGTTATTTTGCGACTTAGGTATATAAGCTCCTTTTACCTAGGGTTAACACTTTTTCCTCTCTTTGCCTCTCACAAAACCTTCTTGTGTGAATTCATAGAGAAGAAGACAATGCATGAATCTATAGAAAAGGAGATGACCTTTTTTCACCACTAGCTTATCAGATTAAGGTAAGTACATAAATCAACGATTATAAATCGTGATTTAAGCATGTATACGGTAACGTAGAGAATTAACATATCGAGGTTTACAGATCTAGATCAATCCATGATACACATGGGACGAAACAAGCGATTCACTCATCACGATAACAATTCGGGTCAAGTTAGTATATCTACTAGTGTATTACATTATAAATTTTATGTTAGATGGATCAATTATGTTAAATTTAATAGGAAATCGAGCTTGGGGATCAATTTACAAGGTGTATAGTGAGGTACACGGCCTCCTAACATGACCATGTTAGAATTGTATTGAAAACTCAAAGTGAACCGAGAGATACACGGCTTGCCAACACAACTGTGTTGAAAATGAAAGGTGAACGAAGAGATACATAGCTTCTCAATATGACCATATTGAAAAAAAAAAAAATTCAACATAACCTATCAACATGACCATATTGAGGTTGTGTTGATGAATAATGAATAGAGAGATACATGACCTCTCAACATGTTGAAGACCATATTGAAAAAAAAAATGACATAGTGAATAGAAAGAGGTACATGACCATGTTGAGACTATATTAGAAAAGAAAAATAAAATAAAAACAACATGACTATGTTGAGATCATGTAAAAAAAAAAAAAAACTATATAAGACCTTTGGCACAATCATGTACTACCCTACATTGAACTACATGGCTCTCAACATGATTGTGTTGAGTTGAAACTTGACTAGTCCCCTTTTGATATTTATATGAATACAATTCTAAAAGAAAATAATTTAAATCATGTATAAGTTTGGAAGAATTGTGAAGTTAGAAAGGTATAAGATAAACCAAGTATTATGAGTCAAGTATGTGTATACCATGTTTGTTGCTAGTACTTGATAAATTAGATTTTGTATGTGGGTTTAATGATATTGTAAATGAACCAGCTCAAATGTGCATGTGATTGTGAATTGCTGGGTTTAAGAAACTGAGTGTGTGTCGGTGTTCTTGGGGTGGCACCCCGATGATTGGTATGTGACGTTATTCCTAGTGGAGTCGTGTATTGAAATGATCTAGGTCTTATGTGGAAGGTTGTGTTGTGAAATGTTGTGATGTGGAAGGTTATGACATGTATTGTGAAAGGTTGTAGTGTATGGATTAATAGACAATGAGGAGTATCCATTGTCATATATATATATATATATATATATATATATATATATATATATATATATTATGGTTGTGAAAAGTTGATGTGCGAGGACTCATGGACTCATAAACAGTTGGGAGTACCCACTATCATATATATATATATATATATTGTTTGTGAATGGATTATGAAAGGATGTCTAAGATTGTTATGTGTAAAAATGTTTATGTTGTAATTGTGTATCGACTAAAGATTGTGAAAGATAAATAAAATTGTGAATGAATATTATGGTACATTTTGCATGTGTTATTGTTTCTGGCATGGCATGCGGGTATGTGTGTAGATATGCATTGTATTGAGCATTAGCTCACCCCTCATGGGAATTCTTTTTTTTAGTTACAGATTCTACAAGAGAAATCGTAGGATATGTTGAAAACCTAGGGGAAATAGCTTAAGATTAGAACAATGAAGAAAATGTAGAATACATCTATTACGATGACTAGTAGATAAACAAAGGGAAGACATGTTAGTTTTTTATTTAATCGTTTGAGAATTTCTATTATAAGAGAATGTTAATTGCTTCCATTGTTTAATTTGAGAATATTGTTGATGACTTATTATTAAGGATGAGAAATTTCATTAAATCTCTACTATGCAACAGATGATTTATGACTATCATCAGGAGTACATGAACGAGAGTATTGGAAGAATAGTAGTGATTGAGCCCTTGCGTGTCTTCAAGAAATGAGGATACGTAGTGGGCAGTAGCGCACCTGGGTTTTGGGGCATTATAACTTAGGTGGTATTAGAGCTTAGGTTGGTGGATCTTTAGACAGTTTAGGTTTAATGATCATTAGTATTAAGTGAAGATTAATAATTTAAGTTTTTTTTTCCAATAGAAAGTAAGTCATGATCTTTAGATGAATTAGGTATTAGATTTGTAGGATAAAGATATATATTGAGAGTAGTTAGAAAATGGGACTAATATTACTGATTTGTGAACTCCTTCAGTAATATTAAAAATGTCATGTTTAATTTTTTTCATACTCTAAGGAATGTATATATATATTCCTATATCATTCCTTACTATTGTATCTTTTTTTGTACAATGCTTAAGAGAATTTCAGGACCAGGATCATCCTCAAGAGCTAAAGGTGATGCTCCTGATAATAGAATGCCCCCTAAAGCTCCTCATCGAGGACAAGGAAGGAATGAGGTGAATGCTGCATAAATGTTAGAGGCTATCAATACTCTAGCAAGAGTAGAGGCACAACAACAACAACAGATACAAGACATGCAAGTGCTAAACATGAGATAAGCCTAAATGATGGGAGAGATTAAAGAGAGGCCAGTTGGAGAAATGGGTTTGGACCATTTTTGTTAGAATGGTCAGGGAATTTAAGCCTAAGGTTGACGATCTATTAGATGTTGAATAGTAGATTGATGAAGTAGAAAAGACTTTTAAAGCACTAGGGACACTTAAAGATAAAAAGGTAAAATGCGCTATGTATCTACTAAGAGGCTTAGCTTCTAAATGGTGGTCGAGTGTTTCCAAACTTACCATAAGGGTGCTCACTTAGGATAGGTTTAAAGAAATGTTATATGAGCAGTATTTCCCGACCACCATTAGGGACAGAATGTAGGCACTATACTATAGTTGCTGCTAGGGAAAGAGATCAGTAGATGAATATGAGATAGAACTCAACCATCTAATGAAGTTTATGCCACCTACATTCAGAGTTGATGAGAAGTCTATGGCACATCGGTTTGTGTTAGGATTGGAGCTCACATTGCAGCATGAGGTAGTTGCCTTCCAACTAAAAACTTACTCGAAAGTTGTAAACGAGGCAAAAATTTTATAACAAAGTCACAGGAGAACAGACAAGATGAGAACATTGGGAACGAGAGTGGTATTGGGAAAAAGACCCATTTAAAATATTATTGCTCAACATAAGAGCAAAAAGCCTCACACAATGCAGACTAAATCTATGGTCATAGCAGTATCCTCCTCCTAAGAAAAGACCTTATATGTGGGATAAAGAAACAGGTGTGGAAGATGTTACGGGCCATATGAGCTAACGAATGCAAATGGAGAGAGGATACCTATTTCTCATGTGGGAAGACGAGACACAATAGCAAAACTTGTTGGGAGAGGTCAATCCCATTGACATTTTGCTTCTTTTACAAACAGAGGGATCATAAGATGGTGGACTGCTTAGAAAAAAGAAAACAGAATGTACAGCTAGCCCTAACAGCAAGAAACCATATTGGGATTAATAATGGTAGACCTCAATAGGTAGGGCCAAGGCAAAGGGCAGCAACACGAGTGTTTGCACTACAGAGACAGGACACTCCAAATATAGAGACTTGAGTAGGTACATTATTAGTGAATTCTGGTGAAGCATATGTGTTGTTTGATACTGGTGCATCACATTCATGTATATTTGATGCATTTAGAAGTAAATATAATGTATTTAAAGAAATGTTGAATGCTATATTGAGCTTGAGTACTCCTACGAGTGTGGGTAGGGGATTGAACCAAATATGTAGAAAGGTTTATATAAAAGTGCAGGGTAAAATATTGTTTACAGATCTTCTAGTGTTAGACATGACCAATTTTGATGTAATTTTGGGAACGGATTGGTTAATCAAACATCATGTAACAATAGATTGTCAAGATATGACCATCCATTTCAACATGGCAGAAGGAGAACAATTTAAGTTTAAATTGGAAACTTATAGATTAACATGATTGCCAACTTATGAATTGTAGGGTAAAAGTATGATGGCATCAATAGCAGTTGAAGCTAAAGAGGTGATGGAAATTGAGAGAGTAAGAATAGTGAAGGAATTTACTAGAGTATTTCTGGATGAGTTACCCGGTTTAGCTCCTGTAAGAGAGATTGAATTCACTATAGATACAGTGCCCGGTACAACTCCTATATCAAAAGTCCTGTATCATATGGCACCCGTAGAGTTAAAAGAATTGAAGGATTAAATACAAGAGCTGTTGGACAAGAAGTTTATTAGACCAAGTGTTTCATCTTGGGGTGCACCGGTATTATTTGTGAAGAAGAAAGGCAACAACATGCGGTTATGTATTGACTACCAGGAGTTGAATAGGGTTACAATTAAAAATAAATACCTTCTCCCAAGGATTGATGACTTATTCGATTGATTATAAGGAACTCAAGTCTTTTCAAAAATAGACTTGAGATTCCGGTACTATCAATTGAGGATCAAGGAGGAAGACATCTAGAAGACCGCTTTCAAAACTAGATACAAGCATTATGAATTCTAAGTAATGCCTTTTGGACTCACAAATGCACCGGCGGTGTTCATGGATTTAATGAATAACATATTCAGGGAATACTTGGATAAGTTTATCATCGTGTTCATAGATGACATTTTAATATACTTCAGAAGTGAAGAAGAACACGAGCAGCACTTGAGGCTAGTATTGAGTATATTGTAAGTAGAAAAGTTATACGCTAAGTTTAAGATGTGTAAGTTTTGGTTGAAGCAAGTCACCTTTTTGGGACATGTGATTAGTAAGAATGGATTATTTATAGATCCTAAGAAGGTAAGATTTGTAAATGAATCACCTAGGCTAAAGACCGTAACAAAAATTAGAAGCTTCTTAGGGCTAATAGGATACTACAAAAAGATTTATGGAAGGATTCTCCAAACTAGCAACCCCTTTGACTAAGTTAACTCAGAAAGGAGTCAAGTTTGTATGGGATGATCGATGTGAAGCAAGTTTCATGACATTGAAGGAGAGATTGACTTCTACACTTGTACTTGCACTACTAGTCAATGGTGAAGAATTTGTGTTGTATAGTGATGCCTCTATACAAGGGCTCAGATGTGTGTTGATGCAAAAAGATAAGGTGATTGCATATGCATCTAAACAGTTGAAGCCTTATGAGAAGAATTACCCGACATATGATCTAAAATTAGCAGCTGTGGTATTTGCACTCAAGTTATGGAGACATTATTTGTATGGAGAGAAGTGCATAATATACACAGATCACAAAGCCTCAAGTCCTTCTTTACCTAAAAAGAGCTAAATATGAGGCAAAGACGCTAGCTAGAATTGATAAAGGACTATGACTTAAACATCTAATACCATCCTAGAAAGGCTAATGTTGTTGTTGATGCACTCAATAGAAAGAAGCATGGTAATTTAGCAACAATGATCATAACTTAAAAGGGAATATTAGAAGATATGCAGAAACTAGACTTAGAGATTGTTACCTAAGAGGTTGGAGCTAAACTCGCTAGTTTACAAATACAACCAGTATTAATTGGTAGAATAAAAGTTGCATAAGTTGAAGATGTAGGGAAATAGGAAATGAAGAAAAGAATGGAAGAGGGAAAAGTTGTAGAGTTTAATGAAGATGCAGAGGGGGTGTTGAGGTGTAGTTACAGGCTATGTGTGCCAAGTATAGATAAACTAAAGAAAGAGATATTGAAAAAGGCACACTATTCTGGGTACTCTATATACCCTGGAAGCACTAAGATGTATAAAGACCTAAAGAGCCATTATTAGTGGAGGAATATAAAGAGATAAGTGATCAATTATGTAAGTAAGTATACGGCCTACTAATAAATCAAGATAGAACATCAAAGGCCCGTTGCTTTGTTACAACCTTTCCCTATACCAAAGCAAAAATGGGAACATGTGACCATGGACTTTACCACAACACTACCCCGATTGGTGACTAAATTAGACACAATATGGGTGATTGTTGACCAGCTTACAAAATCGGCACACTCTATACCAATAGGTACCAGGTATAAACTAGAGAAGTTAGCACAAATTTATATCAAAGATATTGTAAGGTAACATGGGATACCGGTCTCTATAGTGTCAGATAAAGATATGAGATTTGTAGAGAGGTTTTGGAATAGTCTGCATAAAGCTTTGGGGACAAAAATACAATTTTGTATGGCTTTTTGCCCATAGACTGATGGTCGGTCAAAACAAACAATTAAGATATTAGAGGATATGTTGAGGGTATGTGCATTAGACCTTGGTAGAAATTAGGATGAACATTTGCCCTTAGTGGAATTTTCATACAACAACAGTTATTAAGCTACCATCCAAATGGCACCATATAAGGCGTTATATAGAAGAAAGTGCCGATCGCCATTACATTGGGATGAGGTAGGTGAGAAACAAATATTGGGACCTGATCTAGTGCAAATGCAGTAAACAAAGTGAAATTGATTAAGCAAAGAATGTAGTCAGCCTAAAGCCATCAAAAGTCGTATGCAGACAAGAGAAGACACCCATTGGAGTTTCAAGTGAGAGATCATGTGTTATTGAAGATTTTACCTACGAAGGGAGTGATAAGATTTAGATTAAGGGGGAAATTGAACCCTAGATATGTGAGACCCTTTGAAGTCTTGGAGAAATTTGGACCAGTAGCATAGAGACTAGCGTTGCCACTAAGTTTGGTTGGAGTACACAATGTATTTTACATTTCCATGTTAAGGAAATATATGCCAAACCCATATCAAATCACTGCACTAAAACCTCTGCAAGTGCAGCTAAATCTCACAACAATGGAGAGAACCATCAGAATTGTGAATACTAAAGAGCAAACTTTGAGAAGACGGGTTATCAAGTATGTCAAGTTCCAATGAAGCAGTCAAACTGAAAGAGAAGCAACCTAGGAACTAGAAGAAGAGATAAGAAGAAGATATCTAGAACTCTTCAATGATCCAAGTAATTTTCAAGGACGAAAATTCTTGTAAGGGGGTGAGAATGCAAATACTCAAGTAATATTTTATATATGTGTGTGTGTAATTAATAATAATAATAAAAATCTGCCAAGGATGATACGAGAAATAAGAATTATGATTGGGGACAGGATGGTCATTTTGTGACTTAAGTATATAAGCTTCTTTTACCTAGGGTTAACACTTTTTCCTCCCTTTACCTCTCACAGAATCCTAAAGCCTTCTTGTATGAAACCATAGAGAAGGAAATGACGTGTGAATCCATAAAGAATGAGACAACCTTTTTCCACTAGTAGCTTATCGGATTAAGGTAAGTACATAAATCAACGATTATGAATCATGATTTAAGTATATATATGGTAACATAGAGAATTAATGTGTTGAGGTTTATAGATCTAGATCAATCAACGCTACATTATAAATTTTATATTAGATGGATAAATTAGGTTAAATTGAATAGAAATTGAGCTAAGCGATCAATTTACGAAGTGTACAATGAGGTACACAGTGTCCCAACACGACAGTGTTGGAACCGTATTGAAAATTCAAAGTGAACTAAGAGATACACGACCTCCCAACACGACCATGTTGGAGACCATATTAAAAATGAAAGGTGAATAGAGAGAGACACAACCATGTTAAAAAAAAAAAAAAAAATTCAACTCGACCTATCAACATGACTATGTTGAGGTTGTATTGATGAATAGTGAACAAAGAGATAGATGACCTCTCAACATGACCATGTTGAAAAAAAAAAAAGACCTAGTGAATAAAGAGATATACATGACCATGTTAAGACCGTGTAAAAAAAAATGTATATAGCCTTTGGCATGGTCATGTACTACCCCACACTGAACTGTACGGCTCCCAACATGATCATGTTGAGTTGAAATGCAACTAATCTCCTTTTGATATTTATAGGAATACAATTCTAAAAGCAAATAGTTTAAATTATGTATAGATTTGGAAGAATTGTAAAGCTAGAAAGGTATAAGACAAACCAAGTATTACAAGTTTGGTACGTGTATACCATGTTTGTTGCTTGTGCTTGATAAATTAGATTTTGTGTGTGGGTTTAATGATATTGTAAATGAACCAGCTTGAATGTGCATGTGATTGTGAATTGCTGGGTCTAAGAAACCGAGTGTGGGTCGGTGTTCTTAGGGTGGTACCTCGATGATTAATATGTAATATTGTCCCTAGTGGAGTCATGTACCGAAATAATTCGGGTCTTATGTGGATGGTTGTGACATGTATTGTGAAAGGTTATAGTATATGGACTCATGAAAAATGGGGAGTACCTACTATCATATATATATATATATATATATGTATGTTTGTATGGTTGTGGAAGGTTGATATGCAAGTGATAAAGGCATATTTTATTATGTTGTATCTTGTGATTGGTATATATATTATTGTCAATTATTAGAAATTTCCAATAAAAAGATACTTAAATTGCATTTATGTTAATATCTTAGGGATTAATGGACTTGAAGATGTACATGATGCAAAACATGAAGAAATCACAAACAAGGGATGAGACATGGTCGTGCCTTATGTAGTGTTTTTCCTTTCCACAATTATTAAAGAAAAAACAAAGGACGAGAGGCTTAAGGGGATAGCCCACGGTCGTTCTTCATGTGGTGGGTGTGTTTACCCCCTGAGACACAGCCGTGCCTAAAAGAAGAAGGAAAGAAGAAAATGCCGAGAAGCTTATGGAGTTATCCCACTGTCGTGGTTTATGTGGTGGCAGTAACAACCACATTACACATGACCATGCCTCATGTGGTGGACTGCCGACTTAAGGAAAGAAGAAAATGCCGAGAAGCTTATGGAGTTATCCCACGGCCGTAGTTTATGTGGTGGCAGTAACAACCACATTACACACGGCCGTGCCTCATGTGGTGGACTGCCGACTTTTTATATTCTTGTGCAATTTGTACGTTTCTGCGGAGCATAAAAGCAGGGGTGAGAAAAGAAAAGAAGGACCGGGGGGAGGAGAGGAGACTTTGAACAATTTGAGAACTTTGTTTTGAGAAACTTTAGCTTTTTACAAGGGAATTGAAGATTGAATTCAATGGTACTTCCATCAATTGAGATCAAGTCAGAAATCTCTGAAGAGTTGTTTTAGGATCTTATTTTCAGATTTGCTACATATTGGTGACTTTTTATCCTAATCATATTTTGCATTTATGTGAATTGGTTTTTATGTCTTTAATGGATTCTTTAACATTTTTCGTTGAATTTTGTCTTATTGTTATCTATTGTATGGCTGGCTAATTTCATTTGTGGGAATAGTGGATGAAGCCCTAGTTTGCTAAAATGATCAATGTAGTTTGGTTATGAGATTGACATATATGTGGAGTATTCATGTTGTGAATTGCTATAATTTCAATTTAATTGTGATAAGATTAGATTGTTAGAAATCCAATCAATACGAAAGTGGAGATAGGATTTGTTAGGAATTCTTAATTAGATTAATGAGTCAATGCGAAAGCGGCGTTAATTGGTTTAATTAGGGTTCATATAGAGATTAAAGCTATGTTCTAATTAATTATTCACTGAGAGATTAGGGATAATTGTATTAGGGCATAAGGCAATCATAGCATTGAAAAATGTATGAGAGTATATTAGAATCCTCTATTAATTAGAGATACGAAAGTGGACTAATTGATTTGAGGTTTAGAATGTTGAACTCACGTGAATAACCACATATAAGTTGATTTCAATAACTTAACGGTAGTTTGATTAGCATGACTAGGGTGAATTCTAAATTCCTACTGTTCAATTGGAAGTATTATAAGAATCTTATAATTCTCATTAGCATAGAACTTAATTTAATCTTTTAGTTAAATATATAAAAGATTCATGTTTAAATTACCTAAATATCAGTATAAGTTATTATAGGTTTGGTAATCTTTTTAAGTCCTCGAGGGAACGATACTCTACTCATCATATATTACTTGATTGCGACCTAATATACTTGCTAGCGGTTTCACATATACATTTCACGAGTGATGTTTTTGGCACCGTTGCTGAGGACTATAAGATATTAGACTTTGTAGCTTTGTTGGTAATTTAGGTGCATTTTATTTTGTTGATAGTGTGTCTTTACTTTTCTGTTTTTTCTACAGGTGCGCATGCAAAGGAGTAGGAGTCTTGAACTTCTTCCCCTAGATCCTGAGATAGAGCGTACTATACATCGTTTGAGAAGAGAGAATAGATAGAGAGGAGAGAATCAAGAGGAAATCATGGCAGATGATAATAACAATCTTCCTATTCAGGCTGCCCCGCGAGCACTTTGCGATTTTTCAATCCTAACTGTTCAAGGACCAGCAATTAGAAGGCTAGCTGTTCAGGCCAACACTTTTGAGCTGAAGCCGGCACTTATACAGATGGTGCAATCCAATCAGTTTGGTGGATATACACATGGGAGCCCTGATGAGCACATAGTAGGATTCCTTCAGTATTCTAACTTGATAAAGATGAATGGTGTTTCTGATGATGCCATAAGACTACAACTTTTTCCTTTCTCATTGAAGGATAAGGTAAGAGCTTGGTATAATTCCTTACCTCAAGATTCTGTTACCACATGGGTTGAACTTCAATCAATGTTTCTTAGAAGATTTTTCCCACCATCACGTACTGCTAAATTAAGAAATGATATCACCAACTTTTCCAAGTTCAGTGGTGAATCATTATATGAGGCATGGGAACGATTTAAGGAAACAATCCGGAAGTGTCCACACCATGACCTACCTGATAATCTCCTGATTGAGGTATTTTATCTTAGTTTGGATGACACTATGAGGTCATTGGTAGATGCTGCAGCTAGAGATGCATTGATGGGTAAAACATACATTGAAGCCAGTGCTTTAATTGAAGAAATGGCATCCAGTGCACATAATTGGCAACATGAGAGAGGGAAATCAAGAGCTGCATCAGTTAGTGATATCGATTCTATTTCAGCTCAGTTGGCAGCTCTCACTACTTAGGTAAGCAAACTTTCTTCTTCTCAATCAGTTAATGTTAACTTGCTTGCTAGTTATGACTTGTGTTCAGGACCACACCCTTCTTTGGAATGTCCATTGGGAAACTTTCCAGCATCATCCAATAGAGAGCAAGTCAACTATGCCAACAATTTTCAAAGAGCTAATCAAGGGCCTTATTCCAACACTTACAATCTAGGCTAGGCGAAATCATCCAAACTTCTCATGGAGGAATGAGAACAACGTACAGAACCCACCACCTGGATTTCAAAAACAAGTCCCTACTCAAATTCCTCCTCCTCAGCAAAGTCAGTCAAGAATAGAAGAGCTCATGCTGAGTTATGTGCAAAAGACTGACACTATGCTACAGAATCAGCAAGCCACCATTAGAAACTTAGAGAACTAAATTGGCCAGATCTCTCAACATCTAAGCAATAGACCATCTGGATCTTTGCCTAGCAAAACTAAGGAGAACACCCATCATGTCAATGCCATCATGCTAAGGAGTGGTAAGGAAGTGAAGAAAGCTGAAAGGCAGGTAAAAATTCAAGAGAAAGATAAAAAAAAAAAGGTAAGCAGAAGGAGGAGGAACTCACGTCTAAAGCACCAGTGTTGCAGCCTTATGTTCCACCTATCTCTTTCCCAAGAAGACTCAAGCAGAGGGAGTTGGAAGCCCAGTTTGCTAAGTTTTGTGACATATTTAAAGGGCTTCAAATCAATATACCTCTCTTAGAGGCCTTGAAGCAAATTCCATCCTATGCTAAATTCATGAAAGAGCTGCTCTCTAACAAAAGATCTATGGAGAGTGTTGAGAAAGTAATGCTTCTTGGCGAGAGTTCAGCTATCATAGAGAAGAAATCTGCTCAGCTACCTAGAAAGCTAAAAGATCAGGGAAGTTTCAATATCCCTTGCACCATTGGTAATATTGATTTTGAGAATGTTTTGATTGATTCTGGTGCAAGTATTAATTTAATGCCACTTTCAGTTTTTAGGAAGCTCGGAATAGAGCCACAAAAGTGCAAGAGGAGACCAATCACTGTGCAGCTAGCTGATAAAAGCTTAAGGTTTTCCAAAGGTACAGTGGAGGATGTATTAGTCAAGGTCGATAAATTCATATTTCCAGTGGACTTTGTCATACTGGATGTGGAAGAAGATGACGACATTCCACTCATTCTGGGTAGACCATTCCTAGCTACAGGTCAAGCTCTAATTGATGTAGGACAAGGCAAGCTTACCCTTAGAGCACTAGATGACTAGGTAACATTTGATATGTATGATCCTGTGTTTTTGTCTAATGAGAAAGCAAGGTATTCTGACATATCTGCTGAGGGTGAAATTACTAACAATGATGTAGAGGAAGATGTAGGGCAAACCACTCTTGAAGCTGTCTTGAATGAGATGGATGATTGGGGGGATGGGATAAGCAAGAAAACAAAGGCTGTGAGCAAGTACCCTCAGACTGAAAATGTTGTTGCTTTTGAGAAGACAGACCACTATGAGAAGCCACCAGTGTCGACACTAATGCCCATGCAGACACTTGAACCTAATGTCTTTTCTAATCAATTGTTTGATTATGAGTGTCTGAATTTAGGAAATCCATGGCCTCACATTAATCCAGTGCCTATGACAAGAGAATTGCAGCAGCAGATTCAAGGCCAGTTGGATGAACATAGGGAAATCTTGGGATGGTCAAGGGCAGACATCCAGCAGGTAAGTTTGTTGATATCCACCTACAAAACATTGGTGGAAGTTGAAAAGAAGGGCACCATACCATGGAAGGAAGCTTGGAAACCTAATCTGAAAACGATGGTGTTGGAGGAGTTGTTTAAACTCCTTGATGTAAGCTAACCCTGATAGTCAGGCTGATGACTATAAAACAAGCGCTTCATGGGAGGCAGCCCATGATTAAAGATTTTTGTAAATTAATTTTATTTTTCAAAAAAAAAAAATTTCGGCCGAGGATTTTAAGGGGATGAGATACGGCCATGGTTCGTGTGGTGACCCTAAATCCACTACATGTCATACGGCTGTGCCACGGTAATGTGGAAATTACGGATTGACTCACCCCTTACACCACGGCCATGTGTGAAAAAAAAAAATTACCGTAGTGAGGGTTATGCAGATAACCCACGACCGTGGGTTATGTTTTGCCCACGCGAGTAAAAATAATAATAATAATAAATAAATAAATAAAATCAATGGCACTTTCATTTTATTTTAGGTGATGTTAGACTGTGAATATTCTTGATCTATTTTGTCTCTTTGTGTTTCTTTGTTCTAACTTCAGGAACTAAAGGAAAAATGTGCAGTTCATATGGAAAAGCAATGGCACTTTCATGATGAAATATTCTAGAGACTTTGCTACACTTTCATCTCAAGGAAGTTTCGTTATTCCCAAAGTACTTTTATGATTTAATCAATTTTCTTTTGCAATTAGGAAAGACAATAGGGACATTGTCTGAATTAAGTGTGGGGGAAGGAAAAATAAAATAGGCCATTATTTATGATAATTTTGATGTCTGTTGATGTTAATTTGTGTGGAATGAATATTTTGGACAATTATACTTCACCATTATCTTGAACCGTTGTATTGGAAAAGTCTAATATGATCTGGAAATGTGGTATAATTTTTTTTTTGATCTAATTGATTTGATTTGGTGCCTTACTCATTAGCTGTTGTAATTGGTTTACTTAGTTTAAATTTAGTAGTGGAATCTTTAAGGAAAAATTTGACCTTTTGATTAGACTCTTGAATTTAAAGTTCGAAAGTAGGTCGAGTCCTTTAGTACAAAACAAGCAAGTTAACTTCTAAGTGAATTAAGCTTGTATTTTGTCTTTTGAAGTGCTTTGAGAATATTTTAACTCTTAGAAAAAGAGGTAGAGGAAACTTTTTACTTGGTGATTCCTTATAAAAATAGTCCTAACTAATATAAAAAAAATTAAAAAATTAAATAAAATATTTAGAGCCTTTACTCCAATGACTCAGGTAAGTGAGTTAAGAGTATCATAACTTAAATGTTAGTGTGAGGAAGAGTTCGTAGGGGTCTCTTTAAAACCTGGTCACTTGGGTGATGAGCCCGAGATGTGCCGACTCAATGAACTCACAATAACGTGAAGGGCGGAAAGGAAAAATTTTAATATATTAATAAAAGCCAGTTGATATGGGCAGGCTTTAGTCCCTCAGAAGAGTGAAGTCAAACTCCACTGTCAATCTGAGCAAATGAAAAAAAAAATAGAATAAAGAATGAAATAAGACTATTATAAAAAGGAAAAAAATCTAGGGGAAGAGTGGATACCATATGCTTTAACTTTGTGTTATCTTATTTAGATAAGTAATTAAAGAGATTTTATACTTGCTAGTTGTTTTTGAAGTTTAAATGAGAGTTTTGCTTTATTGGATTGAGAATTTATCTTTTGAAATAAGAATTTGGTGGTTAAACATTAGGAATAAAAGTTAGTCTTTCCAGATTAACTACTCAATTTTGTCTAAGTATACCAGTTACATGTTGTCAGTTTAGTTAGAGCGGTAGGCACCATCTTTTCAAATCAATTATGAGGAAAGAAAATTTTGTATTCTCATTTGACAGATTATTAATTGCTTGAGGACAAGTAGAAGTTCAAGTATGGGGGAGTTGATAAAGGCATATTTTATCATGTTGTATCTTGTGATTGGTATATATATTATTGTCAATTATTAGAAATTTCCAATAAAAAGATACTTGAAGATGTACATGATGCAAAACATGAAGAAATCACAAGCAAGGGATGAGACATGGCCGTGCCTTATGTAGTGTTTTTCCTTTCCATAATTATTAAAGAAAAACAAAGGACAAAGGCTTAAGGGGATAGCCCACGACCATTCTTCATGTGGTGGGTGTGTTTACCCCCTGAGACACGGTCGTGCCTAAAAGAAGAAGGAAAGAAGAAAATGCCGAGAAGCTTATGGAGTTATCCCACGGCCGTGGTTTATGTGGTGGCAGTAACAACCACATTACACACGATCGTGCCTCATGTGGTGGACTGCCAACTTAAGGAAAGAAGAAAATGCCGAGAAGCTTATGGAGTTATCCCACGGCCGTGGTTTATGTGGTGGCAGTAACAACCACATTACACACGGCCGTGCCTCATGTGGTGGACTACTGAATTTTCATGTTCTTGTGCAATTTGTACATTTCTGCGGAGCATAAAAGCAGGGGTGAGAAAAGAAAAGAAGGACCGAGGGGAGGAGAGGAGACTTTGAACAATTTGAGAACTTTGTTTTGAGAAACTTTAGCTTTTTACAAGGGAATTGAAGATTGAATTCAATGGTACTTCCATCAATTGAGATCAAGTCAGAAATCTCTGAAGAGTTGTTTTAGGATCTTATTTCTAGATTTGCTACATATTGGTGACTTCTTATCCTAATCATATTTTGCATTTCTGTGAATTGGTTTTTATGTCTTTAATGGATTCTTTAACATTTTTCGTTGAATTTTATCTTGTTGTTATCTATTGTATGGCTGACTAATTTCATTTGTGGGAATAGTGGATGAAGCCCTAGTTTGCTAAAATGATCAGTGTAGTTTGGTTATGAGATTGACATATATGTGGAGTATTCATGTTGTGAATTCCTATAATTTCAATTTAATTGTGATAAGATTAGATTGTTAGAAATCCAATCAATACGAAAGTGGAGATAGGATTTGTTAGGAATTCTTAATTAGACTAATGAGTCAATGCGAAAGCGGCGTTAATTGGTTTAATTAGGGTTCATATAGAGATTAAAGCTATGTTCTAATTAATTATTCACTGAGAGATTAGGGATAATTGTATTAGGGCATAAGGCGATCATAGCATTGAAAAATGTATGAGAGTATATTAGAATCCTCTATTAATTAGAGATGCGAAAGTGGACTAATTGATTTGAGGTTTAGAATGTTGAACTCACGTGAATAACCACATATAAGTTGATTTCAATAACTTAATGGTAGTTTGATTAGCATGACTAGGGTGAATTCTAAATTCCTACTGTTCAATTGGAAGTATTTATAAGAATCTTATAATTCTCATTAGCATAGAACTTAATTTAATCTCTTTAGTTAAATATATAAAAGATTTCTATTTGAATTACCTAAATATCAGTATAAGTTATTATAGGTTTGGTAATCTTTTTAAGTCCTTGAGAGAATAATACTCTACTCATCATATATTACTTGATTGCGACCTAGTATACTTGCTAGCGATTTCACATATACATTTCACGAGTGATTAGCAAGGACTCATGAACTTATGGACAATGGGGAATACCTACTGTCATATATATATATATTATGTATGGTTGTGGAAAGTGGATATAAAAAGACTCATGGACAATGGAGAATATCCATTATCATATATATATTATTATTATGTATGGTAAGAGATTTATGGACTAAGGATTACCTTTATCATATATATATATATATATATTATTTGTGGATGGATTGTGAAATGATATTTAGGAATGTTATATGTGAAGATGTTTATGTTGTGATTGTGTATTGGTTAAAGATTGTGAAAAATAAATAAAATCATGAATGAATATTATGGTGCATTTTGCATGTGTTACTATTTTTGCATTGCATGCGTGTGTGTGTAGATATGCATTGTACTGAGTGTTAGCTCTCCCCTCGTCAAAATTTTTTTTTAGTTACAAATGCTACAAGAGATATCGTAGGATATGCTGAAAACTTGGGGGAAACAACTCAAGATCAGAACAATAAAGAGAATGTAGAATAAGTCTATTACAATGACTAATAGATAAACTAAGGGAAGACATGTTAGATTTTTATTTAATCATTTGAGAATTTCTATTGTAAGTGAAAGTTAATCGCTTCTACTGTTTAATTTGAGAAGATTGTTGATGACTTATTATTGAGGATGGGAAATTTCATTAATTTCTATTATGCAGCAGCTGACTTATAACTATCATCAAGAGTACATGAACGAGAGTATTAGAAGAATAGTAGTGATTGAGCTTTTGTGTGTTTTCAAGAAATAAAAACATGTGGTGGGTCGTAACGTACCCAGATTTTGGAGTGTTACAATATCACTAGGTGGATAATAGTTGCAACCCACTTAAGGAAACCCACACTCCCAAATTAAGAAAGCAGAATAGAAAATCTATTAATTTGCTTTTTAGATCTAAATGGAATCATTTTAACCTGAAACAAATAAATAAATATATATATATTATTAAATTTAGAATTGGTGACTAACGATCCACCACCTTAGATAGGTTACACTTGCAATTATCACCTAGTAGGTGGTCCACTATTAGCTAAATGGCTGAGATGGGCAATGAAAACTTGCTGCGGGTAGTTGTCATTTTTTTTTTATTTATATTTTTCGTTTTCATTATTTAATTATATTATTTCACACATTTCTTAAAATATCATGATGACTGTTGACTAATGAGGTATACGATGTCAACATCTACGTGGTACAAAAATATTAAAAATATGTTGTTTTTCAAATGTTAAACAAAAACTTGTCATGCTTTTTTTAAAAAAAAAACAAAGAAAAGGAAAAAAATCAATGGTTTCACCAATTATTGGTCCATATCCAAAACTACCTGATGGGAGCTTATAGTATTGTTCTTGGTCTTTTTGAATGCAAAACCAACTACTATAAGAGTGAAAATGGAAGCCAGAAAAAGGCACAAAAGGAAGAAATCCATTGTGTTTGGACAGAAGGCTAAAATATTGTAATCATGCAGTCAAGTGTAAATATTTTGCCATATATTGTAATCTATATACCCTGCAATTTTCATGCTTTATATAAATTCAATCAAGTTTTCTATATTTTAAGCAAGCTATTTATTTTTTTTTATAATTATAACAAATTCTAATCATGTTTTTATGGTCTAAATAGACTATTCAATTACTCTATGCTTATACTATCGTCACGTGAGTTCTTTTACAATTACATATCGTCAAATATAATAATGGATAGACTTACTTATGATTTATTAATACAAATATAACAAATTAAATAACTCATTTAAAATACAAAAGAATTTTATTAAATTTTGGCATTAAAAATAGAAACATTTAATTGAATTTTCGTATGCATAAAAATGGGGAAAAAATTGATGAATATTTGTTCCCATGCAAGTCCGTACCGTGCGCTCATAATTGCCTTTTTAAATCCTACAGTTATAAAAATAAATAAATAAATAAAAGGAGGAAAAGCACACATACTTTAGTATAAATAGAAATGAGTTAATTTTGTCATGATAATTCACCATAAAATGTGGACGGTGGTTTTCAATTTCTGCGCGTGATTATATTACTCTCGAAGGTAGTGAATGGAGTTTTGATAACATTTTAATGCTTTTTTTTTGCCCTTAAATTTATTCATGGAAAAATATTATTGAGAAAGTTATTATTCATATAAGGTAGTGAAATTGCATATATTGAATGTGTCTTTACTATTGTAATTAGATTTTAGATTGTATATTTCAAATGTAAATATTTTTTAGTGGATATGAAACAATTAAAAAAAATCAGAAAAACGAATTGTTTAACAATTTTAATAAGCAAAACAACTATAAACAAGTCAATTTTTCTTCTTTTTCAGTGCATAAATGACTATATAAGTACTACGCAATCTCTTAATTTAGCTACCACTTAGTTAGTGGTAAAGTAATAATAACAATAATGATTGACAGCGAATAAAATGACAATAAGGGGAATGCTCTCCAAAAGACCAACCATTTTTGAGTGCAAATACTTCTAAAACTAATTACATCTATTAACTTATTAAGAATATCTGAAACTTTTTAAGCCGTGTTCAAGAATACTTAATCCAATAAAGATAAAAAGAAATAACTATTTCATATGAAAACTTGTCTTCACCCAAATGGAGTTATTAGATATACAAGAGAATAGCATTTTAGCTAATAGATGTACTTTATGAGGATAAAGGAATATTACATTTAGAAACCACATGTATTAAAATAGGATAAATATGTACTATCATCCCAAAATCATATTCCAAGCATAATCCATCAATTATATACATACACTTATATAAGATATTGACATATAATTATGGAAATTTACTCCAGCACTAAGTGTATATATTATTAATAGAGACATAATCAAATTAGAGAATTGAAAATAATAAATACTTATTCATTAAATTATGACACATCCACAAAAGGGCCAAAAAAGAAAAAGAAAGATATAACGATCTTTCTACCAACATGTTTTGTCTATTTGACTATGTTATTGGTGGAGCAATCAATGGATAGAATATATAAGGTGTTGACGATGTGTGATTCTTTTCCTAACCATGAGTGCATTGTCAAAACATTTTTTAGCTTGTTGATGGTTCATGGGAGTTCTTAATATCCGCTGTTTATCTATAAGAGGTTATTGGTAAAATCCATGCCCTTTGTTTATACAAATGTATATCAATAAAATAGTTCAATAAATTCCAAAACAGTTAATAGAATTTTCAATCTTTTAAAATAAGTTGTCAAAATTACAGTATTTCTCTTGTATCTATTAGCAATTTCTGATAAGATGGTCGCTCATTGCATATTGTGTATTATTGAATTCCAGGATAATGAACATTGTGTGATCTAATTTTAGAATTTAGTAAGTTTGTGATGGATATAGCTAGTAAAGAATAATCTACGGGATAGCATATCAGTTGAATAAACTAAAATCACTGTTCCGTAATTATCCATGAAAAACTCTTGACTAAAGGAATATCAAATATGACCTTGTAGATAATGGATTCTACATTTACCGATCTTGATTTGTATATTAATGTAATAATTAAAGGAAATAATGGTTAGACATTCGTTGATGTATCATGTGACTCGATGATGATAATGGATCGCCACTATTACTTGCACCGACACCCAACAATAATAAGAAAGCCAGTGGTGGCCTTCCAAACCGACGAACCACCTAAGGAAACCCTCACGTTTGAGTTAAGAAAATCTATATCACTTTGCTTTTCATGACAAAACGAAACATTTAGATTCCAGGCAAAAAATCTTTTTTCTTTTAATTTAGAATTAGTGTCTAACGATCCACTGCCCTAAATTATAAGTTCCAACTACTACCTAGTAAGTAGTTCGTTGCTATGACCAAATGATCAGCATGGGCAATAATGGCCTGCCGCAGACAATCTTTATTATTATTTTAAATTTCGTGTTTTCATTATTTAATTATATTATTTTACAGATTTCTTCAGATATGTTGATAAAGCATTCAATTCCCTTATGACTATTAGAAAAAAAAAGCCCTCAATGGTTTCACCAATGATTGGTCCATATCCAAAACTTCCTGGTGGGAGGTTGTCATATTCTTGGTCTTTTTGAAATCAAAACCAGCTACTAGGATGTTGGGTAAGAATTATATACTTTAACTGATTAAGATGTGCACAAGTAAACACACATTATTATTCTTGTTTACACTTAGAATTGGTAACTGCGGGATGGGTCCGCTGGTTGGCCCGCTAAGGCACTAACCTGAAAAAAAAAAATTACTGTGCTGACATGCTATGCTGTCTGGTTGCTGTGCTGTCCCCTGTGTCTGGTGGATTGTGATGACGATTGACGACGAGACAATGTCAATGCCGACGCCGACTGAAGTGAGGAGATAGGGACAGCACCGCAGCAGCTGAAGACTTTAGACTTCAGCGAGGAGTCAAGGACGACTAGAACGACACTCGACAGCACCATCCGCAGTAGGCCGTAGCATGCATACAGTAGCACCGCAGCAGCCTACACCACACGGTCCACACCCACCCACACCTCCACACTCAGTCACTCACACGAGACATCACAGACCACAATCACACACTCACACAGTCACACCTCACACTCCCTCGGCCGTTATCCATCGTCCTTGACTCTTCGTCCAGTCATCCCTCCACACTCACAGTCACCTCACAAACCAGAGACGATAGCACAGTCCTCGTTGTAGGTCGTTTGTCTTTGCAAGTCGTCGCTGGCCAGCCCGCATTGGTCAACGAGGCGAGGCGAGGCGAGCCAACTTCGCTAACCCACTAGACTTGCGGGCCATTGCGGGCCAGCCCACGACGACCCACGAGTCGGGGCAGGCTAGCCCATTTAGCCCGCATTATCGGCTCTAAATGTTACTCTTTTACTATGTTTATGATCTTAATTAATTTATTTAATTATGGTTTTACTACGTTTAAATATTGCGTATAAATTATTTTTAGTTACATTTAAAAGTCGCAAATGTTACTCTTTTATAGCGCTTTTGATCTCAATTAATTTATTTAATTGTGGTTTTGCTACTTTAAACATCGTATATAAATTATTTTTAGTTATGTTTAAATGTTGCAAAATAAAAAACTTTTGGCTATGTTTCCACTTTTTAGTGATGTTTATTTTATTAATGTTGTGGATCTAATATGCAACACACCTGTCATGACACATATTAACCATTGTTATTAAAGTTGGTTAAATATTTTTTCTGATGTTTATTTCATATTTAGCAATATTTATTAAACATCATCTAAAACTAATTTTGTTGTAGTGAGTTTATGTTATAGTATGGGTGTACTACTATAGCTAAGAGAAAAGAAAAAATACTATTTCCTACAGTGTGAAGTATAGGTATGCAGACTTTCATAGGTATGCTGGTAAAATTATTAATATAGTGTCCTTCCATGTGTATATGATAAAATTACTGGATAGTGAGGGTGGGCTTGTAGAAATAATTGAGAGCGAATAATTTCTTGAAGGCAGGCATACTATTTGTGCCTTTAGTTAGGCCAGTTTTGGCACAATTGAAGGTACATCCTAGGTTTGCACCTTCACCACCCGTTCCCGTACTATCTTCCTCGGGTATCCTATTTTGCAATTCATTTAAAAAAAATGTTATTTTAGTGGATTCCACTCGAATGGACTCATAACTAATTGCATTTAAGACCACCATCTAAATACTTAGGATTCAACTCCCTATACTCATATATTTTTACAGCCTATTTATTTAAAGGTTAGATGAAGGTAATAGAGCAATTATTTTAAAAATATTTTTATTATTTTGTAATTAAATGGAAAAATTTTATTCTTATTATTTTTTTATTTCTTTTCTTTAGAGAATAGTTATTATCTTTGCTAAAATGGTTTTTATTTTTTTTTATTATTCTCTCTTTAAATAAAATAAAATATTCAAATAATGTGACTAGCATTCCTTCAACAAAATCTATATGCATATAGATTATGTATATAACATATATAATAAATATATATAACCATGAGCGGATCCAAAGGGATCGAAGGGATCCCCACCCCTCAAAGTTTGGAAAAATTGATTATTTAAAATTTATTAAAAAAAGAAAAAAAATGTATTGTATATATATTTTAAAGACTAATTATTAACAAAATATTAGATATGATTGAATGGTTAAATACTTAAATTTAATAGCTTATGATCATAGATTTAAATCCCATAAAAAGCTTCTTTTTTTTGTCATTACTAAAATGTTGATTTTGATCGCGTATGCTAATTTATATTTATTCATATCACCACGTATATTTAATTTTTTTTTTCTAATTCATCATTTTCATTAAATACGATTAATTGTGGTAATTATTTACAACTTTCCTTTTATTTCTCTAAGTGTGTGTGTGTGTTTTTTTTTTTCTATAAGTTCCTTATTGCAATTCTCCTTAAACTTGTAATTTATCTCATTTTTGGATTTTTTTTTCTTTTAATTTTCACTTAAAACCTACTTTCTTCTCAAATTTTTGTAAATTTAATTTAAAATGTAAATTCTCTAGTTTTTTTTTCGTAATTGTGCTTAGAATCTCCTGATGTATTGTTATTCTTAATTGGAATTTTCCTCAGAAATTCGTTAAATGTATGGACGTTGTACATTCAAAGAAAAATTACGAAGAAATCAATGTCCTCCGCTTCCGTTTTATAAAAAAGCCAACCGACATCCCATAACTTTAGCCGCATTGATTGGGGCCCATTTTGACCTGTTCGGCTTCAAAATTTTTTTACTGTTTATACCCAAAAACTAGTTAAAAAAATAAAAATTTATTATCGTATTATATATTATTTAAGCAAATATATCTAATAATGTTACTCTATTAAATTAATTCTTGTCACCAGTCAAAGCAGATAGATGATATTTTTGTAATTCTCTCTCTATATTGCATTTACCATATATTTATTTAGATATTAAGATGGTACTTAAATACAATTATTACATATATCATTGCTTTAATAAATGGTGAACTATACATAGTTCGACTGCACGCTGATCCATTTTATTGTGTGCAAAGGCTTTAGTATTATGTATTATCCTCAGTGTCATTAAAATACATAGTATCTTTCCACCAGCTCAATTCATTTAAGATTGATAAAGGGTAAATGTCATATCTCGAATTCGAAAGGTATAATAGTTTATAGCATGTCCTTAATGATAACAGATAGAAAAAATTAAGCTCATTGATCTTCTTATCCAAATCTTTTTATTCTCTTAAAATGTTTTAAAACACACGCATAAAAAGTAGGAACGAGCTATAATGTCTACCAAATAATTATTCTCCAACGTCCACATTCATGACAAATCATATGTGACTTAATTTAATTTTATTAACTAATGCATATAAAAGACATGCAGCATCAGGTATATCAGTGATTAATTGAAGGGTCATTTGTATAGTGTTATAAGTACAAACAAATCTAGCATCTTACGTACGAAAAATGATATATTGATCTATTGATTGCAATATTCATCTCCAAACATCTTATATCGGGTTTACCATTTGCATTAGCTATTAATAGTCCATTTCACTACTTCCATCCATGTGAACAGTTTTTCTCCGAATGTCTCAACCAATATCAGTTGTAGTTCTAGTCAAAATATTAAGTTTAAATAGTTATATATACATACATACATACATTCATATATATATATATATATATATTTATATATATACACACTTATTTAGACATTAGGTTGATACTTCGATGCAATTATTACATATACAATTGGTTTAATATTGATCAACTATACTTCAACTTCATGCTAATGGTTTTATTGTGTGCTAAGCCTATTGGGATATCTACAACCTTCCCAACAATAAAGAGTATGCACTAATATGATGATAATATACACTCACTCACTACACTTGCTTTATTTGCTATCCTGAATGACCGTTATAATATATTCTAATCTTCACCAAATCAATTCATTTATACTAGATGAATTGTAAACCTCATGTGCCGAAGCCAAAGGATATGATACTCTTTAGTATGTCCTTATTGCATGGTAAATGCATGTAAGAATTGGAAATCTTAGATATCTAACCTTCTTGTAGAAATTTTTTATTTTCTTAAAAAATTTAAACAAAGTTCTCAAATATAGGAATGAGCTATAACATCGACCAAATAATTAGTCTACCACGTACAATCCATATGTGACTTTTAACTTTATTAACTAATCACAAGTAGCATAAAACGATTATTTATATGGAATAGAAGTACAAAAAAACCTAGCAGCTTGGGCATGAAACCAATAGAAAGATCTATTAAGGGAAAATTACACATGAAGGGATCAATATTTGAATTCAAATTCAAATAGATAATTGAACTTTAAAATAGTTAAAATAAAGAATAAATACTATAATAAATGATTCAAATATGGGATCAAACATTCAAGAGGTTAAAATAAATTATCAATGTTATGATAAGTAGTTTCAGTAGAAGATTAAAAATTGCATAACTCTCTCAGTGTAATCCTTTATTTGAACTATTTGTCATAACATTAATCCTTTATTTTAACTAGTTGAAAGTTTGATCCCCTACTTAAACTACTTAACATAATCTTGATATCCTATTTTAACTATTTAAAGATTTGATTCTCTATTTGAACTTAACTCTAAACATTAATTCTCTTATATGTTAATTTCTCAATCTATTAATCTCAATATCCAATCCAAGAACATAAATAATGATTGCATATTGATAGCTTTTCTTTGGATGCTTCAACCTATATTAGATATGGATCCACTATATCAATGACCTACTCATCCACAATTAAGATGCCCTCATCGCCTAATTACATGTTGCTTTATCTAGAATTGCAACTCTCTCACTTGGCACATAACTAATTGTTTTGAAAGTAAAACTATAATTATTAAAAAAAAAATAACATAGTAGCATAACTTTTGCAAAACAACATTATATTAGTATAACATCAAATTAGTACAAAATTAAACTTTTTATTTATAAGATTTGTCCCTCTATGTTAATCATTAAGCAATATCAAAAGCATCTATTCTTGGTAGTTATATATAACAATCCATATGAAATTGACGAAATCAAAGTAAACAATGCAACAATGTTTACTTTTACCAATATGACAAAAATATATGTTCGCTCACTATGCACACTTAATGCAATATCCTTAAGGACCATTGCATTATATTGTACTTTTCCATTAAATCAACTCCTTTATGCTAGATGAATTATAAACCTCATGCATTGAAGGCAAAGGATATGATAGTCTACCATATATCTTTATTATTTGGAAAAGGCATGCAATGATTGAAATTGTAACTATCTAATCTTCTTATCCAAACAATTATTCTACCACATATATATTCATACCAATCCACATGTGACTTTATCTTTATTAAATAATGCACAAAAAAGATAGGTAGCATAAAAAGGATCATTTATATGGGGTAGTAAGTAGAAAATAAACTAGCATCTCGGGCACAAAACTTGTACAAAGATCTATTATTCTAAATGTCAATATCCAATAACATTCACGTATCAACAAATTTTCTTTGGATATCCAATCCATTTCAGATATGGTTTCACCATATCAATGACCAAATTATCCACAATTAAGGTGGCCTTAGCATGTCTCATCTAGAACTATTGAGGAATCAACATCCTTATGACACATCACTACATATCCGCAATTAATCATTTTATTTATATTTAGAAAAGAGTTCAGCTACTCATTTTCCATGTAACTTATCTATACATATATATATTTTTCAATCTAAACAAAAAGTAGCTTATCCTTCAACAATAGCTATCTTCTCCATCTAAGCACTATCAAAAGTTACTCTAGTAGTGGTGGTGCCTCCAACTAAGTTCATTTGACCTGAGGATACATTGCATATCCTCTTTGCTCACTATTGAGCTAAGTGGAAAAACATAACATAACTAAGCACATCTAGGTATCCTCGCATGAAAATAAGAAGAATCTTATTGAATCACAAAACTGCTTTGAAATAAATGCATGCTATGTCAATGTATGTTACATGCATTAGTACTCATATTAACCTAGCCTAATCCACATTTGATGAGTTGATAGCATTGGGCATCTAGATAAACAATCTAGGAACCTAGTCAGCTATTGAGAATAGCTTGTGAGTAAGACCCTCAAACCAAGCCAAAGTCTATTGACCAGTGGAAGTAATAAAAAGGGAGATTGAGTTATGCAAATCTATATCATTGAAACCCAATTTTATTCTTTTTGGAAATCAAAATAATTCGTTAAGTAAAATCTTAGTTTGCATAAAAACTCAATCCATAAATTATTTTATGCCATGCAATGAATGCCCTAAGTAGTATAACAACAAACATCGGTCAAGATAGTTTAAGTTCATAAAATGATATAAGAATTCACTTAAGTGAAATCCTATAGAGATAATCTATTTCTTATGGATCAGTATGGATCAGCATGACACAAGTACCTATAAGTTATACATATCCAACCAAGGTATATTCCTACAATCAATTCAATAGAAAATGAAAAACAATACATACAACATTAGTAGACATAAGTCTATTGTTAAGAACATAAAATCCACTTATTGGAGCCTATTAGTAGCTCAATTCTAACCTTCCACAAGCTCAATCTTCCTCTCTTACTTCACCTGGCATAGGTATATGGAAATGCTAAGATCAACCTATGCTACTTTAACTTCCACATGTACTACTAATGTTACTGTTGTGATTTTGAGGCATCATGTTTGGTATAGTTAGTATAAATTAGTTCAAACTCAATTAAGAAATCCAATTATGACATGTTACAAAACTCAATCATAAAGATATGTTAATTGTAACATCATTTTAGCAATGTAATTAATGCTAATATTACTAAGATAATTATGAATGATCAAATTAAGCTAATATATGGATAATCACTAGGTATATCCATAAAAAATATCACATTAACCCGATTAATTCAGTGAAAATTACTATAGGATTATTCGAATATACTCTTTAGGTATTTCCACTTTCGTAATCCTTTCTAGCTTATTTATTAAAATTGCATTTTGGCCCAAAATTATAGATAATCACTTAATTAATCATGTTTATGTATAAAATTAAAGTTAAGTGTTTTGAATATCATCATTAACATTTAGAAGTCATATTAAGTTAGGTCTATTAAATAATTTACTCAAAAAATCAATTATATCAATAAATCATCAAAATTTCCAAAGTTGGCCCAAATAAATATAACAAATAGTAAACCTAATTTTTTTTTTTGAAAAAAATTCATTTCTTGATATTAAGTTCATAAATTTAGATATATTTTTACAAAAATTAAAGCTTAATTAAAATAACATCATTTGGTATTACAAAAATAAGATGAAATTTCCACATTAATAGGGCCTATTATTAAGGAGGTACTAGTTTTCTCAAGAATTTTACAAAAACTTAAATACTACATTAAACTAGAGATAATTTTAAGTCCAACCTACTTAATATAAGTTACTCGATAGTAAAATTAAGAAAAAACTATATTTTTATTATTTTAAGAAAAATTGGAGTCACTATCAACCTAAGTTGGAAAATAAAATGAGTTAATGTTAATTAGGTGAATTAACCTTAACTAACTATTAGTCTATAAATTATTCTATAAAAAGACTACTTTAGAAAAAATATTAACTAGAAAATATGGACTTAAGGGCTATCCTATTAAAACCTAAACGATCATCACTTGTTATTTTTCAAGAAAGTGAATTAAAAACTTCATATAAACTCCCTTCACAATCACATATGCAAGACATAATATTTTTCACATAAATAAAGCATGAAATAAATCAAATCAACATGGAAAATTTTTAACCATTTTTAATTACAAGTTTTCTATTTTTATTTAAAAATGAAATAAAAGAGAATAAAACTTTTACATTTTTTCTTTTATTAAAAATTGAATTTTAAAAAGAATAAAATATTTTTATGTTTTTATATTATAAATTGAAATTTTAAAAGGATAATATTTTTATAATTTTTTGTGTGATAAATTGAAATTGGAAAAGAATAAATTTTTTTTATGATTTTTTATATTTGGATGCCCTGTAGGTGTCTACGTACCTGCTAGTAGGGATCAAACCAACATAGTTTTATTTTTATAAAAATTTAGTAGGTTGGTTAATTTTAATTATGAAAACAATCCAAGTTTACATTTATTACCATTTTAATTTTTTTAAAGAAAAACTCAAAACCTAGACTTTATTTCTCGACTTTGAAAAGGAACTAAAACCTCATAATTTTGAAAACCTTAATTAAAGACTTTTATTTAATGAAAATTATTTTTTCTAGGTGACAAAACATTTTTATATTTTTCAAAATAAAACCATATTCTAGATAATAAACCATTTTAAATTTTAAATTTTTTTTAATAATTATAAACTATTTCTTACTTATTATTAACAAAAAAAATAGACTAGTTGGAAACCTAATCGCCTCTAGGTAACGATTATACTGCAACACCTAAAGCCTACACAATGGTTCCTTCCTAATTATTTACTTTACTAACTCATTAGTTTTCTTAATTGATTTTCATAAGTTTTTAATATATTATATGTCTATACCATGTCGTTAACTAAAATAATTAAGTTAAGGTTATTAGCCTAATTATATTTATATTATTAATTTTAAAATCTAATCTAATTTTTGTTAATCAAACTTATCTATGCATTCAATTCATTAATCAACTAGGCTTCCATTACTAAAAAAAATTAATTAAATTAATCAAATAAATTAGGTAAACTAAACTAATAATAATAATAATGATGATACACTTACCTAGACGTAGGTCGAATTTGTGTTGCGGGTCTAGTGCTCGAGTCGATTTAGGTTGGATTCACAGGTTTGAACAACAGTGGTGATTTGTATGTCTCTTACAGCCATTAGGAGCAATGAAGGTGTTTAATCACAGGTTTTCAAGGGTAAGGAGTCGATTGGTGGTGTTGGTTGCTAAAAGTTAGCCTAGGTGGTGGTTCAAGAGGCAGCCGATAGTGGAGTCCTTTGGGGTTTTTTGATTCAAACTCAAGGCTGAGTATGGGCGAAGAAATTGTAGAGAGAAGTTTCGTGTAAGTTTGGGTACCTAGAGAGAGAAAGCCCTTATGAGGCTCTAGTTCATGTTGTCTTTTTTTTTTTTTTTTCCCTCTTTGATGTTTCTCAAACTCCCTTATTTATAATGGTGTAAATCGAATCACATTTAGAGATCAAGATAGGGTTGGATCCTGGTTGGCCGAAGAGATGGATAAAGGATATCAAATATTTGATTTTATCAAATCTTTAGTTCGTTGTTAATGAATCCTTAGGATTTAGACGAATTTTTGAAGGTTCTTTTGGATAAATTTGTATCAAAACTTGTTGAAAAGTGCAAAAAGTGATTTGTGGCCCCTTTGTCAGACTCTCGACTTTGCCTATTTTGTTTCTAACCAAGTTGGTTGGAGAAGATGGTCATGTGAATGACATGTGACCTGATTATGAAAAAGGAAAATAATTTCAAATGGCCTACATATGGATCAAACCCACGGCCTTTGATGTTTCCCTTGCGTGTGTGGCTTAAGCCTTAGCCAACTAAGCTAAGCTTTTTTCTCTCTTTTTTTAATCCTTAACATTTATTTAAGCCTATGCTATATTTTGTGCCAAAAATTATTTAACAGAAATTCGACATGAATTTATCTTAACGGGCTAAATTTGTACTCTAAATTCTAAAAATTATTATTTTTTTGTTCTTTTTGGTTGCTTTACCATTTTTCATAATCTTTTCCATAATAATTTTGCTTCTATTTTTCTTTGTCACCATTTCTTATTTTATTTTCTATTTTTATTTTATTTTATTAGTTTTTTTTTTAATAAGGTGTCTACAACTATCCCTCTTTATAGTAAAGTTTGAGGAAAACTTTGCTATAAAGACAAAAGAGACACCATTTTTACCTAAAATTTGCCAAAAGGGTTTCAAAATATCTAAGGCATTGGATTTTGAAAATCTTTACCAACTTCTATATCTAGGTCATCATCTTATATGGACAAATTTTTCCGAACTCCTAATTTTACATTTTCTAATTCTAAATCATCATCTTGTAAGGATGGAATTTTAGGGAAGCCCCTAAATTTCTACTTCTAATTCTAAGTCTTCATCTTATAATAATGTATTTTATGGCAAACTTTAAGTCACCATCTTGTAAGGATGGGTTTTGGGTCACCGTCTTGAAAGGATGAATTTTATATAGCAAAATGTAAGTCGCCATCTTGTAAGGATGGATTTTATATGGCAAAATCTAGGTCACCATCTTGAAAGGATAGATTTTAAGTCACCATCATGAAAGTATGGATTTTATATGGCAAATTTTAGGTCACCATCTTGAGAAGATGAATTTTAAGCCACAATCTTGAAAGGATGGATTTTATATGGAAAATTCTAGGTCACCATCTTGAAAGAATGGATTTCAAATCACCATCTTGAAATGATGGATTTTAAGTCACCAACATGAAAGTATGGATTTTATATGGAAAATTTTAGGTCATCATCTTGAAAAGATGAATTTTAAGTCACAATCTTGAAATGATGGATTTTATATGGCAAATTCTAGGTCACCGTCTTGAAAGAATGGATTTCAGATCACCATCAAATTCTAAGTGACCATCTTGAAAGGATGGATTTTAGGTCACCTTCTTGAAATGATGGATTTTAGGTCACCATCTTGAAAGGATGAATTTTTTTGTCACCATTTTGAAATAATGGATTTTATAATTTCAAATCTTTAGGCAAACAAGATCAATGTGAATCATACTAAAAACAATCATTGAAAGAAAAAAACTAGTTAGCACTTTAATAAGCATATGATTCAACAAAATGAAATAAGATAGTTCTCTTTATGAACAAGTGATTTGATAAAGAAGAGGATAATGCTCTTTCCAAGTAAGCAATCTAACAAGCAAGTGATCCAACTAAGGATAGGATAGCACTTTTATAAGTAAGTGATCTCGACTTTACTTAATCTGAAAGCCGAACAAGCTAATATTCTAAAGGAGCAATTCTAAAGGAAGTTATCAATTTTGAAATTTTCTTTTGAAACTCAAGATACTCATTAAAACTTTTTTTTTTTGAAAGATCTAAAAAATACACTATTTTTGGTGAAACATTATTACTAGCAAATAAGGGAGTCTCATAGGCTTTGAAGATCGTAGATAGGTAGCAAAATTGCCCCGTTACCCAATAATCACTTATTGTTTCTAAACTTGGGTCATGATTCTAAAACTAATTTAACTTCATAGTCGTATTCTCAAAAGTTGAAAGGAAAAGTTTATGTGCCTAATATTCAGGGCTTTGATTTCAAACTTGGGCACATCCGATGATGGGAATTAAACCCATGCAACCATAGAAGCCATTAACCAAGCAAAGAGTTAGAGGACTACAGAACCTAGCATTGAGAAACCTTCTTGAACAAATGGAACCGAAGACATTCACATAGTGTCTTTATTTATTTTATATAATTGTTTTGCATTTCATCAGGTACATTTGTTGGTATTATAGGACGGCAAGCAAACACACTAGAGCTTGGTTTGTAGGTGATTCATGGACCTAAATAAATCAAGAAGAAACTAGCCATACATTGTGTTCCATTGACCATTGGAGAGCTTTAAGAACTAACTTATGTAGCCATTTTCTTTTGTTAATTTTTCTTTATTTAGAACAAGTATAAATACTTGTAAAAAGGGAACTTAAAGGGACTTTTAGAAATCATTTGGTAGCTGCCTCTTTTCACGTGTAGGGGTTTCTCTCTCTTCACAAAATATTCTTATCAATTCTAAGCTAGGATTGTGGCGAGTGGGCTTGATTTTGTTGTGCGTAACATCAACAATTCTAAGTCAATCCTAATTTCAACTAGTGTGTTACATCTAGTAAGGAATTAGGATCCTTTTTCTCTCTTAATTCATGTCAA
Organism: Laguncularia racemosa; assembly: GCA_037954665.1. NCBI lineage: Eukaryota > Viridiplantae > Streptophyta > Magnoliopsida > Myrtales > Combretaceae > Laguncularia > Laguncularia racemosa. The sequence goes on from JBBMOL010000040.1 coordinate 4,573,555, forward strand.
TTAGGGTTTACGCCTCATTGATTGATGATTGTTAAATTGCATCTTCTATTATTGTTGTAAACTTGCAATTAGACTTGAAGCTCATCATAATTTGGTATCAGAGCTACAATTTGAGGAAGGGAAATTGTGATTTTCATTTGGGGATTTAGGGTTCTTGTTGTGCCATTTAGCAATTGTTGTTGTGTCAAGTGAAATAGAAGAATTGTGATGAATTGTGTCGTGATTACATTATCTATTGCAGATTGAAGTTATGGAAATCAAATTTACATTTCTTGCCATGAGTTCCTTGCAGTGGATGAATTTGAGGAATCATTATAATTGATTCCATTAGAGTGTAATTTTTTAGTAATTATGTAATAAATTACTATGAATGCACTTTTGACTTGAGATTATAAGCATTTGTACCATAAGTGTATATGTTGTACCATGAAGGTATTGTGTCGTGTGTGTGTTTGAGTGTTGAAGGGATGTGTGTTTGAAGTGAAGAGTGTATTTTGGGTTGGAAGAAATTGTTGTTGTGAAGGCGTGATTGTATAAAAAAAAAATGTGCCATAAAGGTGTGTTGTTGTTGTGTTATGAGTGCCGTAGAGTGTGTTGTTGTTGGTGTGAAGTGTGTGTTGTTGTTGTGGAGTGAGTTGTTGTTTTGTCAAGGTTTAATTTAGTGACCATGTTAAATGATAGTGTGAATGGTAGGATAGGGAATGAGGCCAACAGTCAGGTTGGAAGAGGTTAAGGACGTCGTGCTACTGCAGGTGAAAGAACTTTAGAAGAACAATTGCAGGATCTTACCACTATTGTTGCTACATTAGCAACACAGGTTAATTGGATGACATTACCACAACCACTAGTGGCAAATCTATAGGCACCCCCACCTCAAGTACCCCCTCATAATGCACACAGGGAAGGAGCAATTGGAGGAAATAGGGGTAGTAGAATGAGATGAGATTATCATGCTTTTCGAGAGGAAAAGGATGATAACTTTGAGAATGAACCTTATCCTAATTGTAAGTTCAGGCCGCGTTAGGGTCTAGAATATGTAAAGTTGCAGATGCCTTCATTTGCTGGAAGGGGTTCTGCAGAGGATTATCTAGACTGGGAAAATAATGTAGAGGGCCTATTTGAGCGTCATGAAATTAATGATCACACTCGGATTTGTCTTTCAGTAGTAGAGTTTACAAGCTATGTCGCCTTATGGTGGAAGAATCTTATAGCTGGTAGATGAAAGGATGGTGATGTTGAGATACGTACTTAGTAGGACATGAAACAGGTTATGAGGAGGAGGTTTATAACAGAGCACTACAGGCAGGAATTATTCATGCGTCTCCAGACTTTGAGGTAGGGAGGCAAAACTATTGATGGGTATATACAGGATTTTGAGATATTCATGATCAGATGTGGGTCAGTTGAATCTCTTGAATAGACCTTGGTGTGATTTGTGTCAGGGTTAAAATATGAAATTGCATGTATTGTGGAGCTCCAGAGGTATGATACCCTTGATGAGGCCATTCAATTAGCTTTGAAAGTGGAGATATAGACATGATCTAATCCATTTTAAGTAGTGAGTAATAGGTTTGAAGCCATTAATAAGCTACATAGGTCAGATAATCAGCAAGTTGAATAAGGGGGAATTGATAAGACTGTGCACTCAAATGCAACTGTTATTGATAGGGAAAGGGAAATTTCTGGAATGGGAAAAGTAGTTGCTAGGGCAAATATTTGACAAATAGTGCCAAGGTCATCAAGTGGAAAGATCCATCAAACCTAATGCTTCAAATGCATGTGCTTTGGACATATGGCTACTTAGTGTCCTAAAAAAAGGGTGATGACTACTATGGAGGTGAAAAATAAGGATGGTAAGGAAGAGGTACTTGAGCCAATTGATTTGTTGGTAGTGCTACATAAGTATTATGATGATCCAGATGCTAAGACACATGAAGACGAGGGAAATGATAAATATCTGGCTATTAACGTGTTGTGTAGGGTAATGATTACATCTTTGGATGTTGAGGATGTATAGAGGGAAAACCAATTCTATACTCCCTGTTGGGTTTAAGGTAATCTTTGTGCTCTTCTTATTGATGGTGGTAGTTTCACAAATGTAATAGCTGCTACAATAGTAAATAGATTGCAACTAATCACTAGTCCACATCTTAATCCCTATAAATTGCATTAGTTGAGTGTACAAAATAGTCTGTATATCTCTCAAAGGGCTAAGGTTCCAATCAGCATAGGAGAAAAATACCAGGATAAAATTATATGTGATGTTCTTCCTATGTGCGCATCACATATACTACTAGATAGACCTTGTTTATTTGATAGGAGAGTCTTGCATGATAGGTTCAGAAACACCTATGTGTTTCAGAAGGATAGTGAACGGGTTGTCTTGACTCTTATGTCACTAACTGATATACACGAGTTCTAAGAACAAATTAACAAAACTACTGGACAATCAAGACTTTAGGGCGACAAGCACGTGCAAACCAAGGTTTTCAATCCAAGAAAAGACCCATTAGATTTGAGGGAAAATCTTCCACAGGCCCGAGGAGATGATGGGAATCAAACGTATGCAACCACAGAATCCATTAATCGAGCAAAGAGCTAGAGAACTATGGAACCTATCATTGAGAATCCTTCTTGAACAAATGGAACCGAAGACATTCACATAGTGTCTTCATTTATTTTATATAATTGTTTTGCATTTCATTAGGTACATTTGTCGATATTACAAAACGATGAGCAAGCACACAGGTGCTTGGTTTGTAGATGATTCATGGACCTAAATAAATCAAGGAGAAACTGGCTATACATTATGTTCCATTGACCATGGAGAGCTTCCAAGAATCGGCCTAGGTAGCTATTTTCTTTTGTTAATTTTTCCTTATTTAGAACAAGTATAAATACTTGGAAAAAGGGAACTCAAAGGGACTTTTGGAAATCATTTGGCAACTACCTCTTTTCACGTGTAGGGGTTTCTCTTTCCTCATAAAATACTCTTATCAATTCTAAGCTATGATTATGGTGAGTGGGCTTGATTTTGTTGTGTGTAACATCAATAATTCCAAGTCAATCCTAATTTTAATTAGTGTGTTACATCTGGTAAGGAATTGAGATCCTTTTTTCTCTCTTAATTCACATCAATTAGGGTTCATGCCTAATTGACTGATGATTGTTAAATTGCATCTTCTATTATTTTTGTAAACTTGCATTTGGACTTGAAGCTCATCATCTAATCTTTTATGCCTTTAGAAAGTATTTAAGTATTTTTTCCATATCTACGACTCCAAAAATTTCTTACTAAGGGAACAAGTATCTCATTTTTGAATTGTTCAGTTAAAGAGGACTTCCTTACACTCTCTTCTAAGCCTATTTTCACACTTGACTTTGATTCCAAAAATTATGATAAGTCTTGTAAGTGATACATCTTGATCAATCAACTAGGTCATGCTAGGTATTATAATGTAAGGCTTTGGTCAATGGTTTAACAAAGGAGATATAATGCATAGGCTAGTTTTGAAAGAAGTGATATCCAATTCACCTTAGGTTTACAAGTCAAGAATCTTAGGAATAAAACTAAAATGGGTTTACCCTAGTTTTAGGAATATTCATTATTTAAGATAAATTATTTCCTTCAATTCGAAAAGTTTCTTGAGTGTAGGTATTGTAAGTATGAATCTCGTGCTATGACCTATTCTACTGACAATTTGGTTTGCATTCTTCTCTCTCTCTTTTAGTTTTTTTACCTCTCTTTTTTCTCTTTTTTTTTTCCAGCTACCTTTTTCTTTTCTGCTTTTCACTCTCTTTTTTTCTTCCTTTTCTTTCTTTTCACACATTTTTTTAGCAAGCTCTTGAAAAAAATTAAGATAATTTCACCCAAAGTGTATGATTTGTATGCAAGATGTGTATGAATTTTCTAATAATCTGAGTTTAGCTTTCACTTGATTAAGTTTGCCTCAAATGCCAATCCTCTATGTGCCCCATTTGATTTCCCCTAAGCTCAATTTGTTGACCTTGATCTAATCTAGCTGGGTTTAGTTGAATAACTTACGATGGAGACAAGTTTTGTGTTTGGTTTTTTAGTGTTAAAGTTGACGAGAACTATGCTTGTGCTTAAGGTTTATGTCGTGGACTTCCTTAGTTTGAATGAGTTGTGTCAAGTCTTATATCATGTGCTCTCTTATGTGCCCCTTAGCATTAGATCTTAATGATCCCTTAGCAATGATAAAGTTTATGGATTGCAATTTTTTATCTGAGGATGGGGTTCACTATAGGTCTTCTAGGTTTAGAGCAACTAAATATGAGCTTTGGGTTAGGCTAGCATGCTTAAAAGAAATTTTCAAGAGCCTTGTGAAGATCTCCTCTTATTAGCAGTTTTCTAAGGATGGCAAAGGTTCCTACTTTATATTGAGAGATGACCAAAGTTCTTAAATGCAAAGATGACTAAGGTATTTAATTAGAAGATAACTAAAGCCCTTGAAGGTTTATTAAAGGATGGCTAAAGCTCCTAAGTTTCATAAGGTAGAAGGAGTATTTATGCTTTAAACAACATCATTGCAAACCTTTTTATAGAATGAATAAGACTTATATGAAGATGATATCATGAAGATAGTGAAGCTATACGGTGATATTATGAGGTTATTTTAAAAAAATGCCTATTCATGAAAGAGGGATAATTATTTTATAGTGCAAGATTTAGGGTTAAAAATAACGATATAGTAACTTTGATAGGGAATAGTCTAGCAATGGACCCTTATTTAAAAAACTAAGAAAACAAAAAAGAAAAAGTAAAGTGCTATAAATTCCTAAAAACAATAATAAAATGGTGATAATATTAAAAGGGGGCATTTACTATAAACGTGAAAAACCTAACCTATTACCACTAAGAGGCAATAACTTAATTAATCATTAAGTCGCGCCACAAATATGTTAAGTTTTATTAAAAGATAAGGGAAGCCTAGTTATTTATAAGGTTAATAAACTTATTTACAAGAAGGAAATCTAAGGTTTACAAATTGTTATTTTGTTTTATACATGTGTGTGTATATATATATATATATATATATGTATGTATGTACTATTTAATATAAGTACATTACTACATAAACTTTATCAATGTAACAAATAATCATGAGAAAAAAATCATATAACATAAAATAAACAAACAAACAAATAAATAATGTATACAATAAAAACACACAGATGTAAATGAACAATAGTGTGGTAATTGTATTATTATTGAAAAATATTTTGAGATGTAACTTTATTAAAGTTTTAAGATAAATTAAACCCCTGGTGGGCTTGTCTTTGCTAGTTACAACGTAAAACATTTTATAGAAAATTATTAGAAAGAATCTAGTCGTAGATTTTTTTTTTAATAAGATAAAAGAGCATGGAAAAAATTTACATAAATAAAGTTAAAAATTATTAGTTATATCATTCATTCTTTTTTTTTTTAAAAAAAAAAAGGTCATGCAGTATCCATTTGCTAACCTTTAAAAGACATGAATGCAATTTGGTAGGTTCTATAGGTCCTCAAGCTCTGTGACCTTGCACATTTTTTTAAGAAATGAATCTTGAGCCACATTAAGCCAAGATTAAGGAAGCTTAATCGATCCTAAGAGGTGGTTACACCATAACACTTGAAGCCTATATAATGGTCTGGTTCTAACCATATCTAGTACACATGTATTTTTCCACAAAAATAAAACCCCCCTATAAAATGCCCCACTAGGCCTAATTAGCCTAATATTGTTTATTTGCATCACAAAACCCGGTTAGTCAACATAAAGGGATAAAAATGAAATGTTATTGTATTACAAGAACATAAATTCATACAATAAGAAAATTAAATACATGAAAACTATATTATAATGAAAGGAATTTATATGAAGCTTTTAATTTTTTTTTTCTAAAATAACAAGTGGCTAGCCCACTAAAGAATTGGGTTCCTAATGGATTCACTAAGCCGTCGAGTTTAATTTTTTAAAATTTTCCTAATTTGTTTCATATTAAATTTATGCCCATTTAATGCGAATCCCCGACTTAAATTAGGGGGAAAAATGGTTTTTCTTTTTTATTTCGAAAATTGTAGTTGCCACTCAACCGAAGTTGGGAAAAAATGTTAAGTTAGGATTTCGAGTGGATTAATCATAACTTAGCCATTGGTTAACGAAAAGTTTTCTTAAAAAAAAAAAAGTAAAAACAAGAGATTTCAAATTAGGGGACTAACTTATTAAAACTTTACGGTTACCACCTAACCTTCTAAATTTCGATTATATTTTTATATAAAAAATTTATTTATTTATAAAAAGAAAAGAGGTAATAATAATAATAATAAATTTTTTATTTTGTTAGAGTTACCCTATAAGGGTACCTATGTACCACTATTTGGAATGAAACAAGCTGTAATTCACTTTTCATAAAATTTTAGTATGTTGATTAATTTCAATTATGAAAATAGGCTAGGTTTATGTTTATTACCATTTTAATAATTTTTAAAAGTAAAATTCTAAACCTTATTTCCCAATTTTGAAAAATAACTAAAACCTCCTATTTTTTTAAACCTTAACTAAGGATTTTTATTTGCTGAAAACCATTTTTTTTAGGTGAAAAAACATTTTTGAGTTAATGTTATTTAAAAAATGTTTAAAGAAAAGCATGTTTAAACTAAACCATTTGAGAATCTAATTGACCCTAGGCCATGGTTACACCACAACATCTAGGCTTACATAATGGTTCTTTCCTAATTTTATATTATTACTAAAACAAATCAAATAATTGAATTAATCATGAAATTTACTAAATTGATTTTCCTAATTAATTTTCATAGATTCCTAATATACTCTAAGTCATTTCTCTATATTATGTTATGTCATCAATTTTATTATATATATATATATATATTTAATAACTAAACCCATTCTTACATAATTAAACCTGTTAAGCTAAGGTTATTAACCTAATTAATTTAAAATCTACCCTAATTTTTATTAATCATACTTATTCAATTAGGTTTTAATCACTAAAAGAAAATAAAATAGAATATAATAATAATAATAATAATAATAATACTTAGATGCGAGTCAGATTTAGGTGTAGGTCGGATCGTGGGTTGACTTCGAGTTAGACTGTGGGTCGACTTTTGGTTATGGGTATGGGTCATTACACCAATCATGGGCGCGAACATGAGCAGTGGTGTTAGGCATCTTCGATGGTTGTTGAAGCTCATAATGTCGTTGCTAGCTAATTTGGCTATAAGGAACACAACAGTGGTAACAATTTCTTCTTGAACCTGATGTAGGTGATGGTTCACATGCAACTTGATGATGATCCATTCTCCGGTCTAGGCTTTTCTTGAACAAATTGAATATCAAGCTTGATGGGAATTTTTCGGTAACCTAGATGTTTTTAGAACTCGATTTGGATGATGATCCAAATCACTCATATTTCACCTCATTTCTTTCATCTAATAAATGTTTGAGTAATAATCTTATAGGTACAATAATATTTCTCCACGGGATGCCAAATGACTTACATTTGTTGATTGCTACAAGACATCATCAGATTATCATCCAATGGCCCGCTGTGATTGACATCACTTCGATGCATTGGCTCTTTGAGGATTTATATTATTTTTGTATTTTGTAATTGTTCTTTAGACCATTTATGTTGTAATTTTCTTTTGAGACACTTTCATTTGTTTGTAATTGTCTTTAGAACCGACCACCCTACAAGTGGCATAGTTATAATTTTGTGAACCTTTTAACTCTAAAGGGAGCAAGCATTGTTGTCAAAATCATGTTTCAACTTGTATGATTCAACGATTTTATGAGTTTATATATATATTCCCAGTTAACTCGCATACAAAATCGGAGAGGAGTAATAAAATTGCGATTTTGAATAGTAAAATTGTTCAAAATCGCGATTCTATCCATTTCAACTGATTCTACAAATATTTACAACTAAAACTTCCACACAAATAACACACGGCCATGTCTCAGACTGTGTACTCAACCGTGTGTGTTTCTGTGGATTTTCCAAGCTCAAAACACGGTCGTGCCTTCAACCGTGTGTGCTTCTGTGGGCATGTTTCCTTGACATACGGCCGTGCAATTTAATTACTCGTCGTGCTCTTCCCCTGTTCCTTATCCAAGCCCAAACTTTTAATAAACAACTGTGGGCTTAATTGTTAAACGCCCTCTAGCATCAAGGGGGCGCTGCCCCCTTGCTATCCCCACCGGGGCAAAATTTTACCTAGTAATATATAATTTTGAAGGTTTTCTTGTTATAGTATCTTTTTTATTATGTACTTTTGGTCATTTTCTAATATTACTCCTTTCTAATGGTATATCTTCATTATCAATTTTTTATTTATTAGTAATTTCTTAAAGTCACAATTGATTTTTAAATTTTATCTATTATCTTTTAGTTTTGTATATAGAACTAGGTGAAACTTGTTTTATACATGATTTATCATTTTAGAAATAAAATATCTATATTATACAACTTATGCTTGATTATCTATATTATGACTTTTATTGCAAATTTGCAATTTATGGCTAAAATAAATACTTGATTTCCTTATTTCTATTATTAATTATATTTTTTAATGACTATTGTAAGTAAATTTATAATATTTGAAAGTTATTTTACATAGGTTGTAGAAACTTACGTTTCTACGTTCCATTTCTACGTTTCGATTCTACGGACCCCTTAGCGATTCTACGTAAAATTGCGATTTTGACAACCATGGGAGCAAGTATAAATACTTACTTAAGTAAGGTTTTAGGCAGCTTTTGACATTTTGAGAAAACACCTTTTGTTGCTGTGAGGGTCCTCCTTACTTGCAATTGATCTCTTATCAATTTCATCCTTGAAATTGTGGTGAGAATCAACTTGAAACGATTGTGAGTAATATCAATCATTTCTTGTTGTTTACAAATTGTACTTAGTGAGTCATATCTTGGTGCTATTTGTTGTTCCTTTCTTTCACGTGAATTATGGTTCATAATTTTCAAATTTGAATTCAATTCAATTTGATTGGAATTCTAATTCATCCATATCTTATCTATTGTTCATTTCGCTATTACATTAATCCATATCACAATTTGGTATCACTTCCACTTGAATCCATGTGAATAGGGGTTCTAGTCAATTGTTGTTGATCACGCTAATTGAGGAATTGCTCCCATTAGTTATTTGATTGTGCTTAGTCATTTTTAGGCACATCATATTTAGTATCAAAGAACAAGTTAAGAGAAGGGATTTAGTGTTGGTTGAATTCGTGATCTTCATTATCAATTAGGGTTCTTCACTTTGATTCGAAATTGTATGTGTTAAGGATTGAATTGCGTGAATATGTTGTTGAGGAGTTGTAATTGTTGTATGTTGAAGTAAAATTTGAGGTTTTGTTGTAGCTCCTTTGTTGTTGAATTCACCGTAAAGGGAAAGGAAGGAAGTAGTGCATTTCTTGAACTAAATTCAGAATTGGGAAGTATCTAAATTTGTGAAGAAAGAAGAAGTGTGATCCTTGCTTGTTGGTTTTCGAAATTGAGTAGTGTGTTTGCAATTTTCAGATTGCATTGTGGAAAAAAGGAAATAATTTGAATTCAAACATCCATTAACTTGAAGTAGTTATTGAGTAACATTAAGGAGTGTTGTTTGAATTTGAATTATCTTACCTTTTATGGAAAAGATTACATTTAGTGGAGTTATTTGAATTATTGTTTGCTGCCCTTGTATGTAGATTGTGGTATAGATTGCAACATGAAGTGTTATGTGTGTTGTATTGGGAAGGTTGTTGCACTATGGTTGTATGTGTGAAGTGTAGTGTAAAAAGGAGAATATTGAGTTGTTAGAGTAGTGTTGTGTGTGTCATTTACACCATGACTTGAAGGTGTATGTGTGTAGAGTTGTGTTTTGTAAATTTAGTGAAGATTGTGTGCATTTGGTGTGGTTTTTTGGTATGTACATTAAGACAATTGTGTTGGAGACATAATTGGAGTAGAACCGTGAGTAAAAGAGGAGTAGTGTGGTAGTGGAGTTCTATGTTTTTGTATGTGTTGAGGTGCTGCACATTATGGTTATTTGTTGTGTGAAATCGTGACAAGAAAAGGATTTTTGAGTAGTAGAATTTGAATTCAAACAAGTCATTAAAGTGTGAAAGTAATTGAACTAGTTACTTAAACACTTGTAGTTAAATTTAATTCTATCTACTTGAAAGTAGTTGTGTGTCTGTACTTCATTTGTGGTTTAGTTGTGTACTTAAGCTGTGGAGGTGTAAGGATTATTATTGTGTTGTTGGAATTAAAACACAACAATATCTAGTGAAATGTTTAATTATGCTAATGTGTTGCGCCGAACATTGACTACATTTGCTACTAAGGATGAAGAACAAAGGGAAAACTTGTCCCATACCTCTTGTAGGGTACAAGGAAATTCATGTGTCCTTATAGTTGATGGTGGTAGTTGTACCAATGTAGTAGCCGCATTGTTAGTTTCAAAACTAAAACTTATCACCACTCTACATCCTAAACCATATAAATTGCATTAGCTTAGTGATTAGGGGAGTTTACATGTGACCCAAAGAGTTAGGGTACCATTTAGTGTAGTGGATAAATGCTGTGATGAGATTGAGTGTGATATTTTACCTATGTATACATCCCATATATTGCTTGGCAGGCCTTGGTAATATGATAGGAGGGTCTTACATGATGGTTTTAAGAATACATGTGTATTCCAAAAGGAGGGCAATAGATCAGTAGACCATCTATGGTAAAAAGGGTTTTAGTACAGTTTAATAATTCTAGGGAAAAGAAGGTATTGTTGGTGGGGGTTAGGGTCATAATACTATAGGTAGGAGGACTTTGGAAGAACAGCTCCATGATCTTACTATCATAGTTGCTACTTTGGCAACTAGGGTTGATAGGATGACATTACCACAACTACCACTAGTGAACCCTTAGGCACCACCTCGAGGAGCTCCACAAAACCTTCAAAGAGAAAGGGTAGTGGGAGAAGGAAATTTGGGTAGAAGGATGGAGGTAGATCATCACCCCTATAAGGAAGAGAGGGACGACAACTTTAAAGGTAATCTTTACCCAAATAGGGATTTCAGGCCATCTTGAGAACTAGAATATGTGAAGCTACAGATGCCTTCTTTTGATGGCAAGGGATTAGCTAATGATTATCTAGATTGGGAGGACAAGGTTAAAGGTCTCTTTGAATGCTATGAGATCAATGATAACACCTGAGTCCAATTGGCTGCTATTGAGTTTATAGGATATGCTGCCTTATGGTGGAAAAATCTAATTATCGGCAGGCGTAGGGATGAAGAGGTTGAGATATAGACATGGAGGTACATGAAGAGGGTTCTAAGAAAAAGATTTATTCTTGAGCACTATAGACAAGAACTGTTCATGCGTCTATAGACATTGAGGCAGGGAGGCAAGACAGTTAATGATTACGTGCAAGAATTTGAAACCCTCATGATTAGATGTGGGTCAATCGAACCTCCAGAACAAACCCTAGCATGCTTCATCTTAGGGTTGAAATATAAGATAACATGTGTTGTTGAGCTGCAGCAATCAGTACACTTGATGAGGCTATTCAATTAGCCTTGAAAGTGGAGAGGTAAAGGCGATCCAACTTATTTAGGATTTCAAGTAGCAGGCCCAATATTACTATCAAGCCCGTGGCAGTTGATGGTTGATCAGGAGGGACAAAGGTAGTAGGTGAGATGGTGAGTGCACTAGACAGAGCTACCCCTAGCATTGGTAGGGAAAATATACTCTCTAGGAAGGGTAAAGAGGTAATAGCACCAGACGTGAGGCAGATTGTTCCAAGATCTACTAGTGGAAAGATACATTAAATCAAATGCTTTAAATGCATGGGATTTGGGTATATAGCAGCACAGTGTCCAAACAAGAGGGTTATGACCGTTATGGAGGGCATTAGAGAGGATATTGAGGATGAGAAGGAACAGGCTGAGCTTACAAATCTGTCTGTAACACTGCAGGAGTACTATGATGATCAGATTGTAGAAACACATGAGGAGGGTACAGGTGAACAGTATTTACCCATTAATGTGTTATGTAGGACTCTGACCTTATCTCCTGATGCTAGGGATATACAAAGGGAGAACATATTCCACACTTCTTATAGGATCAGAGGTAACTTTTGTGTACTCATCATTGATAGTGGTAGTTACACGAATGTTATATTTGCTGCACTAGTAGACAAATTACAATTATCTACTACAATTATAACTTGCATTGGTTGGATAATCAGGGCAGTATGCATGTTACACTAAGGGCAAAGGTGCTTGTGAGTGTTGGGCAGAAGTATTACAATGAGATTCTATGTGATGTGATCCCTATGTGTGTGTTCCACTTGCTATTGGGTAAGCCCTGGATGTTTGATCGGAAGGTGTTACATGATGGTTTCAGAAACACCTATATGTTCAATATGGGATGGTCTCGAATAGTACTATTGCCTATGACTCCATCTAAGGTGCACTAATTTCACGGTTAGATCAAAACTACTTCCATTGCATCTAGTAACCGGGAGAACAAGCCAATAGAGATATTCGAGTTGAATTCCAGAAATGACCCTCTAGATTTGAGGGCAAATCTTTCAGAGGCTCGAGGAGATGATGGGAATTTTTTCGGTAACCTAGATGTTTTCAGAACTCGATTTGGATGATGATCCAAATTTCTTATATTTCACCTTATTTCTTTTATCTAATAAATGTTTGAGTAATAATCTTATAGGTACAATAATATTTCTCCATGGGATGCCAAATGACATACATTTGTTGATCACTACGAGACATCATCAGATTATCATCCAATGGCTCACTGTGATTCACATTGCTTCGATACATTGGATCTTTAAGGATTTATATTATTTTTGTATTTTGTAATTGTTCTTTGGACCATTTATGTTGTAATTTTCTTTCGGGACACTTTCATTTGCTTATAATTGTCTTTAGAACCGACCACCCTAAAAGTGGCATAGTTGTAATTTTGTTAACCTTTTAATCCTAAAGGGAGCAAGTATAAATACCTGCTTAAGTAGGGTTTTAGGCAGCTTTTGACATTTTGAGAAAACACCCCTTTTGTTATTGTGAGGGTCCTCCTTACTTGCAATTGATCTTTTATCAATTTCATCCTTGAAATTATGGCAAGAACCGACTTGAAATTGATTGTGAGTAATATCAATCATTTCTTGTTGTTTACAAATTATACTTAATGAGTCATATCTAGGTACTATTTGTTGTTCCTTTCTTTTATGTAAATTAGGGTTCATAATTTTCAAATATGAATTTAATTCAATTTGATTGGAATTCTAATTCATCCATATCTTATCTATTTTTCATTTAGCTTTTATGAATATACAAACCTCCAAGACTCTAAATACATCAACATCTTGCTTCAACAACGTGTATAGAACTAGAAAACCTAGAGAGAGGTTTTAAGCCGTAGGCTTCCTAGTCTATAGAGAGAGAGAAGGGGGGTTTGTTAAAGATTCTAGATGTATGTGGAGTGATTCTCAAGTTTCCTTTGTGTTTGGGATGCTTTGGTCTATTTATAGACATGTAAAATTAAGCTTGATAAGCTCGAATTGCCTTGTTGTTGAGACCCATTTCTATCCTCTTAAGATTTAGCCTATTCCATAAGCTACCGCACCCCCCCCCCCCCCCCCCCCCCCCCCCCCCCCCCAAAAAAAAAAAAGAAAAAATTAGTACAAATCCATTTTGTGATTTATCTAGATTTTTAGTTAAGAATTGATGATAACCCATAAAGATTTGTTAAAAAATATTTTCGATTTGCTTGGATTTAGTGTTATTTTCTTGTGACTCTCTCTCTCTTCTGTTCATGTTTGTTATTTGTTTGGAGGTTAAAGATGATCACATATAAAGCACATGATCATCTTGTCCAATTGCGTGCCACCATGTGGTACCCCCAAAACAACAAAACAAAAAACTTCTAAAGCATTACCTATGAGACATAAACCTATAACCTCAAATTTCCATTCCCTTGCAAGGCTTAGGCTCCAACCAATTAGGTTAAGTTTTTTTCTCAAAATTTATTACACCCTATTTTTATTTAATTTTGTGATGCCACCTGGGCTAATCATTAAATTGGACCTAGGCGCAATTTAATGGAATAAATTTATACCCTAAATTTAGAAAATTAATATATTTTTATTATTATTATTTTTTCTTTATTTTATTTGGTTACTTTTCCATAATTTTACTTATATTATATTTTTCCTTTATCACCATTTTTATTTTATTCCCATTTTTTTATTTTATTAGTTCTTTATTTTTATTTTTATTTTTATCTTAACCTTGTTCTTTATTAATTATTTTGGTAGGCAAATATTGAGTATTTATAGCTGTCCCTCTTTATAGTGAAGTTTGGCAAAACTTAGCTACAAAGACAAAAAAGACATCATTTTTGCCTAAAAGAAAGAATGGACAATACTATAGTTAGTTGACTATCTAAACTTTGATCCACTAGGGATTTATCTAACTAAAACATTGAGTAAAGAAAATGCTCCTTAAGTTAGGAATCCTGTGTTGCAAATGAAGAGAATACTTTATGATGACTCATATTCCTTGGGGAGTGGTCTTAGATTAGGAAAGTGCTATTATGGGTTGACTAACCAATGCAAAGAAGCATCTCACCAAACTAGCAACCTTAAAGAGGAGATTGTTTAGGAAAGTACCATTTAGGCTGACTAACTGACAATAGGTAGCGTCTCACTAGACTAGCAACCCCAAAGATGAGATTGTTTAGGAAAGTGCCATCTAGGTTGACTATCCAAAAACAAGAAGTGTCTCACTAGACTAACAACCCCAAAAAAGAGATTATCTAAGAAACTGCTCCTCTAGGTTAACTAACTAACAATAGGAAGTGTCTCTTTAAACTAATAACCCTAAAAGATGAATTGTTTAAGGGAGAGCCCTCTACGTTGAATGATTGACAATAGGAAGTGTCTCACTCGATTAGCAACCCTAAAAAGTGAATGGCTCGTCATTGTGAGCTTGGTGGAATAGTTTCAAGATGAGGGATTCTTACTAAAAGCTTGATCTATTGGTAGAAATGGGTAATCTAAGAACATTTAATGATGAACTTTTTTCTTTTTTCCTTATATATATATATATATATATATTATTTCAATTTTCTTTAAAGTCTAGATACTTTCCTAGTTCCTCTAGATAGCAACCAAACAACCAAACCCCATGATAGTCTAATCTTCACTTGTTTGCCTCTGTCTTAACTTAAACTAACACTTTGATGTAAGTGGTCTTCTAATCACTTTTTTTTTTCACGTGTTTATCATTTATCCAAGAACTTGTCCCTTATCTTTTATATCTCCAATTCTTTTCTAAGTCTTCTCATTTTTTTGTAGATTTAGCTTTTATGATTTGTGACCTATCCTAAAACAACACCAAGCCTACTATTTGAGAAGGGTGAGATCATAATGAAATATTTAATGAGCCTTATTATTCCATCATTGTCCATTTATCATGTTTCTTTCATGCATGGAGTGGAATGTGGATAAGATATGAGGGTGAAGTAAGAACTTATTAGTGTGGTGGTCAACCAATGATTGCTCTAACATTTAATGACTATCGGGGATTTTAACTTTGCTTGTAGGAAATGAAAACTAAACCATGAAGTTGTAGTGATTGATAGCATTTATAAAACTTTCACAAATTTCTCATTAATCTTATTTAAGGATAGTATATCTTAATCGCATTTGCATTTACAAGTTCTTTCTAATTTAGACCATCTATTTGAGCTAATATTAATGCCTTACTTGATAATATCTTTTATAGAATATATGGCCCATCATAATTGAAGTGAATTTGCCTCTTGGGTCTCGTTAGGTAAAACCTTCTTTAGTATGAAGACACCTTCCTTAAAACTCCATGGTCGCACTTTTTTGTTAAACATTTGAGCCATTCTTTTTCGATAGCATTGACCATGGCATAATTCCACAAGTCTTCTTTCATCAATCAAGTTTAATCGGTTAATCATTTTCTTTGCCTAATCACTTTGATCTAGTTATGTTTCTAACAAGACCTTAAAGGATAGGAACTCATCCTTAACTAGTAATACTGCATCAATACCATACACTAAGGCATAAGGAGTGGCTCCAGTTATGTTTGAATGGAAGTTTTAGGCCATGAGTGAAAGGGTAATCTCATGCCAATCTTTGTAAGTGATAGCTGTTTTCTCAACAATTCTCTTAATGTTCTTGTTGGCTGCTTCCACTACTCCATTCATTTGAGGTCGGAATGGAGTCAAGTTTCTATGATTTATCCTAAACCGTTAGCATAATTCCATCATTAACTTATTGTTGAGATTGGTGCCATTATCTATGATGATTGATTTAGGAACTCCATATTGAGCTATTATGTCTTTCTTCATGAATTTAACTACAACTTCCCTAGTGACACTAGCATACAATGAGGCTTTAACCCACTTAGTGAAATAATCAACAACTACTAATATAAATCTATGGCCATTGAATGCCTTTGGAGTGATTGGTCTAATAATGTCGATTCCCCACAGAGAGAATAGCCATGGTGTCGAGAGTGAATGGAGCTCTTGAGTTGGAGCATTTATCTTGTTAGCATAAATTTGGCACAAGTGGTAGTGCCCTACATGTTTAATGTAGTCTGATTCCATTGTTAACCAGTAGTAGCCCATTCTCATGATTTTCCAAACAAGCATATAGCCATTCATGTGGGGGCTACATACTCCCTCATGTATTTCTTTCATTAACATATGTACTTTTTCTTTGTCTATACATCTCAACAATGTTATGTCAAATGATCTTATATAAAGTGTAGATCCACTTAATAGGAAATGGCTTGGTAGCCTTCAATTGTTAGACAAAAAGCGGGTTTATCTTCAATTTCTATCTTCAAGGGTTGAACTTCTATCCATTCTATTACTTGAATCATAGATGCTAATGTAGCAAGGGCATTAGCAAACTAATTTTGAGTTCTTAATTCTATTAATTCTATTAAGTGTTGGTGATGTGGCACTAATTTGGATCTTTAGTCTTGTATTCTTCTCATGTCTATAGTATGATAAGCAAGGAGTCTCCATATGCCTCTAACTCGTGGATTTCCATATAAAGTGCCATCTTAAGGCTAAGTATGCATGCTTCATACTCTGTAAAGTTATTAGTATGTAGCAATGTGAGTCTCATTGCTATAGAGAATTGCATTCCTTTTGGTGACACCACCATTGCCTCAATTCCACACCCAAACACATTAGTAGCTCCATTGAAATACATCTTCCATATAGGGTCCTTTTCTACTTTAGACTCCATTTTTAACTCATCATTTGCCACCGATATATTTTCATCTAGGAATTAGGCTTATGATTCTTGAGAATCTCCTTCAATTAGGTGTTTAACCAAATGATCTACTAGCATTTTCCCCTTCATTGAATTCTAATTTACATATGTGATATCAAATTTTGATAGAAGCATTTGCCACTTAGAAATCCTTCCCAATAAACTAGTTTTTCTACTAAATATTTTAGGGATCATGTCTTGTTAGCAGTTCAATGGAGTAATAGAGGGTATATTGCCTTAGTCAGTGCATGACCTAGACTATTGCATAGTAGGTTCTTTCTATCTCATAATACCTTTGCACCCCTTCAGTGAATTTCTTGCTTAGATAGTATATGGCATGTTCCCTTCCCCTTTCATCTTTTTGCCGCAGTATACACTCCATCGACTCGAGAAGTATTGTAAGGTATAAGAATAAAGGCTTTCTAGGTTTTAGGGCTACTAGAATTAGAGGATTCATAAGATTTCCTTGATCTTTACAAAAGCTTCTTTACATCATTCATCATCCCATTTCATTGTAGCATTCTTCTTTTGAAGCCTAAATAGTAGGCGGCAATTATCCGTGAGTTGTGAAATAAACCGAGTGTATAGTTCAATATTCCTAGTAATCCTCTCATCTCTTTGATGGCATGTGGGGAAGGCATTTTTAATATGGCTTTTACCTTATCTGGATAGATTTCAATGCCCGTTTGACTTACAATGAACCCTAATAGCTTACCAGATGTAACTCCAAAAGTGTACTTCTTAGGTTCAATTTCAGCTAAAACTTCCTCAACCAGTTGAATAGCTTTCTTAAAACAACCACATGGTTTTCTCCTTCTTTGGATTTGGTGATATGTCATTAACATATACTTCAACCTCTTGATTCATCATGTCATGCAGTAATGAGACCATTGGCTTTTAATATGTTTCCCTAGCATTTTTTAAACCAAAGGGCATTACATTATAATAGAATGTGCCCCACGTCATGACAAAGGTCATCTTGGTCTTATCCTCTTCTACCATTTTTATTTTATTATAACCTAAGAAGCTATCTATGAAAGAGAAGAGATGACTTCCGACTATGTTATCTACCAAGATATCTATGTGAGATAAGGGAAATTGTCTTTTAGTGTGGTTTAGTCAAATCTCGAAAGTCCATACATACTTGAAATTTTCCATTTTCCTTCAAAATCAGGACTATGTTTACCACCCACTTTAGATAGTTTGATACGTCAATGAACCCGACCTCTAATAGCTTCTTAACTTCTTCTTTGATTTTTAATAAGATACCATGCCTAAACCTCCTTTATTTATTTATTTATTTATTTTAGGTTTAACATCTCCTTTCGTAGGCAGCTTGTGAACTACTATTAATCGGTTAAGTCTTGGCATATCTCCATATGACAAGGCGAATACATCAAAATATTCATATAGTAGCTTAGTTAACTCACGCTTTTGCTCATTACTCAAATTACTCCCAATTTTAAGGTTTCTAGGATCTTCTTCGATTCTTAGATTAACTATCTCTGTTGGTTCATCAATTGAAATTTTGCGTTGTTCATATTTTTTACCAACACTCTTATACTACTTTGTGGTCATTAATATCATTTTTAACGACTAACCTAATAGAGCCAGAAGTGATATCAACATTTTCATTATCTACATGTGCAAGATATCCTTAGTGCTCATTAAGAATGTTGGATTTATATGGAAATGAAGTGAAGAAAAAGTGTATAAGTAAAAAGGGAAGAAGTTATGATTGAAATAACTTGTAATTTTATTAACTAACTTGTTGAAGAGTTTAACTTATTTCTGAACAATGATGATTGTAAACTCACAAATATTGCACTATGATTACTTCCTATTCTAAAGCAGACCTAATGCTATTAATGGGATAGGAAAACCAATTATTAAGAGCCGAAGGTGAACTAGGGGCACAAGAAGTCAAGGTTCCCACTAATAGGCTATTGTTGTTGGTAACTTTACTGGAGTTGGCTTAGACTGATTCCAGCACTTGAGTGTTAGTTGGTTGAGAAAAATTTGTTAAAGGGGTAGAAAATTCATTAAGGCACTGTACAGTCTTTCTCCCCTTTTACCCTTAGCGTATGTTGCTTGGAATTTTTCCTTTGGAGTAGGGACATACCCTAATTTAATTGTCCCTTGCTATCCTTTCTTAAATTGAGGCCTTTCTTCCCCTACCTCCTCTTTAATAACCATGCTTGCCTTGTCGAATATCTAGAGTCTAAAGTCCTTAGGGCCACCTTCCTCAATATAAGGTTTGGTCATTTCTTTACAGATGGCATAGTCCTACTCACCTAAAACGGTGATTATTTAGACATTTGATATGAACTTAGCCTTTTGGTGGAGGCTTAAAGGTATGGCTCCTATAGTATGTATCTAAAGCCTTCTTAGAAGTAGGTTAAAGGAACTCAAGATATCAAGGAATTGAAATGAGATATTAAAAACTTGTGGACTGATCTCCACTATCAAACCAATCTTCCCTACGATTTCCCTTTTAGAGCCATCAAAGGCTCTAACTACTGTTGAGCCTGATTTAACATTGCTCACATTAACTCTCATTAAGTCAAGTGTAGCCAAAGGGCATACATTAAGGAGGGATCCATTATTGATATGGACTTAAGAAACTATCATATTGTTGCACTTTACCACTATCAAAAGTGGTTTGGTATGCTAACAACCATCTTTTCCCAACTCTTTGAGTGGGAAGGATATCTAATCTATTGTAAGGATTGAGTTAGTGATGTGGCTCAATTTCTCTATTGAAATGCCCTATGATACTTTGACTTGTTTGAGTACCTTGAAGAGTGATTCTTAGCATGGCTCAAATGAAATTAGAAGACCCATAAGTGATATTTAGGTAGGAACTTTGGTGAGTTGCTCCATAATTTTGTACTCACTTGATTTAATCATCTTTGTGAACATAGAAAGTCCTCCCTCCTCCTCTTTTTCAAACTCAATGATAGGTTCTTCAGTAGAAGCCTTACTTTTAGGGTCATAGACCCTACCTGAGTGAGTGATTCCTCCTATTATGGAATTTGAAGCTTTTTCCTAGTTAACAACTCGCTAGTTAAATGGTGCCACTTTATAATTTTCCGAGGTGACCGAGACATGGAACACATACTTCTTCTTTGGAATCTTTGCCTCTTCTTTTGGTTCCTTGTAGCTCTTTATAACTACTAGCTTCACATTAGATCCAATCATATTGATGGACCTATCATTCCTGTCTCAAAGGTTGTCTTCCTCTTCAAATTCAAGTCCCCAACTAGTTAGGGTAGGCTTAGGATGAGTTGGTAACTGGGTAGAGTAATCAATGAAGAAATCAAACCTCGTTAAGGGTTGGCTTAGTAGATCCATTACTGGGTCCCCTGCTTGCCACATTTGCTTTAACTCTGCTTGTTTTGACCCCTTATAAGGTTTTAGGGTTAGCATTTCTTGAATGTCCTTTATTTAGATTGCAGATTTTGTTTAGGTTTACTCCTTTAGATAAGGCGAAAACCCTACTTATTGTAAGTTCCCAACTACTTGCCCAACTAAGATGGGTAATTTACTTAAGTCAATTTCAGGTTCTAACTCTTCAATAGTGATATGTTGATTACAAGATTAGTGGGTTATTGCTAATATTCAGAGCTGGTGCATTAATGAAATCCAATTGCACTATTCCAACATCGATCAAGTCTTAGATTTTGTTTTGAAGTCTCTAACACCTATCAATTGAGTGTCCTTCCTATCTTATACAGTATTCACATTTGAGGTTGGGGTTAAAAGTTCTCAACCTATATCAGTCATTAGGAATTTCAAAACTGATTAGATTATTTGCTTGAAGCCGAGCAAAAACTTGGCTAAGCAGAACTAAGATTGAAGTGAACTATCTTAAGGTCCTGCCAGTTTTAAGTTTGATTCGCTAATTGTTGTTAGATTGGGGTGGTTGTTGTAGGGGTTGTTATTGTTTGAAACAAAATGTGAGAACCAAATCTGTTGTTCCTGCTTGAGTTAACCACACTAATTATGGCTTCTTTACCTTTATTGTTCCTTATTGGTAATGGTTATGATGTGATTCTAGAAGAGTTGCTAGCTTAGAGTTTTCTGGAAGTAATTGCATTCTCTATCTTACATCCTATTGTCACTACTTTTGTGAAGCTGGACGAGGTTTGCCTAATCAAATGTGTGAAATAAGGCTTCTCCAATGTATTGATGGAAATAAAGCTTAGGTCTTTCTTCAAGAGTAGAGTGGAAATCCTTGCAACTTGAGCCCTCCAATGCTAAGCGTATTCTTTAAACGACTCATTATGTTTCTTTCATAAACTCCCTAAATCCCATGCTGAAGGGGTAACCTCAATGTTGAATTTATATTGCTCATAAAACACATGAGCCAACTTATCCCTCATATTGACTTAACTGAGATCTAATTATACATGCCATGCTAAAGTAGGATCTATAAGGCTGTCCTGAAAGGTTTATCATATTGTGCATAGTTGCTCATCTTGTGCACATATAGCCTTATGTGCATCTTAGGATAGCTAATGCCATCATATTTCTCAAACTCTAGCAATTTGAATTTTTCTAAGTAAGCACTTGCATTGTAGGCCAATAAATCAGTGATGCCAACTTGATCAAAGCTATCAAGGCCTTCTGAAGTTCTTATTTTATTAGCCAATTATTGGAAGAGTTTCCTTTCCATTTCTTTCTACCAATCTTCCAATTCTTTTTTAAGGTCATTAAGAGTTGGCCCCATATTAATTGTTGTTTTAGGCTCATTTTCAAATGCAAGATTGAATCAAGAGTTGATTTCCTCATATCCAAGCGGCTAGATTTTAGTTGCCTTTCCTTTTCGAGCCCCTAAGTGTTCCTCTTGATTGAGTTAGGTGGCATGAAGGAGATCGATGCTCTCAGTTAAGAAGAGGACTTGATTGGTTAATTGTAGGACTATTTGTTCCAACAAAATGATCTTTAGGTTGAGGAGGCATTAGTGATATTACCATTGCCACTATTGGTATTGTTGTTGCCATCATTGTTGCTGCTACTAGCCATCTTAGATTTGGAATGAGTGTTGATTGGACTCCTCAGGGGTTTTGGTTGTTTAGGAGCTATCTTTGATACCTGAATCTGATCACACTCAATTCCCATTAGCAAACATTATTTTTTTTTCTTTTTTTCCTTTTTTTTATTCTTTATGTGTATGTGTGTGTATGTGTGTGTGTAAAGGGTAAGAAAATAAAATATGACATATGGATGCAAAAATAGGAACCAACAATTAATTAATAATGTGGCAATGTTAAAAATTTATTGATATTGCAAATTTTGGAGTTTGATTACTTTATTTAAAGAGAAAAATATCTAAAGTAAAAAGAAAAAAAGAAAATCCTATAATCTAAGTTTTTTTTTTCTCCTTCTTTGGTCACTAGCTTCCATAGTTGCTTTTAACTTACTCTTCTTTTGATAGGTGGATGTTGAATCTTTCTTTTTCCCCTTGGATTTTGCAACAACTTCTAATTCCCTAACCTTCTTTTGAGTCTTCTTCAGCTAGGCTTCAAGTGCTTTATTCCTCTAGTTAGATTCCTTGAATCTATTTTTCCATACATCCTTCTTGCCTTCCACAGTTTCAAAATGGACTTCCATCTAGGCTTGCACCTGCTCTATATAAGTCTTCATTTCTAGGCTTGGGTTACTTGGTATAGGATTAATGACATTAGGAGCCCAATATATCCTTTCTCCCATCTTTTATAGCTGGTTAATGATAAAATCCTTGATCGCTTAATGTTTTCCCACTTCACCATCTAATTCCCTTAGATCAGCATTAAAGCTTTCAATTCAAGATTCCCATAGGGCCCTTACTTCTATCAATCTAGCAACTTGTCAACTACTAATACATTTGTGTCTTGAAACTCAACTGTAATTAACTCTAATGAGGGCCTATGGACTATGTCTTGGATGGTACCAAATCAACGAACCACTAAATATGGATGATAGCCTATACACTAATTAAGCCCAATTAATAGAATAGCTTGAAATTTCTTGCACATAAAAAACAACTCTATTATAGTAGCCCCATCTGGCAATCCATAAGATTTCTTTAGCACTAAAGTTCTTGAGTAGCGGAAGATTCCATGATCATTTTTCTTCACAAAATTCAAGTTTTGGATCTATTCAGGAAAGAGGATTGGATTGTATGATTTTCCCTCTAAAAATTGAGTCACTAATTCTAGAACCTTGTAATGAATGTGGAAGACCCTAGTAAGGAAAAGAAAGCTTGCAAATACTATTAAGATGAAGGCATGGATTTGATTTTGTCTATAGTACTTAAGGTTTCCACATAAGATGTCCTTTTTATCTTCAACATTAAAACGTGCCCCAAACTATGTTTGCAACTCATCTAATGAAGGTAATGTCCATTGCCATCCCCCAATACTTTGTTGATCAATGATTTACGATCCTTAAGCCCAACCTCTAAATCCGGCATAAATACCCCATTAGAAAGGGGAGGAGCTTGAAGAAGTTAGGTATATTCTTCAATGGTTAGGGTAATCTTATATGAACTGAAAAAGAAAGCTATAGGCTTGGGGACTTAGAAGTGTAATGCAACCTGAATTAAAGATACGTTGATGTAGGTCTTCATTAGTGAGAGCATGGGCTTGATTTTATCCTTTATGACAGCATGATCTCTTGGATTGTACAGAGTGAGCTAGTGATCCAATATTAGCTTTGGGTTTAAGGGCTTGCGAACGTAGATCTCTTTACGAAGAAGATGATCAATTGAAGTATTAGCCATTTAGTAAAATTACAAATAAAATTTCCATATTACAAACAAATAAATTCTTCTATTTTTTTAGAGTTGTCCCATGAGAGTGCCTACGTACCCACTATTTAAGATCAAACAAGCCATAGTTTGCTTTTTATAAAACTTTAGTGTGTTGGTTAATTTTAATTATAAAAATAAGCAAGGTTTACATTTATTACCATTTTAATCTTTTTTTTAAAAGAAAATTCTAAACCTTATTTCCCAATTTTGAAAAAAAGACTAAAGCATAACCTTGAAGATACTAATTAAGGATTTTTATTTTCGAAAAAAAAAAACCATTTTTCCTAAATAACAAAATATTTATATATTTTTCAAAATAACATTTTAAGTGATAAAACCATATTCTGGATAATATACCATTTTCATTTTTTTTATTTTCTCAGTTTTTCAATTTTTATATTTATTATTTTATTTTAAATAGCTTTTTAGTTAAGTTACATAACTAATTCCCTTTGATTGTGGTCTTGCCACATGGTTTTCCAGGTATTAATGGCTTAGTTTATCCATGATTTCTTTTAAATTTTATAATTTATAAGTATATTTTGTTATATTTTAAGGTTTAATATTAATATATGCTAATATGTGTTAATATCATGCCACATTTTTTTAATAATATATGTCTACTTCACATGATACTTTATTCCTTGTTATCACTATTACAAGTTAAATAATTTATCTCTAAGGTTTCATTATAGCTAGGTACTTGATTTTCAAATTTATGACATATCACAAGCCATTTTGGATTGACCTATATATTTATCAAATGGGAAATGCACATTTTTTGGTCTTATCATTTTCCTAGTTTTCAATTGACTTCTAAACCTTTTAT
This sequence comes from Laguncularia racemosa, assembly GCA_037954665.1. Classification (NCBI taxonomy): domain Eukaryota; kingdom Viridiplantae; phylum Streptophyta; class Magnoliopsida; order Myrtales; family Combretaceae; genus Laguncularia; species Laguncularia racemosa. The sequence continues at coordinate 4,598,562 of JBBMOL010000040.1, forward strand.
TTTGTCTATTACTTCATCAACATTTTCCAAGTTTTACAAACTAATAATTCTATTAATACTATTAAATTTTCCATCCATAATTAACATGTGGTAGTTTCTCATTGGTTAATATTAATTAATTCAAATAAAAATATAGCTAAATATAATTAATTAGATAAAACAATAAAAATAAAAGTTGATGATTGAAAAAAGAAAAAGAAATAAAGCTAAAATTAAAGAAAATTAAAAATTTAAGTGGGCATTTGTATTGAGGTTCATAAAGTTTTGATCTTTAGATTATGAAGGACCATAAATGAATTAGTTTTTAAGTTTTTAAGGAGTTAAAGGAACTAAAACTAAGATTTCATCCGAGAAAGAAAGAGAGAAGAAATTGACCTTTAGATGATGAAGGACCATAAATGAATTAGCTTTTGAGTTTTAAAGGAGTTGAGAGAGAGAGAGAGAGAGAAATTGTGGACAATGCTTAGTCTGGGATTGAGCCTTGCTTGAATAATAAGTAAAGGCTCTTCTTTCAATCAAAAACCACTTTTAAGTGATTGAATAATAGAAAATTGAATTATTTACCATCAGTTTGAAATATAAAAAAGATAGCAAGTTTTATTTAAAAAAGTTGTGGGTTTTCTTATGTTTTTCAAGCAAATGAAACACAACCTGAGTTATGCACTAGAGAGAGACTAAAGCTTAGAAAACAAGGGGAGCACATACAAATATTGAGTGATTAATGTGCCAACTTGTGGTGTGATTGTCTAGGTGGTTATTGGCTACCCTTGACCTTAAGAGGCCAGCTTCTTCTTCTTCTTTTTTCTTCTTCTTTTTTTTTTCTTTCTTTCATTATTTTTTCCTTTTTTAAATTTTTACATTTTTCTATTAATTTTAATATTTCATCTAATTAAATATATTTAAAAATATTATATATTCAAGTTAATTATCATCAAACAACGAGGAGTTGAAGGTAAAATATGTCAATTATGGATGAAAAACTTTTGCTTGTTTACTTGAAGGTAATAGTGCTATTCTCTCCTAATTATCTATTACTTTATTTTCTTGGAAAAATAAGAAGGGAATTTTAATTTCTAGGGCTTTTCTATTCCCACTCCATTTGTCGAAGAAAACTTGAAATTTTTTATTTCCTTTATAGAGAAAATAGAAAGATAATATATTATAACCATTATATCCTTATTAATACTACAATTAATGACCAAGTAGAGCTAAACTGGTAATTTTATTTGTATTCCCAGCTTCATATTGCAAATAATTATGGACTAGTATGAGTATTCTTGGTAAGAAAAAATTACACGAAGTAAACATTGAAATAAAAATTATTAACCTAATTTTAGTAATGACCTTTCTCAACATATAGCTTTTTATTTTCTATCTAGTGTTATTAGAAATCCTAATTTGCAAAACTTGAAAAATGTGGGGATTCAAATAAAAAAAAAAAGTTAAGAATTTAAATAGAATAGTAGCCAAACGTTAAAAGCTAAAATTATTTTTTTGTTTTTTCGTTATCAAATCAAACCTTGTATAACTCCATTTTTTTAGCAACAAACTCTACAAGGCCACATTGTCCAACTTTTGTGGTCTTATAGTAAATTTTGAAGTAAATCAAACGATATTTCCAAAATCCCTAAGTCTAAGGGTTTGAGAAAACTAGGTTATCACCCGTTTTTTTTTTCTTTTTTCTTTTTAGCTAGATAAATATGTTAGAGGAAAAATTGGACCAGTAATTATTTTTCTTTTCTTTTCTTTTCTTTTTGGGTAATTATGCCATTAACAAGGGATCAATTTTCTATACCAAATTATAAGCTTTTCTTTTTGGTAAATAATAATTTTTATAATTTTTTTACTCTATTTCTTAAAAGTAAGCAAGTCCTTAATGGAATATTTTAGCATATTCTAACAACACACACATTACCAATTGATATTTCTAAGATGCTCACAACTACTATTTCACAAAATTTCTACTCCATGTTCACATTGTATATATATTTATCTAACTCAAGGTGAAGTTTTAAACATTTTAACTTGAATTTCTAATTGATACTTGAAGAAACTTGAACTTCTAATTAATTTTATATGAACTGACTTGGCTAAAGTTATTTTTTCAATAAGAAAATATATACACTTTTGGCTTTTCTTTTCATATATTAGAATAATATATAACATAATTATAAAGGGTTAATGGATTGGGAAGTGCCTTAAAATTTTCAATTTAAATAATTTAGTGTAAAAAGGAAAAAAATGCAATTTAATGACAAAAAGTGGTAATGTAGTTCATTTTAGTGTCTAGTGTCAATAAGCAAATGACTGCCATTAAGTGTTGCTCAATGTAGCATCTAAGTAAGCTACTTTTACACAATGGAAATAAGAATGCATGACTGGCTAGGGGTAAAAACAAAAATAAGCACTTGCAGAAGCATTTGACATCCTTCTCTTATGAATAGGTAGGAAGAAAGCTAAAACCCCAATAGATGTAGCTACTTAAAAAAAAAAAAAAGATAAAGATTAAAAAAAATGTCGTTGCTAAAAAAAAAGTAAAGAAATGTAGCTAAAAAAAATAAACAAATGCAGCTACTTAAAAAAAAAAAAAGAACCAAACATATGTAGTTGTCAACAAAAGGAAAAAAAAAAAGAAAAAAAAAAACAAATGTAGTAGCTAAAAAAGGATGACCATCATTGAAACAAGATCATGAGTCTACATTATTTAAGGATTATTACAAGGAACATTTATATGATTTTATACCTAAATTTCCTTTTCCATGAACTTGGATCAAGTTATTATGATGGAATTCTTTAGATTTTTTAAAACTCAAAGAATGCTTGTTTGTATAAACCTTATCCTAAGTATTAAGAGAAAACATGGATAATAGTCCAATAAGTAGTGATATATGTATATGCATAGAATTTTTCACTATACACCATCTAGAATTTTTATACAACCTACTAAACATAGCCATGAATAGTGTATTATAATCTAATTTAAGTCATCTTTATATGCACATGATCTTTCAATTTCATATTAGAGTTTCATCATTTCAAGAACAAGTAAGCAATACTGGACAAGTACTACCTTTGTTTAGTTGATGGCATGTATTCAAAAGATAGAGAAAACTTCATTAAAGCAAGATCATGATTCTACATCGATTAAAGATCATTAAAAATAAAATAAAATAAAGAAAGAAAGAAAGAAACATATCAAATGCTTCATGCACAACACAAGTATTGATCCAACAAGTAGTGATCAATACTAATACAACAAGGAGATGAAATCACATATACTAATTCAATAGAACTTAGGTAATTCAAATACTATGCATTCTTTCAATTGAAATAAGATTATATGTAAAAAAGCTACATTGCACATACTACTCCATGCTACCATATGGAATAAGGTTGTAAAATACAAAAAAGTAAAAATAAAATAAAGTTTTAAAAGGAAGGGCATTAAGGTAACTACAAGTTTTAAGAAGAGGATGGTTTGGTCTTTTAACCTTAAACTATATAAACCTTTGTGTAACCCTAATGCCACTCTTTTTCTTTCGCTAAAACAAAAACCTTTTTGTTTCCATCAAGAAACCCTAACTATCCTAAACCTCACTCCAACAAAGAAAAACTTTTGATTTGATGTATGCTCACAAAGGTAATTATCTTTAATAAATTGGTATTTTATATGTTATCTTGATTATTGGGAAGCCAATTAGGGCATAGTTTTATGTCAATTTAGGGCTTTTTCACCACATTAACACAAGGTTGCTGGATCAAATGCATTATAGGTTGTTGATTCAATCCAAAACAAGTAACTATTCAAATTACACTTGAATTCATGAATTTGGGTAGAATTTTATGGTGGATTAAAAGCATTGAATTGATTTGTGAGTGTTGGGATGGAAAAAAGGGTCGATTAATGAAAGTTGGAAGAGTTCATGAGTTTGATAAGGGTATACGACCAAGGTACATGGCCTAGTACTTACCCATGAAGAGGGTGATGAGAATTTGTGAGATGGACTATACATGACCAAGTACAAGAGCATGTACCTATCCATGTTGAAGTACACAACCGATTTACTTAGATGTGTTGAGAGGACTTTTCATATAGTAAATTACATGGCCATGTATGCGGTCATGCTCCTACATGTGTTTTTCTATGTGACCATGTATACGACTGTGTTGCTCGAGAATACTCTTTTCTTCCTTTCATTTCAATTTTATTTCAATTTTAAGTCTGTTTTACTTATAATGGATCTATGGGCAAGGGAAATAAATAACTAAATCTTAGTTTAACAACCTAGTGAAGCTTAAACCATGTTATAGAGTAGAGATAAAGCTGATTTGTTATTATATGACAAGTCTTGAGGTACTTGTTAGTTGCGAACTAGTAGAATTTAAAACTATTATTCCAAATACATGTTTGCCATACTTGTTGATTGTATTTGTTAGATATAGTAAATAAAGAACTTAAAGTAAACTTGGTAAATGACTTATTTGTTAATTGTATGTATGTTGATTGTGTATAACTTAGTTTAAGAGTCAGAGGTGGTAGACCCCTAGAGGGCACCTTGATAATCGGTATACAGTGTTGTTTTTATTGAAGTTCTATACCGAAATGATCTAGAGTAGATTTTAAGGGTATTAGGCTAGAAGTGGTAATTCCCAATACCAGTTAGAAAGTTGGGGTTAGATCTGGTAGTTCCTAATTTATGACTAAAATATTTAAAAATATATAATAAATAGTATGATAGGGTCGTAAGTGACATTGTGTTGCTTGGTGACTAAATGAAAAATAATTAATTGAATGCCTATAATTTATTTATTGCATTATATGTGTGTGTAACTTGTAATTGTTGTGGCATGTGCATGTGTTTAGGTATTCACATACTAGGTTTAAGCTTAACCCTCTTCTTTTTCAACTATAGGTGGGTATGACAAATATACTAAGTATGATGAGTCTAGGAATGTATATTATTACTACCAGGATGATGATAATGGAGGATACTACTACTATTATGATGATGAGTAGTAAAGAGGAAACAGAAATTAGAAGATTATTTATTTGACACTTTGTTAGAGACTTCGTTTGTTACCTTACTTTAACTAGTATGAACTTAGTGGTGTTTTGGCATAGTGATTGTTACATTGAGGTGGAATATTGTGGTTTAACTTGAGTTGAATAGGTTGAAGTATAAGTATAATATGAGCCTTTGTGTATTACTATTCAATAATAACTCGTGACTGGTCATTACGTCTTGACATATGAGACATTATAGAGGTTGTTTCATAAAGTACATGAAATTCTATTTAATACCATAGTTAACTGTAATGTGTGGGTTCATATATGTGCTCACATAACTTAAATTAGGAATAATATAACACAAGTTGTTTGCTATCAACCCTATGTGCTTATACTAAGAAACTTTAATTAGGAACATCACAGCACAAAACGGGACTGTATCCATAACAAAGAATAATAAAAATGGACAATTTTTGCAACACAAAATTTGTCTGCTTACCTGATGTCCACCAGTCTTTTATTATCAACCTCACTTAGGTGTGATTGATGGATAGTGATGAGACAACAAACATTAAATGGAAGGCCGAAAAGGTTAGACGAGGTAGATGGGAGGGTAAGGGGAATAAATGAGGTAGATGAAAAGCTTGTTGGGATTTTAAATTTCTTTGTTGTATTCAAATCGTTCAGCAGCTTCTAATACATTTACGTATAAAAAAAATGACAGGCGTTCTCCTGCATCAACAAACTTAGCGACTTTTAATACATAAAGACACTAAATTCAATATTATTTTAAAGTTTTGAATTTAATTTCCAAAAATAAAAATTTAAGCATTTAATCACTTAAATCCAAAAGTTTAAACACTGGATTTGTGTTTATCCCTAATTTCAAATTATGGAATTGGTATTGAGTTCCTTTTGTGATCCCATTGCACAAACCATATTTTATAAATTTTGTGTTTCTATTTTAAAGGGATAAAAGTGCACAAAATATCTCTATTGTTAGGAGTAAAGGTATATGAAATATTTTTACTTTCAGAATTTGATAATTTAGTACTTAAAAGTTTATTATTAAGAAATTTAGTGTCCGTATTTTAAAATCAAGTATGAAGTAATGTTTTCATTAAATACTAAATTTTAAAAGAATTAAATTTTATGCACTAAATTTCTCAAATTCATAAAAATAGAGACATTTCATGTATTTTTTTTATTTGGAATAGACATATTTATAATCCAATTATTATATATTACATTAGCAGAAAAGGAGAATCAAACCGAATTTATTTATTCAAAGAGTAATATTTATAATATTTAGTTACAAGAAACTTAACACATGACAGTAAATTTTAAAAGATGTTGTATCAATTAAATTTAAATAGCTTTGGCATCGAATTGCAATCATCGCTTTCTTAGTTAGCACATAAAAGATTATTTTAAAAGTAAAATAATAATTATCCAAGACAAACAATATTATATATTAGGGTATGTCCCGCCAATTTAATCATCGAGCAATGTCAGTAGCATTTACTTAGTTTGGTAGCTAGAGCAACCAGATAAAACTAACGAAATCAGTGTAAGCGGTCCACCGATGCTCAGTTTTGCCAGCGTAGTCCGTGCATGTAAGCACAACTGCAGAGCTTTTATTAACTCCCTCGTTCATGCGGTTAGGCCCAGAAGTTTGGAGAAACGTTCCAATTTCTACGCTGAAGCGTAAACAAGCCGAGCAAGAAAAGCTTGAAAGATATTCACGTATTACGTCTAACGATAGCACTTAAACACTAATAAAATTGTAATATGTAAAAACATAAATAGTAGTTTATTGTTTTAAATAATACTTACTATTATATGATCAAATATTATTAATATTTATTTACTGTTTATTTAAACAAATAATATATTAAAGCATGTTTATTAATAGAGTATTTGAAGAGTTGCTTAGGGTTATTTAAAGTACCACATCACTAATTTTTTAAGCATCTCTCCTTTTTAGGCAACTCTTCATTTTATAGTGGAATGGTTGAAGAGTTATTTAAGAACAAAATTTTAGTATTTTTCAAGGAAAAAGTCAAACTGGAAAAAATAAAATAAAATAAATAAATAAGCACTCATGAAAATTTGTGCCATGCACCCATTTTTATTTAAGTACTCACGTGCTTTTAGGTACCTTGGAGTAGTATTTGAGTCAAATGAGAAGCAAAAATATTTTGATAAAAACGTTCCTCGGTAATATTATCATGACTCAAAGTCATTCATAGTTGTAATACCAAACCAAATACGACAAGTAGTGGGATCTTGAGTTAAGCCTTGGCTAAAGTCTGGAAATTAATGCCATAATGCCTTTCAAATCCTCCTAGCCATTATCCTATTGCAATAGTTCTTTAGGTGTTTGGTATGAAAAACTATGACAAACACCATATTAGTACTATTAAATATTTTTTCTAGCTAAGTATGCACCGCAAAAATAAAGGACGACTATCGAAGCATACATATTATCATGTTGCTATGTTTTTTGGTTGACAATAAAAAAGACGAGTCTTCAGTCTAAAGGCTAAATGTGTGAGTTCATGGTGATGCATTCACAAGGATTTAGGGAATGGACTCATTACTCATTGCATTTAGGGCTCAACTACTGAGTATTGAGTCAGTTTGTTCCTTTAAGGCAAACTTATTTTTAAAATATGGCTCTAGTAAAGCTAATTTGTTGATTACCATATCAAAATTGCATGTTAAGCATGAAATTTGCTTATTTTTTTTTTTATATATAGATTTTGTAATTTGAACTTGTGATTCATGCATTTTTTTTTCTCATGAAAATCGTAATTTAAACTTGTGATTCTTGTTTAAGTGATATGGTGCGTTTTAGGGGATGTAACATAGGTCATAGTAGCTATTAGAAGGCACCTCCTCTAAGGTTGTGGAGATGTTAGGTCATTACTTTCGGATTACCAAGACCTCCATTATGAGATGCCTCCATCTCGTACCACCTGATGGAGAGGATGGGCTTGTGGTAGGGGTCATCATTAATAAATAGTGTCGATTGATCTCCTAGTCCTCATGCAGATTCTCCTAACCTCTCATTACTCATCGGCAACTCATTCTTCCCCATCTTACAGTGTTCTAGCATGCACTATCCATTAGATGGAGTTTTACACACCTAATGTCATTATACCATATACTTCTACAATTACTCTACCTGCTCCTTAAAAGGAGAGACATTATGTTCACTAGATATTGAAGAGGGACTCACACAGATAAATCCTTGGTACATTTCATGGGATGGGCCACCATTCCATGCCCACACCCACTTTGATGTAGGAGAACTTAGTAACTCTTTCCAAATTAGAGAGACTTTGGTCCGATATAGATGTAGACACTATGACAGATGATGTTGAAGGAAGGATTAAACATACATTTATGTAATTGGCTTATCTATAATTATATACACAACTTTTTTCCTTTTTCCTCTTTTTCCTTAGATGTATGTGTATTTTTAACTTTGTCTACTTTAACTAAGTAACGATACTTGTTCAATTTGAATGAATCCATGAAATCATTTCATTTCTCTAATTTATCTATGTTATGAACTTGAGAATTGTCACAAGTTTATCTTCTTGATAAGTTGATGATGTTATAGAGTTTGATATTTTCCATAAAGTAGAAAATTGTTATGGGCTTTTTTTGATGGCTACATGTTGTCATGGGTTTGAAATATTTTTGGAGTTAGATCACTTGTTTTCATAAGAACTTATCATCAAACGTATAATGAGCAGAGTATACATATCAGGTGCTAGAAAACGACCAAATCAGGTGAAGATGCTGCTTTCTATGATTTGGTTGAGTAAGCATTGCAGAAAGACACTGATTTCAAGAGGAAAGTAAAGGGATTACCCACTGGAATCACTTGATTCCAATTGGAACTATGACAACCTTAAACAGGTGAGTAGGGAAACTCTATGATATGCTATAGTGTTTTGTTTAATTGTGATATGTTGTGAATATGTGTACTTTCTTGCTAGGCTGCTGTTGCAGTAGTAGTTGTTGTTATTATTTTGGAGGTAAAGGTGTGTGAAATGTGAAGTTATGTTGCGGTGTACATGTAGTGTGAGTTGTGGTGTGTGTTATTGCTATCGCTGTTGTTATTGTTTCTATTATTGCTGCCGCTGCTGTTGTGTGGAAGGTTGTTTGTGAGCATTTATGTGGGTGTGTGAAGGTGTTTGTAGCAAAGTGGAGGTGATATGGGGTAAAAGGTGTACTGGAATTGTGTATCTTGTGTGTGTACGATTTGGCCTATGAGTGTGGATTTGGTTGTGTCATTACGGGTTGTTCTAATCGTATGTGTACATAAGTGTGCATACGGTTGGAGAGTGTGCTTGTGTGCAAGATGGTAAGTGCATATTAGGAGAATGGAGAAATTTCAAGAAAACTAGGAAAACATATTTTTCAACCTTAACCTTAACTAAACTAAAAATACACGCATATATAGATAAGTACATAGGTTAGATCATATATAGTTATATATATCTTTATACATGATATATGTTGGTTCATGTGAATATGACTTGTGATTTTACATTTTTACAAATTTTAGGATTTGATTATTGAGAATGTTGGAAGAGTACATCCTTAGTTATCTTGTTTAACTCTCGGGCGTGTGGAATGAAGCACTTGAGAAGTGAAATGAGATAGAGATGTCGAGAAATGAGGACTGTAAGTCAATCATGAGTGGTTGATTTAACGTTAAGTGAAATGGCATACAAGTGTCGAGAAACGAAGATTGTAAGTCAATCTTGAGTGGTTGATTGACGGTTAAAGAGATTTAAACTATATTACACTATTATTTAACTAAAATTTTGTGTCTAGCTTGATCATTCCATCCGGTTAGTCTAGCCTTCCTTATTTGTGATGTGAAATGTATGATCTTTTCTTGCTGTGGTAAATGCAAATATGAGGTGTAATTTTTTTATTTTTTATTTTTTTGCTTGCGGGATTAATTGGGTCCCTAATGTTTGTCATTGGTATTGTATTCTTTAAAGGCATGATAGTTTACTTTATTACCTTAAGCATGGATTGGCCTGTGATTTGGTATTTTTTTATCATCGTAAACCAATTAATTAAAGGATTGGACTCAAATAAAGCTGGACATGCATGAAATTGAAGGCCAACACTTCTACAGGGCTTGCCGAAAGTAGTCAGATGATTATGTTCTGCCAAGTGCGAACTAAGTGACTAGAGGATTATCACGCCTTCACAGTTCGAGTTCGGCTAGTCCTTGAGGGTGTTGCTCAATGCATGAGGCACGGGAGCGCTTAGTGTATGAGAACACTCAAACTGATAATATTAAAGTTATCAAAGAGATAAGATAATTAAAGTGGGTAATGAGACTTGGGCACTGATGGTAGCTTCAGAATCCCTAACACAAGGTCAAGAAGGGTATAAACCTTAAACTTCACGTCGGTTACCGGAAGACCGCATGAAATGCTGCATTCATATGGTTATTCATACATAGTATATGATTTGATAACTTGATTCAAAATTTCTTGTGCGTGTGTAGCATTGAGAGTATTACACTCTTATTCACTGAGTCATAGTGTGTTCACCCCTCTACAAATTATTTTACACGTAAAGTTATAAAAGCTTAGGATGGGATACAATGTGAAGGGTCGATAGTTTTTGGAAGTTAAGAACGATAAAGTAAGAATTGTGAAAGATAAATTATTTAGATGAAATGTTATCTTAGGACCCTAATGTAAAATATGAATTTGTGAAGCTTAGGATCTTATTCCATTTTACTAGTTGGTAGGAGATATCGACTCTCTGCAATCATAGATGATCATAAGATGCAGAATCCATAGTTATATTTTATTATATAATTATATATAATACGATTAGTCATAAATGTAATTAATTATTTAGAGTCTTACGATCGCGGACTTGTAAGATGATTATCATGTAACGAGTATACACGTGCCATGATAATTGTTAGCGGAAACTTCCAAGTTTCCTTTTAGGGCGTAACAAAAATGATCCCGATCTTATGTGGAAGGTTGTGATGCAAAATGTTGTGATGTAAAAGACTGTGATGTGTATTGTGAAAGGTTGTAGTGCATGGACTCATAGAGTTATAAATAGTGGAAAGTACCCACTATCATATATATATATATTATGTATGGCTATGGAATGTTGATGTGTAAAGGCTCATGGACTTATGGATAGTGGGGTATAACCACTGTCATATATATATATATATTATATAAGGTTGTGGAAGTTGATGTGTAAGGACTCATGAACAGTGGAGAGTATCCATTATCATGTATATTATTATTCTATATGGTAAGAGACTCATAGACAAAGATGAATACCTTTGTCACATATATATACGTATATATTGCTTGTGGATGGATTGTGAAAGGATGTTTATAAATATGATGTGTGAAAATGTTTATGATAAGATTTTGTATTGGCTAAAGATTATGAAGATAAATAAATTATGTATGAATATCATGATGCATCTTGCATGTGTTATTGTTTTTGACGTAGCATGCGTGTATGTGTAGAGATATGCACTGTATTAGGTGTTAACTCACCCCTTGTGGAAAAATTTATTTTCGTTGCAAATGCTATAAGAGAGATTGTAGGATATGATGAAAACTTGGAGGAAACAACTCAAGATCAAAACAATAAAGAGAATGTAAATACGTCTATTACGATGACTAGTATATAGACTAAGGAAAAACATGTTAAAATTTTTTATTTAGTCATTTGAGAATTTTATTTTAAGTTAATGTTAATTGTTTCTACTGTTTAATTTGATAAGAATGTTAATGACTTATTATTGAGAATGAGAAATTTCATTAATCTCTGTTATGTAGCAGATGATTTATAATTATCATCAAGAGTACATGAATGTGAGTATTTGGAAATTAGTGATTGAGCCTTTACATGTTTTCAGAAAATGAGGATACGTGATCAGCCATAGTATACCTGTGTTTTGTAGCGTTACATATTCCTTATAAAATCTAATATATACTTACTATTAATTAAATAGAGTTATAAAATATATAAAGAGAAAAGATATCTCAAAAGTATAGCATCTTATCTATAGACAGACATAAAGACAAGAAATATTTCATTTAGAAAACACATATATTTGTAGTCCCCAAGCTCATATATATATATATATATATTTATTTATTTATTTAATTATAGAAATGGAAAGATATAATTATCTTTCTACCAACACCCTTTTGTCTATAGGAGTAGTTGATTGGTGGAGCAATCACTAGAACATAAGAGTTCAATGAGCGTGGAGACGAATGGGAAGTCCTTTTTGGGGTGTGGGCATCATATCACGTATTATCTTTTCATTAGGATCGACCAGCCCCCATTTGAACCTCTTGACAACGTTGTGGACAAATGTTAGAATCGCAAGACGTGCGTATTCTTTTCCTGGGCACATACGAGGCCCTCCTCCAAATGGTACAAACGTGAAAGGTGGGATCTTGTTGCCTTCTTCATATCTTGATGGATCAAACTTTTCTGGTTCTGGAAAATATTCTGGGTTCATGTATGTTGTGCTAACCGTCCAGTATACCTGCATATGACAATGGAATATTATATACAATGAGCTTGTCGGCAATAATAATAATAATAATAATTGTTGGTGATGAGTAGAAAAGATGAAATCATATTACCTTCCATCCCTTTGGAATGGTGTAGCCAGCATAAGTGAAATCTGTCAAAACCTCTCTGAAATTTCCTTGTATTGGTGGGGTGAGCCTCATGACTTCGCAGAGGACATTCCATGAATATTTCATCTTCTGAAAGTCATTCCACTCCAGTAAATCTCCAGCTTTCTTTGCATTTGCAATCTCCATTTGCTCTGTTTCCATTGACACATATAATTAATCAGTAAAACAGCAATGCTTATTTATAAAAGGAAATTTTAAAAGTAAAAAATCACAATAGAAAGCAAAAATGGAAAGTGATATAAAAATTATAAAGGGAAATTGTAAACATAACTCCTAAACTACTGGCCAAATGCCGATATCTAAAGTGTTAATGTATGGCTTAATCTCTCAAACTTTTTAAAATGTATACATACAATCCAAAGAGTTACTAGAGCCCTAAAATTATCACTATTTATCACACCTTTATCAATGGCTCTATAGTTTTAATATCAGTTCAGAGATTATTCACATGTTTAAAGTTATGGAAGATGAAGTTACCCTTTAGGATTTAGGGGATTTATGTGCAACTAATCAATAGTTTAGGTGATGTGTTGCAATTATCATAGAAATAATTAGTTAGCTATCTATGCCCACAGCCCCGATCACACCCCCACAACAAAAAAAAAAAAAAAGGGGGTGAAATAATAAGCTATCACCTTCTCGGACTTTATTGTATATAGCAGGCCTCTCCCCAACGTATTTCATGAAGAAAGTTATGGCAGTAGCCACAGTGCCATATCCAGCAGTCAAAAATCCCATCATTTTGTCTGCAATTTCAACCTCTGACATGTACTTTCCAACCGAATCGGTTGACACGATCATATGTGAAAGTATGTCAAGCGTTGGCCCATTACTAGAAATTGCACTTTTCTTTTCCTGAATCACTGCCCTAAGCTCCTTCCTAATTGCAGCTGCAGCTTTCTTAGCCCTAGAGAATACAGTTCCAGGGAAATTTAAAGTAATAGAATGCATCCCAGATTTCATGTCATCGAAATAGTTAACAAATCTAGCAAGCCTTTCGGGATTAACTGTCCCTAGGAAAAACCTACAAGCGAGCACGAGCGTTAGGGAATTTGCTAAGGGAAAGACTTCAAGTTGTTCATTTCCTTCCCATTGAGTTTCCATTTGTTGCTGTGTAATAGAATCCATCTCTCCTAAGTACCTGACTAAGGCATCTGATCTTAGAAAGCCGGGAGACCGCAGGATTTTTGCTTCCTCATCATATGCAAATATGGAGCAGGGAGGAACTGCAGCTTTGTAGGACTGGAAGAGCTTTTGTATTGGACGGGGAAGGTAGCCGGTAAAGAGCTTATGCTCATTGGAGAAGAGGAACTTGTGGCCATTAGGACCACATATGACTACACTTTTTTCTCCTATGATCTTGGTTTTGAAAATATCAGGAGAATATTTCCTCATCCTGTCAAACACAAACTTGTCAGGCTTGCCAAGGAAAAATTCAAGGGTTTCACCAATTATTGGCCATCCAAAGCTTCCTGGTGGAAGGTTGTCATTGTTTTTGGTCTTTTTGAATGCATAAACAGCTACTAGGAGGGTGAAAACTGAAGATAGAGAAAGGCACAAAAGGAGATAATCCATGGTTTGTTGTTTGGACAATCAGGAGAAAATAGGGGAGTAAAGAATCTCAACCATATATAGGAAAAGAATAAATACTAAGCAAAGATGGGTCCACTTATTTCGTGTGTAATTTTATGAGGACTTGTAAACACTTCTTTGATTTTTTTAATAAAATCATAATTTTAGGAAAGAGATCAAAAATACCAAAAAAAGAAAGAAAAATGTTTTTTGTGAAAAAAAAAAGGAAAATGGAAAAAGTTTTTATAAAAAAAGGGAAAAAGAAAAAAATTTATAACAATTATTATGCAGTAGTTCACTTGCAAACCCGAACTCCAAACTCATTTTGATAAAATTATTCCAAAATAGATTAAATATAACTCAGTGCAAAATTTGACACAAACCGAGCATAGCTTAGTCAATCAAGTATGTGTGCTTAAGAATTAGAGATCATAGGATCGATACTAGAGGGGTGCATGACCACTGTTGCATTAATTTCTAGAAAATTAACTTGGAATCAATGTCAATTGAACCAAGTTTGGAGTTCGGGTTTGCAAGTTTGAAGTTTCGTTCAAAGTGAAATTAATGGAGAATCGATCTAACTCAAGAATTGGTTGAGAATTTTCATTGCCCACCCCGAGGAGAGTTGGTCCAACCTCCCATCTCTGAAAGTCGATCACCAGAGCCACCCTAGACATTGTCACCATCGAGGTAAGATTTTCTTTTTTTTTTCAATTTTTTATGTATCGTCATTTTTATAAATAATAAATGTTTTTCTTCGTAGGAATTGTTAGTTCAGTTTATTCCATATAAAGCAATGTGAGCTTCTTTTAATGAGTTGTGTTCTTTGCATGATAATTGTTACTATCTCATAAAAATAAAAAATAAAAAATAGAAAAAAAATAAAAATTTCTAGATTTCATTAATAATATGCTTTTATGTTTTCACGTACGCTATAGTGCTTTTTACAATAATACTAACAATTAAATAGCATTTAGATCATGATAGTTGCAATTTGAGACCCTTTAATTTAAGAAAAACTCCATAAAAATAAATAAATATTTGGAAGAAAAAAAAAAGGATATTCATGTCTTATTTTGGTATTTTAATTTTATGGACTAACTTGTTTGCTTTTGAAATTTTAGGTGCTTGATCTACTTGGTATATCACTTTGCAACTAACATGTGCTTTTATTTGTGTTGATTTATTCATTTTCTAAATATTTTTCTTAAAATATTTCTTTTCTTAAAAAATTAAAAATATATTCATTTTTCTTTCCTTTCCAAAAAATAAAAAGTGTTTTGCCATTTAAAAGAGTTGTTTTCTTAAATCAATTTTTCAATTGGCCTTTTTCTTCAAAATACTAGGTTTTCTTTTAAATTTTTCAAGATAGAGACAAAAACTAGGGTTTTGAACTTTTTATTAAAAATTAAATAAATTGGCTAAGAAGTTAAAGCCGATGCTTTTTCAAAAATAAAAATAACCAACAAATTAAAGTTTTATATATATATAAAAAAAAGAACTATGATGGTTTGATTTTGGCCAGCGGATACATAGATAACTTCCAAGCGACCATAAAAATAAAAATTTATTTTTCCCTAAAACCAACAAAAACTGAAAAGTATATATATTATATATATATATATGTATGTATGTATGTATGTATGTATGTATGTATGTATGTATTACGAAAGTATTTATATTGACATATTACCAATTTATTTTCATCTATAGGAAATTATATATAAGAAAAGATTTTTTTTTTTGTTTATTTTAGTTAATCTAGTTATAATGTTTTCTTTACTTTGTTTTTCAATTTATTTAAAAAAATTTCTTTAAAGTGCAAACTTTCCTTTTCTTTCTTGCAAGAAAATATGAAAATTTTTTCTAGTTAATTTTTCTTTTTTAGCTTATTTAGATTTTTTTTTTCTTCGGTAAAAAATCCAACAAATTCTTTTAGCATTCTAAGGAAATATGGAAAAGGTGTACCTCTTTGTCCATCTTGATTCTTTTCTTTTGATTATTTTCTTCGTGTGTATCTTTTTACATACTTATTAACCATTTTTAGAGAAAATAAAAAGGGAAGGAAATTTCTAATAAATTCCACTTTTTCATTTTTGAAAATTCTTATATGGAAACCAAAGGGTTTTAAATTAGATGGCCCTCGAACTCAATTTTCTCTTGTTTTTAAAAATCTTTTTCATAAAAAAAAAAAGGTTTTTATGCTGATGAGTAGTTGAAATTAAGATCAATCCACCCATTTGATCTTATTGATCATAATTTCCCATTTTTCTCAACATTGGTTAGGTTGTGACTTCAATAATTTTAAAAGTATTTTTAAAAGGTTTTTTTTTTAATTTTCCTTAATTTTGTCAAGTGACCATAATATATTAAAGCATGTTTATTAATAGAGTGCTTGAAGAGTTGCTTAGGGTTATTTAAAGTACCACATCACTAATTTTTTAAGCATCTCTCCTTTTTAGGCAACTCTTCATTTTATAGTGGAATGGTTGAAGAGTTATTTAAGAGCAAAATTTTAGTATTTTCCAAGGAAAAAGTCAAACTGGGAAAAATAAAATAAAATAAATGAAAAAGCACTCATGAAAATTTTTGCCTTGCACCCATTTTTATTTAAGTACTCAAGTGCTTTCAAGTACCTTGCATTAGTATTTGAGTCAAATGAGAAGCAAAAATATTTTGATAAAAATGTTCCTCAGTAATATTATCATAACTCTTAAAGTCATGCACAGTTGTAATACCAAACCAAATATGACAAGTAGTGGGATCTTGAGTTAAGCCTTGGCTAAAGCTTGGAAATCTTAATGCCATAATGCCTTTCAAATCTTCCTAGCCATTATCCTATTGCAATAGTTCTTGAGGTGTTTGGTATGAAAAACTATGCCAAACACCATTTTAGTACTATTAAATATTTTTTCTAGCTAAGTATGCACCACAAAAATAAAGGACGACTATCGAAACATACATATTATCATGTTGCTATGTTTTTTGGTTGACTAATAAAAAAGACGAGTCTTCAGTCTAAAGGCTAAATGTGTGAGTTCATGGTGATGCATTCATAAGGATTTAGGGAATGGACTCATTACTCCTTGCTTTTAGGGCTTAACTACTGAGTATTGAGTCAGTTTGTCCCTTTAAGGCAAGCTTACTTTTAAAATATGGCTCTAGTAAAGCTAATTTGTTGATTACCATATCAAAATTGCATGTTAAGCATGTAATTTGCCTGATTATATATATATATATATATAAGATTTTGTAATTTAAACTTGTGATTCATGGCATTTTTTTTTCTCATGAAAATCATAGTTTAAACTTGCGATTCTTGTTTAAGTGATATGGTGCGTTTTTTGGGGATGTAACATAAGTCATAGTAGCTGTTAGGAGGTACCTCCTCCAAGACTATGGAGATGTTATGTTATTACTTCGGATTATCAGGACCTCCATTAGGAGATGCCTCCATTTCATGCCACCCAATGGAGAGGATGGGCTTGTGGTAGGGGTCATCATTAATAAATAGTGTCAAATTGATCTCCTAGTCCTCATGTAAATTCCCCTAGCCTCTCATTACTCACCGGTAACTCATTCTTCTCCATCTTACAGTGTTCTAGCATACACTATCAATCAGATGGAGTTTTACACACCTAATGTCAATATACCATATACTTCTACAATTACTCTACTTGCTCCTTAAAAGGAGAGACATTTATGTTCACTAGATATTGAAGAGGGACTCACTCAAATAAATCCTTGGTACATTTCATGGGACGAGCCACCATTCCATGCCCACACCCACTCCGATGTAGGAGGACTTAGTAACTCTTTCCAAATTAGAGAGACTTTGGTATGATATGGATGTAGACACTATGACAGAGACGTTGAAGGAAGGATTAAACATACACTTATGTAATTGGCTTATCTATAATTATACACACAACTTTTTCCTTTTTCCTCTTTTTCCTTAGATTTATGTGTATTTTTAACTTTGTCTACTTTAACTATGTAAGTATATTTGTTCAATTTGAACGAATCCATGAAATCATTTCATTTCTCTAATTTATCTATGTTATGAACTTGAGAATTGTCACAAGTTTATCTTCTTGATAAGTTGATGATGTTATAGAGTTTGATATTTTCCATAAAGTAGAAAATTGTTATGGGCTTTTTTTGATGGCTACATGTTGTCATGGGTTTGAAATATTTTTGGAGTTAGATCACTTGTTTTCGTAAGAACTTATCATAATATATTGTAATGGTGGCCATTTTAAAAGTTTGTCGAAGCTAGAAGGGGGAAGTATAGAACTCACATGTTAGTACTACAAGAATGGAACTCACATGTTTGAACATGTGATTTCCAAAAATCCTATCGTCACAATGCGATTTATTGGGACAAAGTGGGGAGACCAAATTATAGGTTCAACATGCAATTTTAACATGGTAATCTAGGAATTAATTTTGTTAGAACCATATTTTAAAAATAAGTTTGCCCTAATGGGGCAAACTGACTCAATACTCCTTAACTACCAGTAAACACTTCTTTTGATGATATGAAAAAGTTTTCTATTTTTTTTTATCAAAATGAGCCTATAAAAGTTAGACAAAAAAAAAAAGCCTTTCTCATATGGAAAAAAGGATTGAAAATTAACAAAGAAAGAGAATTCATTTGTAATATATATCGATAACAAACGTTTCACCGAGAAATATATATATATAAAGTTACTATTGTTGTTGTGGTGATGGTGGTCATCATTGTGTAGAAAACCTAATATTTGGATAGAAACTTTCGGTTTCATGGGTCTATCTCAATTGATACTAAAGATTAAAGCTTTTAAAAACCTCATAATTTGAATATTATTCTATTGTTGTGAGTTTTCTAATGTTGCAATTGGAAAGCTTTCTGGTTTCCTTTAGATTTTTGCTAGGACTTGACAAAGAGTCCTTTACTTGGGCATAAGCTCTACTTTGACCTAAATCTAATATGAAATTAGCTTGCTATGGTTGCAATTGAACCCAAACTTGCAAGAGTAGTTTTGTACTTACATGTAAACCTATGAGGTTCACAAATCTTGAATGGGTTTGCCTTCAAAACCTATAGACTTAACAATCTGCTAGGTCATAGATAATAAATAGAATAATCCAAAATAAATAAATAATAAAAATTAAAATTAAATATTAGAAAATATGACATTTATATAAATAATATTTAAAATTTAAACTATTTTTATATAAAAAAGGAAAAATTATTTTCTATTCACAGTATTCAATATGTTACTATTACCAACACAAAAAATATATATACTTCAAGAGCACGTTAGTTTGGATATTTATAAACTTTTACTAAAAATGAGTTTTAATTTCTTAATAATGTGGGACTAAGACTAAGTTTCATCTTTTGAACTTCTTTTGTAGGCTTTTGTCCTATATTAGTAATATTATAACTCTATTTAGGAGTAGTCAAATATAAACAATACAAATCCTCTTTAATTTATTTAGGCTAAAGACTACAAGGTTTTTAGGCTCATAATTTTATTTATTAATTTAATACTTAAGATTTTCTTTTTAAACTTAAGTAAATTTGAAGGGAAAAAAAAAAACATTATTTCCTTTGGTTCACCAGTCTAAGACCCATAATTGTAACTAGGCAAGTCCTTTGACCCATCCTAGAACTAGCCCTAGCTAAACCAATCTTGGTATTAGGGCTAAAACAAAAATAAAATATTTTTATATTTTGAAATTGATAGGAATCCTACTACTAGCCCCATTATCTATGCCTAAGCATGTAGACTTTAGAACCTCATGCAGAGGATGCTTAATAACTAGCCAATTGAGGACAATGTCATCTTCTTATATGGGCTAAACCTCCACCATGCATAAAGCTACTACCAATTTCTCATTATTATCTAAGATAGTGAAGTGAGTACCTTGACTACCCAATCACAAGGTTTGGATAGCTTGGATTAACCCACCTTGCTATCCTCTAACTTGTTTAGAGCATTAACATACTACTCTTTGACCAGTTCGTCTCGGAGCCCTTCGCTTGCCAACTTAGCTAAGTTCCGTATACGCCCTAGTATAGTTTTGTCTCCTTTTGCCAAGATCATAGCTAATGCTTGAAAAAATGTGTCCCTAACATCTAATAGATGCATACGATTCCTAAATATTCCTTTTTATTTCTTTACATTTTACCGTTTATAATAGTTTGAGGAGAGTATTTTGTATATACTATTTTAGATTTTCCATATGTAGTAATGTAACCTTAGGGACCTACTATAGATAGTTCCACTTAAGCAAGGTGCAATATCATATGAATATTACTAAACTTTTCTTCCATATTTTTGAGTTCTTAAACGCTCATATTATACACTTTTATCAATCCCTTTAATAAGAATTATGGTGAGTAACCCTGAAATTATTGCAAATGCATCATATCAAGTGGTAAATCTCAATCGTGTTGTGCTATTTAGTGAGTCGCATCTGGTAAATAGCTCATGAAACCATGGTTAAAATCATCTACAGAAACCCATGTCCATCATTGCCTCATGATACCCTAATGAAAACTTTAACTCCTAGGCATATCATCTTTGTTCTAGTATCATAGTGTAGGTTTCGACAAGGGAGTGTAATTGTAGTTGTTGTCATGTTGTTCAAGCTACTAAGTTGTTGAGTTAAGTTGTAGTTACTATTGTAAAGTGTGAAATTTCAAATCCTAGTGTCTAAGGAGGTATTGGAGACTTTGAAAGTGATGCACATAGACATAGAAGGTGTGTAAACCAAATAATGAGAACTACTAATGAGTAAATCCAGAGGCTAACCATTGTAGTTGCTAACTTTGTAATTATAATGTAGCATTTAGTAGACAACTAACCTATTTGAGCTAATGTACAAGATGGATGAGCTCAAAAAGATAAGGAATGAGTACACCCACCTTAAAATGGTTCTAAATGGTGGAAGTTTGAGACAAGATTGAGGTGTGAGAAGGTTTTTGAGTTGAAAGAAGAGCTTGACAAAGAAATAGGAGATAATTTTGACAAGGAATATATAGTAAAGGGTACATGATCTCCTCAAGGACTTAACAATGTGAAGATGCAAATGCCCACCTTCACAAGTAATGGTGATGTGGATGACTACTTGAACTAGAAATACAAGGTCAATAAGTTGTTTGAATGCCATGAGTATGAAGAGGCTATGAAGGTGAGATTAGCTACTTACAAATTTTCTAGGTATGTAGCATTATGGTGGAAAAATCTATTGAATGCACAAAGACAAGCTAGGGAGCACGATATCAGGTCATGAATAGAGATGAAGAGGGTCTTGAGGAGAAGTTTTGTTCTTGAGTATTACCTACAAGAAGCATTTAAGAAGCTACAAACCTTACGACAAGGAGGAATGTGTATTAAAGATTACGTGAAGGAATTTTAGATGCTAATGATACAATGTAATGTAGAGGAACCCAAGGATAGGACCATAGCTTGGTTTATAGCTTTTCCTTTATAGTTGAGTGATCACTATTAGCCGTATATATAAAAGAGTAGTGAATTCTCTAGCAAGTATACTAGGTCGGAATCAAGTAATATAGAAGTGAGTAGAGTGTCGATCCCTCGAGGACTAAAGAGATTATTAAACTTATAATAACTTTTACTGATATCTAGGCAATTCAAAGAAAGATCCTTTTAACTACTTAATTAAAAATTGAAATAAAATCTACTCAAATAAGAACTATGAGAATATTATAAAATAAACCTTTCAATTGAGAAGGTGGGAATTAAAAATTCACCCTAGACACGCTAATCAAATTGCCATCATGTTATTTAGAGTAACCTATGTATGGTAATTCAAATGGGTTTTAACCATAAACCTTCAATTAATTAGTCAACTTTCGTATCTCTAATTAACAAAGGATTCTAAATTACATCATACACTTCCCAGTGCTATGATTGCCTAATACCCTAATGCAATTAACCGTAATTCCTTAGTGGATAATTAATTAGAACATTGCTTTAAACTCCAAATAAACCCTAATTCAACTAATTAACGCCGCTTCCACTTTGTTATATTAATCCAATTAAGAATCCCTAACAAATTCTATCTCAACTCCCGTATTGATAAAATTTCTAACAATTAAAACCTTTAAGAATTTCAATTGAAATTATAGGAATTGCAATTATGAATAATCCACAAATACCTTAATCTAATAACATGACTACAATTATCACTTTAGCAATCTAGGGTTTCATTCTTCTTCCCACCAATTGAATCTAGCTAACCATAGATTTAACAATGAATGCACAAGTTACAATGGAATATTTGAGAGAAATCATGAATAATATAAACACAAATCACAAAATTGCATAAATAAATAAAGATCAAAAATCACCAATTTTGTGATACAGTTGGAGAGAATTCAAACACAAAACTCCAGAGACCACTTCCCAAAGCCAACTATAAATACTTCTCAATTGATCACAAGGAAAATGCATAAATAATAAGATCAAAAATCACCATTTTTGATACAGTTGGAGAGAATTCAAACACAAAACTCCAGAGACACTTCCCAAAGCCAACTATAAATACTTCTCAATTGATCACAAGGAAAACTTATTTCAATCTCTTGTTCTTGCTATCAAAATGAATATCTCTCAAAAAATAAGGCTGAAAACTGAAAATTGCCAAAAGTCCGTTTCCTCCCGTTTCTTCTCAAAAGAATTATAAAAATAGTCAGGAAAATGAAAGTCGCATTTTTCGCAGAGTTCCACCCCATGAGGCACAAGGTGTGATAAGTGGTGTTGCCACCACCACATGAGGCACGCCGTGGTCTCACCCATAGCCATCTCGGTATTTTCGCAGGTTTTCCACCACATGAGGCACGACCGTGCTACATGGGTTAGTCCCATCCGTAGATAGCCAAATGACGTGCCACGACCGTGTGAAAAGTGGTGTTGCCACCACCACATGAGCACGGCATAGTCTTCCCATAGGCTCCTCGCCT
This sequence comes from Laguncularia racemosa, assembly GCA_037954665.1. NCBI lineage: Eukaryota > Viridiplantae > Streptophyta > Magnoliopsida > Myrtales > Combretaceae > Laguncularia > Laguncularia racemosa. The sequence continues at coordinate 4,621,867 of JBBMOL010000040.1, forward strand.
TTTGCAAACTTCATTTCTTTGTTCAGCCTCTTCCCACGACCGTGTTTATCCTTGCCTACTAAGTTTCTTCATTCTTTATGTTTTTCAGCTCCTAATGCACTCTTTTCCTGTCTGAGTCCATTGATTCCTAAAATATCAAAATACAAGAACTTTAGTATCTTTATCTTAGTGATTTGTTTTCAAATTTAACAATAAAAACCTCCAAATCACAAGATAAACCATGAGATAATATGCTGTTATCAACTCCTCCACACTTGAACTTTCGCTTGTCCCCAAGTGAAATAAAATCAATATAATAATCTGTCATTGAAAGTACAAAATTTCCTTCTTTCAACCACTCATTCATTCTTTCTTTCATGATTAATGACTTGAAAGGTTGGTGCATACTACTCTAACTAACATGGAAATATGTAACTAATGTACCATAGTTAAAATTGAGTAGTTAATCTAAAAAGAATAATCTTCCAATCCTAATATTTAACAATGGAATTCTTATTTCAGAAAGTAAATTCTCAGTTCAACAAGGCAAAATACTCAATTAAACTTCACTAGCAACTAGCAAGTATATAATCTCTCTAATTACTTATCTAAATAAGTTAACACACAATGAAAGCATATGGTATCCATTCTTTCCCTAGATTTTCTCCCTTTTTCAAGTCTCATTTTACTCTTTGATTTGATTGGTCAAGTTTATTTAAATTACCAAAATTGATAGCGAAGTCAACTTCACTCTTCTAAGGGACTAAAGCCCGCCCATATCAACTTGGTTTCTATTAAAGTACTTAAATTTAGCCTTTCCATTCTTCTCGTTATTGTGAGTTCATTGAGTTCGGCATATCCCGAGCTCATCACCCAAGTAACCAGGTTTTAAAGGGACCCCTACGAACTCTTCCTCACACTAATATTTAAGATTAAATACTCTTAACCCAGTTGCCTGAGTCATTGGAGTAAAGGCTTTAAATTTCCCTGAATTTTTTTTTTTAAGGGATCACTAAGAAAAGAATTTCTTTTACCTCTTTCACTGTATGTTAAAATACTCTCAAAGCAATTCAAAAGAAAATGTACCAGCTAAATTCACCTAAAAGTAAACTTGCTTATTTTTCACAAGTGGACTCGACCTACTCTTAGAATTTAAATTCAAAAGCTAAACATAAGGAAAAATTAGTCCTTAAAGATTTTACTATTTAATTTCAACTAAGTAAATCAGTTACAACAATTAGTGAGTAAGGCACCTTAACAAGTCAAGTTCTTCTCCAGATAAAAAAATAATTAGTTCAAGATAGGGAAGTTATTAAACAATCCATAACAGAACAAGCATCTTATTATCAAAACATCAGTCTAGAATTACTCCCCCACACTTAACTTAGACAATGTCCTAATTGTCTATCTGATATGCACAAAAGGAGAGTAAAAACTAACAAAAGTGAATTGGGAAAAACGAAACTTCCCTGAAATTGAAGTGCTTCGGAACAAGTGAGTTCAAATGCGAGTTCCAAATCCTCAAAGCACCGAATCTTTATTTGCTTAAGCATGGGCTACCTCCCATGGACCGCTTAGTTTAAAGTCTCTAGCCCGACTTTCCTTTTTCTTACCTTAGGGAAGTAAGATCCATAATGGTGGTATCTTTATCAATATTTTCCCTATCGTGGTAATGCTTTAGAAGATGGCCATTCACCTTGAAAGTTCGATTGTCTTCTGCTTTCAATTCCACTGTGCCATAAGGAAAAACTTGTGAAATAATAAATGGTCCAAACATCGGGATCTTAACTTACCTGGGAACAATTTTAATCGAGAGTTATATATTAAAACTTTCTGCCCGAAAGAAACTCTCGTTTTAATATGTTCCTATCATGCCATCGCTTAGTCCGCTCCTTGTATATCCTAGCATTCTCATATGCTTCATCTCTCATTTCTTCCAATTGATTCAACTGGAGCAATCGCTTCCTACCTGCAACTTGTAAATCAAAGTTAAGGAATTTTATGGCCCAGTATGCCTTATGCTCTAGCTCTACTAGGAGATGACATGATTTACCAAAGATTATCTTGTATGGGGACATTCCTATAGGAGTTTTAAAAGCAGTTCTGTAAGCCCACAATGCATCATCAAGTTTTAAAGACCAATCTTTTCTAGATGCATTGACTGTTTTCTCTATAATATGCTTAATCTCCCTATTGAATATCTCAACTTGACTTGAAGTTTGTGGATGATAAGGAGTGGAAATTTTATGAGTTACCCCATATTTTGACAAAAGTTTTTCAAATTTCCTATTGCAAAAATGCGATCCCCCATCACTAATAATAGCTCTAGGTACCCCAAATCTTGAAAATATGTTCTTTTGCAAAAATCTAACCACAACTCTGGCGTCATTACTTTTTAGAGCAACAACTTCTACCAATTTTGAAACATAGTCGACAGCCAAGAGAATGTATTTATTTGAAAAAGAGGAAGGAAAAGGACCCATAAAGTCTATACCCCACACATCAAAGAGCTCTATTACAAGAATGCTGTTCTGTGGTCATTCATGTCTCTTAGAAATGTTACCAGTCTTCTGGCATTGAGCACAGGACATAATGCAATTCCTACAATCATGAAACAATATGGGCCAATAAAATCCACAAGATAAAATCTTTACTATAGTTCTTTCCACCCCAAAATGACCTCCTGCTTCTTTTGAATGACAATGCTGAATGATGCTAAGCTGTTCATTTTCTAGGCACATCGCCTAATTATTTGATCAGCACAATATTTGAACAGATATGGTTCATCCCAAAAATAAAATTTCACATCATGCAAAAATTTCTTTTTCTGTTGATAGGATAAATCATACGGTGCGATTTTACTAACCAAATAATTTACAATGTCAGCATACCAAGGTAGTCCTTTGATTTCTACTACATACAATTGTTCATCAGGGAACTTTTCATTAATAGGTGAATCTGAAAAATTCATATTCCAACTGAGATAAGTGATCAGCTAAAACATTTTTAGTTCCCTTTTTGTCTTTGATTTCCATATCAAATTCTTGTAACAATAAAATCTAACGGATCAACCTTGGCTTAGCATCAGCTTTAGCAAACAAATATTTAAGAGTTGCATGATTTGTATATACTATATCTTAGAACCTATCAAATAAGGCTGAAACTTGTCACAAGCAAATATAATAGCTAATAGCTCTTTCTTAGTGATGGCATAATTTTGCTGGGCCTCATTTAAAGTTCTACTAACATAATATATTTCATGAAATATCTTACCTTTTCTCTACGCAAGCACCGCTCCTACAGTCATAATCGTTGGCATCACACATAAGCTCGAATGGAAGCTCCCAATTAGGTGCTACAATCACAGGTGCAGAAGTGAGCTTCTCCTTCAATAGGTTGAATGCTTGCAAACAATTATCATCACAATTAAACGCAGCATCTTTTTCAAGTAAATTGCAAAGGGGTTTAGAGATTTTAGAGAAGTCCTTGATAAATCTTCGATAGAAGCCAGCATGTCCAAGGAAACTTCTAACTCCTTTGACTGAAGTGTGTGGTGGCAACTTCTTAATCACTTCCAGTTTCGCTCGATCAACTTCAATCCCTTTTCCTGGTACCTTATGACCTAAGACTATTCCCTCTCTTACCATAAAATGACATTTCTCCCAGTTTAAAAGTAGATTAGACTCCTTACGTCTCTTGAGCACACAATCTAAATTTGTCAAACATGATTCAAAGGATTTACCAAAGACAAAAAAATCATCCATGGATATTTCAATGAAATTTTTTAACATGTCAGAAAATATAGACATCATACACCTCTGGAAAGTAACAGGTGCATTGCAGAGACCAAAGGGCATTCTCCTAAAAGCAAAAGTGCCATAAGGACAAGTAAAGGTGGTTTTCTCCTAGTCCTTAGGTGCTATATGAATTTGATTATAACCAGAATAACCATCTAAAAAACAATAATACTCATGCCCCGCAAGTTTTTCTAAGATTTGATCTATAAATGGGAGAGGGAAATGGTCTTTACGGGTGGCATCATTCACTTTCCTATAGTCAATACAAACTCTCCACCCAGTCACGGTATGAGTAGGAATTAATTCATTGGACTCATTCTTCACTACAGTCATACCACCTTTTTTTTGCACTACTTGCACTAGACTAACCCATTTACTATTGAAATAGGATAGATAATACCTGAATCTAGTAGTTTGAAAACTTCTTTCTTTACTACCTCCTTGAGACTTGGGTTAAGCCGCCTCTGTGGTTGAACTATAGGTTTACACTCTGCCTCTAGGAATATCCGATGAGTACAGATTAGAGGGCTGATTCCCTTGATATCTGCAATGGTCCATCCTATCGCCTCCTTATGCTTCTTAAGAACTCTTAAGAGTTGTTTCTCCTGATCATCTGTCAAACAGGAAGAAATGATTATTGGCAAAGTATCATCCATCCCCAAATAAGCATATTTTAAATGACTAGGTAAAGGTTTAAGTTCTAGCACCGGAGGGTGTGTTAAAGATGGCACCAATTTTGTCACACTTGTGCCCAATTCCTCATAATATCGAGCCTTGATTTCAGCTACTTGTTTAACACATTCTTCCATAGGCTCATCTTCATCAAGCCAACCATCAAGATCTCTAAGAACTGATTCCATTGTGTTCAAACCTGCTTTCTCCTCAAAAGACTCAAAAATAAGCTCATCAATGCTATCAATAATGTAACAAGACTTACACTCATCAAACCTTTTCATAGCCTCATAGACATTAAAAGTTATTTCTTCATCCATAACTCTTAAAGTGAGCTTACCTTGTTCCACATCAATTAAAGCTTTACCTGTTGCTAGGAATGGTCGGCTAAGAGTCATGGGCACTTCTCTATCCTCCTCCATCTCCAAAACAATGAAATCGACTGGAAAATAGAACTTATCCACTTTTACAAGAACATTCTCTACAATACCTCTTGGATATTTGATACTTCTATCAGCAAGTTGCAAGGTGACATTGGTCTCCTTACAATCTCCAAGTCCCAATTTCCTGAAAATAGAGAAAGGCATCAAATTTATACTTGCACTTGAATCAATAAGAACTTTATCAAAATAAACATTTCCAATTGTGCAAGGAACGGTAAAACTCCCTGATCTCTTTGTTTTTTTGGCATATTTGTTAAGTTCTTTTGAAGGATCATTGAACACTCTCCTGTAAGCATAACAAGTTCATTCTCATCAATTCTTCGCTTTTTGGTGAGAAGCTCTTTCACGAATTTAGCATATGAAGGCATTTGCTGGAGTGCCTTTGCAAAAGGAATGTTGATTTGAAGTTTCTTAAACACCTCCAGGAATTTAGCAAATTGGGAATCTAATTGTTGTTGCTTCAATCTCCCTAGAAAAGGTACAGGAGGAACATAAGGCTTCACTTCTGATGATTGCTGTTTTGGTTCCTCTACCTTTTCCTTCCCCTTATCTTTCTTTGAACTTGCTTCTTTTGATTGAACATCTATGTTCACTTTTTCCACTTCCTTATCACTCCTCAACATTATTGCATCGATACCTTTTGGATTTTCCTCGGTGTTGCTAGGCAAAGACCCAGATGGTCTATTGCTCAACTGTTGTGAAATCTGACCAATTTGATTCTCTAAATTTCAAATTGTAGCCTGTTGATTTTGCAACATAGTGTCAGTCTTTTGCATATAGCTCAACATGAGTTCTTCCATTCTAGATTGACTTTGATGAGGAGGAGCACTTTGAATGGGGCCTTGCTTCTGAAATCTAGGTGGTGGTTTGAGTGTGTTATTCTCATTCTTCCATGAAAAATTGGATGATTATGCCACCTTAGATTATAAGTGTTCGAATAGGGTCCCATATTACCCCTTTGGAAGTTGTTGACATAATTCACATGCTCACCAAATGAAGAAGCTGAAGGGTTCCCACGAATGCATTCAAGAGTCGAATGTGATCTTGAGCAAATCTCACAAAGAGCCACTTGATTTGCATTAAATGAAGATGATGAGGTGAGTTTACCTACTTGGGTAGTGAGAGTTGAAATTTGAGCCGTCAAAAGGGTAATAGCATCATTATCATTCACCGATGCCACTTAGCTTTACCTCTCTCATTCTGCCAATTGTGGGCACTAGAAGCCATTTCTTCTATCAACGCACTCGCTTCATCATAAGTCTTGCCCATGAGTGCACCTCCAGATTCAGCATCAACTAGAGACCTCAATGTTTCATCCAAGCTAAGGTAAAAAATCTCAATCAGTAAATTATCCATCAATCCATGATGTGGGCATTTTCTGATTGCCTCCTTAAATCTCTCCCAGGCCTCATAATGTGATTCACCACTAAATTTTGTGAAATTAGTGATGTCACTTCTTAACCTTGCTGTCTTGGCCAGTAGGAAAAATCTCATTAGAAATTTAGATGAGAGATCAGCCCAAGTAGTAATGGACTCTTGTGGAAGTGAATAAAACCAAGCTCTAGCTTTATCCCTTAATGAGAAAGGAAAAAGTTGCAATCTGATAACGTCATCTACAACGTTATTCATCTTTATTATATTACAATATTGGAGAAATACAGCAATATGCTCATCAGGGCTCTCATTTGGATATCCTCCAAATTGACTTGTTTGGACCATTTGAATGAGTGCCGGTTTTAATTCAAAATTGTTGGCCTGAATGGCAGGTCTCCTGATCGCTGAACCGGGAAGAGTTGGCACTGTATATTTGTGAAGTGCTCTTGCAGCACCCTGCATCAAATTGTTGTTGTTATCGTTAGCCATCTCGGATTCTTCTCTTCTTTTGTTCTCTCTTCTCAAATGCAGGAAAGTACACTTAATCTCAGGATCTAGAGGCAGAAGTTCAAGACTCCTACTCCTTCGCATGCACACCTACAAAGAGAAAAGAAGACCAAATCCAATAAAATGCAATAAAATGAAAATAAAATGCGCCTAAATTACCAACAAAGCTAAGAAGTCTAATATCTAATAGTCCTCGGCAACGGTGCCAAAAACTTGATCACCGTTAGCTGTATATATAAAAGAGTAGTGAATTCTCTAGCAAGTATACTAGGTCAGAATCAAGTAATATAGAAGTGAGTAGAGTGTCGATCCCTCGAGGACTAAAGAGATTACTAAACCTATAATAACTTTTATTGATATCTAAGCAATTCAAAGAAAGATCCTTTTAACTACTTAATTAAAAATTGAAATAAAATCTACTCAAACAAGAACAATGAGAATATTATAAAATAACCCTTTTAATTGAGAAGGTAGGAATTAAGAATTCACCCTAGACAAGCTAATCAAATTTCTTTCATGTTATTTAGAGTAACCTATGTATGGTTATTCAAATGGGTTTATAACCATAAACCTTCAATTAATTAGTCAACTTTCGTATCTCTAATTAACAAAGGATTCTAAATTACATCCATACACTTCTCAGTGCTATGATTGCCTAATACCCTAATGCAATTATGTTGATGTTAAGGGGAGAATGTTAAGTTCTCTAATTTAGTTTTGATTATTAACAAAAGAAGAATGAGTGTAATGAATGTTTAAGATAGTATGTAATTTTTTCTAAAGTTGAACAAGGAGACAGAAGCTTGTTCAGAACCTTCAAAAGTATTATATAAGCTATTTTCGTTCTGACAGAAGGTGTTTCAGAAGTTGTGCAGTGTATCCGTAGTTATCGTGGTAACCTTTCAGAAGCACTTTCAGAACCTTCATAACAGGAGAACAGTTGACAGGTTTGTTTCAGAAGCACTTTCAGAACCTTCAAGACAGTTAACAGGTTTGCTTCAGAAGCACTTTCAGAACCTTTCATGTCTGTTACGAATTTTTCCGGATTACGTTCTAAATTTTATATCGATAGTTTTGATAAATTTCAAGGCCTAGCAGCACGTGTCAAGTATTTTTAGGTAACATACTTGATGTGTTTTACTAAAGTTGGATTTTATATCAAAGTTTTTTTAATTTACATCAAGTTTTACAAGATTTTATTCAAAGATTTCATTTTATGATAAAGTGAGATCATATAGGATTTATAAGTTTTATCCAGATTTAAAATTGGATATTTGTACTATATTTTAGGAGATCCAGCAGTTACAAAGATAAGGATAAGAGATATGGTTGTTATATCAAGATATGGTTCCACAATGTGAGGGATATCTTCAACAAACATGATCCAAGAGATATATCCAAAGAAGATCTCGGTCAAACAAATTATCCAAGCTTATCCTCATCAAGAATATCATGAATGCAGTTCTTTCTCAACAAATTCAACTTATTTTTGAATTGAAAATTCAAAAATAAATTCAAGATTATCACGTGGAAAGTAACCGTTATGTTTTCTCCATATATAAAGTGTTTAATTCAAATGAAACAAGGTGTGGAGGACGTTGAAAAACAACACAGAAAAAGAACGTTATTGAAAAAAAAAATTACACACGAGAAGAAAAGATTCATACATCTTCAAGCAAATATTTTTACATATATAGGTGATCTGGAGAAAATTTGTTATTCCTCATTGTTGTTGTTGTTGAGATTCCTTTTGTGGAAAGGGAATTGTTTGTTGTTTCATCACTGTAGTTGAGTGATTAACTTAGAGAAGAAGCTAGAAAGACTCAATAGTGAGACTCTACCTTGAAGAGGCTTGTGTTGTGTATCTTTGATTTGTTGATATAGTGAAACACAACCGGTATAGACAACCGGGACCCCGGTGTGGAGCTGGAAGAGAGGACTGACGCTCGAGGTGGAACCCTATAAATATCTGAGCATTCTACTCTTCTCTACTTTTATTTACTGCACATTATTGTTCTTCGTTATTGTTATTCACTTGATTTCCTTAGTCAAGAGTTTTGATTGATTTGCAAAAAAGTGAAATTTTAAGTAATTAATCAATTCACCCTCCTCTTGATTAATCTAATTGGGACCAACAATTGGTATCAGAGCAGGACTCATCTATTTTGAGTGATCCAAAATGGTTGAAAATAATGTTGCAATTAATCGAGCTCCCTACTTCGATGGCTCAAACTTCTCATACTGGAAGATGCGTGTGGAAACTTACATTAAAGCTAATGATTATGATTCATGGCAGGTCATTTCACATGGAGACAGTTTGATCACCTTGAACAGAGATTCAACTTGTCAGATTCGGAGAAGAAAATTATTGAGAAGAACAACAAAGCAAAAAAATTATTACTGACTACTATTGCTCCATCAGAGTTCTATTTAATATCATCGTGTGCTAGTGCAAAGGAGATTTGGGATATCCTATCTGATACATATGAAGGGACGGATACCATCAAGGAAACTAAGATAAATGCTTTAATTCAACAGTATGAATTATTTAAGTTTAAATCTAATGAAGATGTCAAAGATGCTTTTAACAGGTTTACAGCTATCACAAATGAGCTTGCGTCACTTGGAAAGAAACTCCCAGATCCAGATCTTGTGAGAAAAATGTTGAGGATATTGCCACCATCTTGGGATGCAAAGAAAACTGCTATAGAGGAAGCTCAAGACCTAAACAAGCTAACTCTCAGTCAATTGAGAGAAAAGCTCATGGCATATGAGTCACACATGAAGACCACGCAACGAAGAGAGACGGTACCAAAGGAATTACGTTTAAAGTCAAGGAAATAAAGCAAAATGAAACTAAAATAGATGATAGCGATGATGAGAAAGAAGAGGACGTCAGTCTTCTAGCACGTAGACTCAACAGGCTGCTCAAGAAGCAAAGAGGTAAGAAGTTTAATGTTTTCAAGAAAAGTACTGAATATAAGCATAATGATGTCAGGAAAAACGTACAAGGAGAAAGAAAAGAAGAAAGAAAAAAAGGGAGATTCAATGTTATGAATGCAAGAAGCCAGGACACATCAAATACGAATGTCCAACACTGATCAAGAAAATGGAAAATTATAAAAAGAAAAGTCGAGCAATGCTAGCAACATGGAGTGATTTGGAGGATACAGAGACAAATTCAGAGGATTCAGAAGAAGAAGAGGATGAGGCGAATCTGTGCTTAATGGCCAGTTCTGAGGTACATTCTGAATCTGATGAAGATGTAACTGAAACTGACATGCTAGTAGAAATGAGTAAGCTACTAAAAGTACTAAAAAGGGCTGATACAAAATTAGTTAAGTATGAAAATGAAATAAAAGCTCTTAAGAATGAAAAGGAGGCAGTAAAGCAAACAAATTTATTACTTGCGGATGAAAATGATATTTTGAAACAAGAAAATGAATCCATGCATGTGAATATAGAGAAACTAAGAACAGAAAATCAACTACTTGAAGCAGAAACAAGTAATATGAAGGTAAAGATTGATGAACTGTCAAGTCCGTTGAAAACTACCTTTACGAAATTTGATGAAAGTGATAAGAATTTGACTATGTTAATTTCTTCACAAAGAGTTTTGAATGAAAAACATGGGTTAGGATATGAGCATGGTTCGAGTTCAAAATCGAATCAAAATACAATTTTTGTTAAAGCTAAGTAAGTCTTAACTGATAAATTCAAAAGTAAAGAGTACATTTCGAACACAAATATTGTTAAAAGAGGAAATACCAGAGGCTTTTACAGAAGTTATTCTGACAAGAAGTATCCACACAATGGGTACTACAAAAGCAATATCAGAAGGTATAACAGAAGTTATACAAATCAGAATTTCTAGAAACAGGTAAATGACAGGTATAGGAATGTTAATTCTTATGCATGCTTCTTTTGTAATAAGTTTGGTCATATTGAGAAATTTTGCTATTATAAAATAAATAAGCTCAGTAATCAACAAGTAAATCGAAGAAATCAAATGAGCTTATCTTTTAAAGGGCCCAAACTTGCTTGGGTTCCTAAAAGGACTTAATTCTTTTTATTTGTATAGGGACATGAAGCTAAAATAAGAGGAACATGGTATTTGGATAGTGGATGTTCTAGACATATGACTGGAGATGCTTCATTGTTCAATAGCATAACTTGGGAAGAAACTTTGTTATATTAATCCAATTAAGAATCCCTAACAAATTCTATCTTAACTCCCGTATTGATAAAATTTCTAACAATTAAAACCTTTAAGAATTTCAATTGAAATTATAGGAATTGCAATTATGAATAATCCATAAATACCTTGATCTAATAACATGACTACAATTATCACTTTAGCAATCTAGGGTTTCATTCTTCTTCCCACCAATTGAATCTAACCAGCCATAGATTTAACAATGAATGCACAAGTTACAATGGAATATTTGAGAGAATTCATGAATAATATAAACACAAATCACAAAATTGCATAAATAAATTAAAGATCTGAAATCACCAATTTTATGATACAGTTGAAGAGAATTCAAACACAAAACTCCAGAGACCACCTCCTAAAGCCAACTATAAATACTTTTCAATTGATCACAAGGAAAACTTGTTTCAATCTCTTATTCTTGCTATCAAAATGAAATATTCTCTCAAAGAACAAAAGGCTGAAAACTGAAAATTGCCAAAAGTTCATTTCCTCCTGTTTCTTCTCAAAAGAATATATAAAAATAGTTAGGAAAATGAAAATTCGCATTTTTTGCAAGTGTTCCACCACATGAGGCATAACCATGTGATAAGTGATGTTACCACCACCACATGAGGCACGGCCGTGGTCTAACCCCATAGCCTTCTCAGTATTTTTCGTAGGTGTTCCACCACATGAGGCACAGTCGTGCTACATGGGGTTGGTCCATCCGTAGATAGCCAAATGACGTGCCATGGTCGTGTGATAAGTGGTGTTGCCACCACCACATAAGGCACGGCCATGGTCTCTCCCCATAGGCTCCTCAGCCTTTTGCAAACTTCATTTCTTTTGGTTCCAACCTCTTCCCACGGCCGTGTGTTATCCCTTGCCTACTGATTTTCTTCATTTCTTTATGTTTTTCAGCTCCTAATGCACTCTTTTCCTGTCTGAGTCCATTGATTCCTAAAATATCAAAATACAAGCACTTCAGTATCTTTATCTTAGTGATTTGTTTTCAGATTTAACAATAAAAACCTCCAAATCACAAGATAAACCATGAGATAATATGTTGTTATCATTGAGTTACAATGTCTAAATAGCCTCAAAGATGCAATTAGAATGACATGAAGGGTTGAGCAATAGAGGTGCAACAATCTAAACTAAGTGTCAATGTTGAGGCTAGCTCCTCCAACCTGATCTATAATGACCTGAAGGAGTACTTGGTCGAGATGTCAATGATGAGAAGAAATACAATTGGCATGAGAAAGTAGTTATAACCCCTTTTAATCCTAAGAAGGATGTCAAACATAGCTTTAGATGGAAAATGAGCTAAATTAAATGATTTAAACACTTATGTTTCAAGCAAATTGTTTCTGAATGTTTAAACTAACAAGCAATGATCTTGAAGGTAGGACCCCAATATAAGGTCGATAGTGCTAATGAAGAAGATGTTGAAGAGAAGTTAGAGACTAGAGGAGGCCCTTGCCGAATATCACAATGATGATGATGCTATAGTTTATACCAAGCAAGGAGTGTTTAAGCATGGTATTAAGGGTACCTTAAGTATGAGCCCCTCTAATGAGGAGGAGCACAAGGAGAACCTATTTCATATTGGATGTAAGGTAAAGGTACATGTGTGTGCAATTATGATAAATGGAGGAAGTTACGCTAATATAGCTACATTATCCTTGGTTACTTAGCGTAAGTTACCAACAACTAAGCATACGTGAAACTACAAATTGCATTCGCTACACGAGAAGGGAGCCTCGCATGTCACACAATAAGAATGTATCTCGATAGCTATTGGGGACAGGTACCAAGATGAGGTCCTTTGCGACGTATTGCCTATGTGTACTTCCCATATACTACTTAGTTAACCCTAGATGTTTGATCGAAGAGTGCTCCATAATGGGCACCACATCACATATGTGTTTCAAGAGGATGGCAAGAGGGTCATCTTACATCCAGTGATGCCTAGAGAAGTATATGAAGCTTAAGCTCAAATTGCATAGCTTAGAGAAAGACTTTATTTATGAGAAGAAGTGAATTGGAGCAAAGCTTAAGCTCATATGACCCTATATATTTACTCTTGATTAAACAATTACTAGAAGCTACCAATGTAGACAAGCTACTAGAAGAACTAAAGGGTCTGTTGTAGGAATTCCAAGACTTATTTCTCCTAAAGTTGCTAAGAGGTTTACCCCCCACCCTCCCAAAGGGGAATTGAACACAACATTAATTTACAACCTAAAGCATCTCTACCGAGTCGACCAACATGTCGCATGAACCCTAAGGAAGCCAAAGAACTAAAATGTCAAGTGGATGAGCTAACAGCAAAGGGGCATGTTAGGGAGAGTGCAAGCCTTCATATCATGCTAACATTGTTGGTGCCAAAGAAGGATGGAGCTTAGAGGATGTGCATCAATAGCTAAGCCATCAATAGAATTACCATTAAGTATTGATATTCGATTTTGAGGCTTGATTATATGTTGGATGTGCTACATGGGGCTTAGATCTTTTCTAAAATCAATATGAAAAGTGGGTACCATCAAATCCAAATAAGACTAGGCAACAAATGGAAGACTACTTCTAAAACACGCAATAAACTGTTTGAATGGACAATAATGCCATTTGAGTTTACCAATGCCCTGAGCACTTTCATAAGGCTCATCAACCATGTCATACATAAATTGTTAGGTAAGTACATTGTGGTTTACTTTGATGACATCCGAGTTTGTAGTTGAGACATGTCTAACCACAATGGTCATCTTAAAACTATGTTTAAAATACTAAGAGTTGAGAAGCTATATGGAAATCTAAAGAAGTGAATATTTTGCTGACCTAAGGTGATATTTTTGCATTTTTTGTGTCAAGAGATGAAGTCAAAGTAGATGAAGAAAAGGTTAAAGTTGTAGTCAATTAGCTTACCCTAAAGAATGTAGTTGAGGTTAGAAGTTTTCATGAGCTTGTGTCATTCTATGGGCAAGTTATTTGTAATTTTAGCACTATTGTAGCCCCACTAATTGAATTAACCAAGAAAGGAGAAGCATTCAGATCGATGGAGCATGCTCTAAAAGGTTTTGAGGAGATTAAAGAAAAGCTTACCATTACCCTAGTTCTTGCTTTACCTGTGTAATACACTTTTTTTTTTGTAAATAAATAAATATGTGTATAAATATAAAGAATGGCAATGTGGTAAATAGGAAAATGGGATAAGGGTAGTTTCGTCTTTTCCTAGCGAAACTATATATAAGCAAATTAACCTAGAGTTCTCCTTTTTCTACACACTTTTACAATAGCTGCCTAGAGGGAGACAAAGAGAAAGAACTCTACTAAGGACCCCAGGGGAAAAACCTAAAGTGATCTAAAGAGATATCGTAGTGAAGAAAAAAGGTACAATTTTAGTCGTTTCAATACATATTTTATTAAGAGGAGACTCATCCATGAAATCCATTTGGTTGTTCTTAGGAATCGAGCCCGAGGATGGATTGAGTAAGAACGAGAGTTGTTAGATTTGGAGTTTCAAGTGAACTTTGAATCAAGTAAGAGTAACTAATTCGTATTTTTGGATTTACTTAAGCTTATGATTAGAAAATGAGAAGATTGGATGAATTAGTGTAGAAAAATTAAGGGTTCAAATGACATACAGAGGGATACATGACCATCTAACACGATCATGTTACTCTCATGTTGATTTATCAAAACGTACCGATAGATACACAACCATCTAACACAGTTTGTGTTGCCCTCGTGTTAAAATGAGAAGAACATAACCTCCTAACATAGTCGTGTTTTGACCGTGTTGAGTCCAAAATTCATGTCGAGAGATACATGCCCTTCCAACATGGTCGTATTTTGACCATGTTGAATTAAGAGAAACACGACCTCCTAACATGGTCGTGCTCTAACCATGTTGAAGCCAAATCTTACTGAGAGATACACGACCCCTAACATGATCGTGTATTAGCCCGTGTTGAGCAACATGGCCTTTAACATGGCCATGTTAAGTGATGAACTTTATTAATATATATCAAATTATCTTCTTAATTAACCAAGTTCCAAAAACCGAGGCAGTTAGTATAACCTTAGATAACCTAATAGATTAAGGGGAATTAGGAAAGTTATATTATATTAGATTAGTACTAAGATTAATGTGTTGATAATTATACAGATATCAACTTAACTTAAGTTTGGGACAAAAAGTGCTTAAGGTTAGGATACTAGGTACATGTTTACTTTGTTTGTTATATGTAATTGTTAAGAAGCTATCTAATGAGTTGTATGTGGAATAATGAAATGCTGAGATATATTGTGAATCATGTGGTATCGTGAGTAATACAGTGTTATGTGAATGGAATGAGATATGTTGCTTGTGCTTGGCTCATTCTAGGGGCCTACAGTGGTAGATCCCTAAGGGGCACCTCGACGATTGGTATGCCATGTTTTCCCTAGTGGAGTCATGTATCAAAATGATCTGAGGTAGATTAAGGTTAGATGGAGCCCATAGTGGCAGTTCTCATTAAGGTTAGATGAGGCCCGTAGAGGCAGTTCCCACTAGGACAAATATTGTGTGTATCGAGGTCATGAGTACTCTCATGTGTTATAATTTATTGTTAATATTGATGTGTGAACTAAATTGTGAATGTGTTGAGGATAAATGTTGCATACATGCATGTGATATTAATGTGGTATGTCATGCGCATGTGAGTATGTTACTCACGTACTAAGCTTAGGCTTACCCCCTTTCCTATATTTTTTTTTTTAGCTACAAGTGAAAATGATGAACAATTAGAGTATCATGAGAATGGAAACTTGGTGGGGCATTACATAAATGAGATAAGAAGAGAACATTATTACTATGTGGAGGAAGAGTGATAAGAATTATGAATTATTGTAAATTGATGTTTTATTGTTAAATTGAAATTATGGAGATAGATTGTAGCTTGAGACATTGTGGTTATTAAATAATGAAATTTGGAATGACTCATTTGTGAGTCATTCATTTGATTATGGCTATAGTAGTATGATGGATAATGTATATGAGCAGGTTTTGAAGTATAATAGAGTTTTAAAGCCTTAGCGCGTCGCTGGGGAGTAGTAACACGTGGCAGGCTACGATGCTTTAGGTTCTTGGGGGTTACAACTTGATTTTGAGAAAGTATTTGAGTTGGAGTGCGATGCATCAGGTGTTGGAATATAAGTAGTGTTAATGTAAGAGCGACGACCTATCACCTACTTTACCAAGAAGCTTGGTGGTGCTGCATTGAAAATTATGTTGCTTGTAACCATACCTGAGTTATTTGATCTTGATATGTACATCATATCTAAATTCACTTGCAATACTTGTAAATCATGATTTGGACTTGTTAAAGATCTATGACGTGAAACAAAAGAAAGAAAAAAATTTAACTTCTTGGTTGAAAGATCAAGATCTTACTATGTAGTTTTGATACCATGTGGAAAAATCAAGTTACTGGCTATGGAGATTGCATGGTTGCAAAGATTAAATAGAGAGTTTATGTAGAAATGAATGGGTAAAATTCATTGATCTCTCTGCAATTCTATTACTATAGTATTTATATCAAAGGAAAAGCCTAACTAGTCATAACTAGAAGTCCAAGCAGACTAATAGTAAAAATACACATAAGAAAAATAAAGAAAAAAAATAGAAATAATGTCATATCCTTCACATGTATGAATTTGGATGTTGGATTAATCTTATATTCAGTGCATAGAGTACGTGCTCTGGTGTGGCTTCTATTTGGCAAAGACATTTATGAAACTTCGGTATAAATGAGCTTCGTTTGTTTTGAGAAAAATATTTTCTTGATAAAGTTTTCTTTAGTATCTTTTATCTTTTAGGTTAAAAAAATATTTTTAATAGAAAATGATTTTCCCGTATAAGGAAAAAACCAAAACTTTTCCAAGTAAACGACTTAGGATTTTCATTTCCCAAAATTAGTCTCCATAGTTTTTTCAACTTTTGAAGATTATGCTCTATTTGATATTTAGTGTAATTGTCTTATATAATATATATTTCAAATAAAAATTTTTAATGGATAAATAATTAAAGTGCATTTAAAAAAATAAAAAATAAATAAATTGCTTAACACTAAATAAGCAGAAACAGCTATGAGGAAGTCAATTTTTTTCAGTACACAAATCACTATGTAAGAACTATGCAATTTCGTAATTTAGCTAGCACTTAATTGGCGGTAAAATATAATAATAATAACGATAATAATTGACAGCAAAAAAAGGAGAAAGCTCCATGAAAGTTTTAGAGTGATAAACCTTTTTTACATTGCAAATAACTCCTAAAACTAAGTACATGTATTTAACTTATTAAGAATGTTATAAAACTTAGCAATCGTTATTCTAATAAAGACAAGAAAAAAATAGTTATTTTATAAATTCACAAGTAATATAATACATATATAATAAAAATGCAACTAAGGTTAATATCGTAAATAATCTAAAAGAATTGGGGGCAATTTGGTAATTTAGACAAAGACTATAAATAGGCCATTATAAACCCTATTTAATATTTTTCTCCCCTTTGATCTCACAAAACTCTAAAACCTTGTGTGAATCCATAGAAGGAGACGACCCATTTTTCCACCACTAGCTTATCGGATTAAGGTAAGTATATAGATCAACGATTATGAATTATGATTTACATATATATATGGTAGCGTAAAGAGTAATGAATTAAGATCATTTACAAGTCAAAATTAATCCATGCTACACAAGGTTTGAAGTAAGTACTTCAAGCATATTGATCACGATTTGGGTCAAGTAAGTGTATCTATTAGTGTATTACATCATAAATTTTATGTTAGATAAATCAATTAGGTTGAATTAATTAGAAATCGGGCTGAGGGATAGATTTACAAGGTGTACAGTGAGATAGATGGCCTCCTAACATGACAGTATTGGAGTCGTGTTGAAGACCTAAAGTGATCTGAGAGATACACAACCTCCCAACATAACTGTGTTGGAACTATATTGAAAATCTAAAGTGAATAAGGAGATACATGGCCTCTCAACACAATCGTGTTGAGACTATCTTGAAAAAAAAAAAAAAAAACAACATGACCATGTTAAGGTTGTGTTGATGAATAATGAATAGAGAGATATATGACCTCTCAACACGACCATGTTGAGACCATGTTAAAAAAAAAAAAAAAAAGAGAGAGAGAGAAATGTATATGGCCTTTGGCACGGTTGTGTACTTTCCCATATTCAACTACATGACCTCCAATATGACCATATTGAGTTGAAACGCGCCTATTTTTCTTTTGATATTTATAGGAATACAATTCTAAAAGAAAATAATTTGAATCATGTATAGGTTTGGGAGACTGATGGGAAATTTTCTAGCACCAAAGATGCTCTTAAAACTTGATTTGGATGATGATCGAAATCGCTCATATTTCACTTTATTTCTTTTATCTAATAAATATTTGAGTAATAATCTTACAAGTACAATAATATTTCACCATGGGATGCCAAATGACTTACATTAGTTGATGGCCATAGGACATCATCAGATTTGCATCCAAAGGCCCGCTGCGATTGATTTCAATTCGAAGCACCGGCTCTTGAAGATTTATATTATTTTTGTACTTGGTAATTGTTATTGGACCATTTTAAGTTGTAATTTTCTTTTAGGACACTTTCTTTTGTTTGTAATTTACATTTAGAACCTACCACCCTAAAAGTGGCATAGTTGTAATTTTGTGGACTTTTTAACCCTAAAGGGAGCAAGTATAAATACTTGCTTAAGTAGGGTTTTGAGGGAAAGATTTTTCATAATAGACTTTACATATTATGTGAGATGGTTAAGGTTTCTTCCTAATTCATTTGCTCTTATCAATTTCAATACCAAGAATTAGAATTGTAGTAAGTGCAATAAAGAGAAATTGTGAGTAATATCAATTCATTTTTGTTGTGTTTCCTTTTCATCACTAGTGAGCTATATCTAAGGTTGAATTGGATGTTTTCTTGGTCAGATTTGATTACATTTGTAATCAAATTCTTATTGCTTAATTTATTGCTTTTAGCCTTGGTTTTTAACCTCCAATTTAGCCTCATTTGAATCGTAGATTATTTTGTTTGGGAAGTGGATCACAGAATTGAAACTTGTTGTTCCAGTGTAATTTTTCACGTGGATTTACTTGTGATTAGTGTTATATTAGAGGAAATTATCTTTGTGGAATTGTAATTACAACTTTGAGCATTCAGATCTCATTGCATCTTCATTAAGGTTCGTGCAATTTCTAGTAACTTGAACCGAAATTGGTTTAGTGCATTTGAGGATTATAATTTGCTCCAATTGTATGTGCTTAACTCCTAATTCAGGTACATTATAATTTGGTATCAAAGTTGCACATACTTGGTTCATTTCAATATTGATCACGTGGTGTTGTGGAATTGGTTATAGATATTTGAGAATTGACGCCATTATTCATGTGATTAGAAGCTAGTTTAATTGACATTATCTAATTGTCCTTCAAATTGGTTTTGCATGTACTTAATATTGGTTTTAGGCACATCAGAGACTTGTAAAGCTAGAAAAGTATAAGACAAATCAAGTATTATGAGTTACGTATATATCATATTTGTTGCTTGTGCTTGATAAATTAGATTTTTGTGTGTGGGTTTAATAATATTGTAGTGTTGTATCTGTGGCAAAGTAGATATCTTGTTGTAGCTTCTTTGTTATTGAATATTCCATAAAGGGAAGGGGAGAGTTGTAAGTAATTTATGTTTCCTAGTGTTTGATTGTAGAATTGGAAATACAATATTTTGTGGTAAAAAGAGAAGTGTGACCTTTGTTGAATTCGGAATTGGGGAGAACAATTTGCAATTGAATTTGTGTGGAAAAATAGGAAATCATTTGAAATTCAAACACATCGATTAAGTTTGAAGTAGTTATTGAGTGGTATTGATTACATTTCATTTGAATTTGAAATTGAATCTTACCATTTGTGGAAAGTGCATTAAGGCTGTTCATTTGAATTTGTTGTCGTGTTGTAGTGTGTGAGTGTACCATAGAGGGTGTGTGTTGTGTTTTGAAGAGAGATTTTGTTGTATTTGGAGAGGTTGTTACACCATGGTTGTATGTGTATGAATTGTGGTGTAAAAAGGAGTATTGAATTGTTGGCATTGTGTTTGTGTGTTGAGTAAGGGAATTTCCATTTGTGAATTTGTGGAATTGTGTAGAGTAAGGTATTGCACGTTGAAGATAAAGGGTGAGTGTGTGTCGTGGCTAAGAAAGGAAGGTTTGAGTAATAGAATTTGAATTCAAACAAGTCATTAAAGTGTGAAAGTAATTGACTAGTTACATAAGCACTTATAGTTGAATTTAATTCTAACTACTTGAAAGTAGTTGTGTGTGTACTTCATTTATTAACTTTACTTGGAGTACTAAATTATTTCCTTGTGCCCATAATTCTTTTTGAAATGTGAGCTATTGCATTTTTGTGGTTGTTAAACATGTGGGTTGGTGTTGTTGAAGGAGTGTGCTGTAATTTGTAGGATTACTTCTTAAATCACAACATGTCCAACAAAATTGTGAATGGGGGAATTGGCAATGAGGCCAATGACCAAGTTAGTGGAGGTCAGGGCCATAACACTGCAAGTAAGAGGACTTTGGAAGAACAGCTCCAAGATCTTACTACCATAGTTGCTACTTTGGCAACTAGGATTGATAGGATGACATTACCACAACCACCAGAGGTGAACCTTCAAGCACCGCCTCGGGTAGCTCCACA
This sequence comes from Laguncularia racemosa, assembly GCA_037954665.1. NCBI lineage: Eukaryota > Viridiplantae > Streptophyta > Magnoliopsida > Myrtales > Combretaceae > Laguncularia > Laguncularia racemosa. The sequence continues at coordinate 4,642,610 of JBBMOL010000040.1, forward strand.
AAACCTTCAGAGAGATAGAGTAGTGGGAGATAGAAATCTAAATAGAATGATGGATGGGGATCATCATCCTTACAGGGAAGAAAGGGATGACAACTTTAGGGCTAATCCATATCAAAATAGAGATTTCAAGCCACCTCGGGGACTGGAGTATATGAAGCTGCAGATGCATTTGTATGACGGCAAAGGATCAGTTGATGATCATTTGGACTAAGAGGACAAGGTTAAGGGTCTCTTTGAATGTTATGAGATCAATGATAATACTAGAGTCCGATTGGTTGCTATCGAGTTTACAGGATACGCTGCACTATGGTAGAAGAATTTGATTATCAGCAAGCGTAGGGATGGGGAGGCTAAGATTTAGACGTGGAGGGATATGAAAAGGGTGTTGAGAAAAAAGATTTATTCCTAAGCACTACAAACAAGAACTGTTTATACGACTGCAGGCTTTGAGGTAGGGAGGCAAGACAGTGGATGATTATGTGCAAGAATTTGAAACCCTCATGATTAGATGTGGGTCAACCGAACCTCTAGAACAAACCTTAGCACGCTTCGTCTCGGGGCTGAAATAAGAGATAGCGTGTGTTGTTGAGCTGCAGCACTATAGTACACTTGATGAGGCTATTTAGTTGGCCTTGAAAGTGAAGAGGCAAAAGAGGTCTAACTTGTTCAGGGCTCCAAGTAGTAGGCCAATACTACTACCAGATCCATGGCAACTGATGGTCGATTAAAAGGGACAAAGGCGGTAGGTGAGACAGTGAGAGCAGTGGACAAAACTACCCCTAGCACTACTAGAGAAAATATACCTTCTGGGAAGGGTAAAGAGGTAATAACACCAAATGTGAGGCAAATTGGTCCTAGATCTACTAATGGAAAAGTACGCCAAATCAAATGCTTTAAGTGCATGGGATTTGGGCATATGGCAGCACGATGTCCAAATAAGAGGGTGATGATTGTTATAGAGGGCAATGGGGGAAATGTTGAGATTAAGGAGAAACAGGCTAAGCCTACAGACTTTTCTGTAGCACTATAGGAGTATTATGATGACCAGACTACAGAAACATATGAAAAGCGTACAGGTGAACAATATCTACTTATTAATGTGTTACGCAGGACTCTAACCTTATCTCCTTATGCTAGAGACATACAGAGGGAGAACATATTCCATACCTCTTGTAGGATCAAAGGTAACCTTTATATACTCATCATTGATAGTGGTAGTTGCACGAATGTTATATTTGTTACACTAGTAGACAAATTACATTTATCTACTAGATCACATCCTAGCCCTTATGACTTGCATTGGTTGGACAATTAGGGCAGTATGCATGTTACACTAAGGGTATAGGTGCCTATGAGTGTTGCATAGAAATATCATGATGAGATCCTATATGATGTAATTACTATGTAAGCATTCCATTTGCTGTTAGGTAAGCCCTGGATGTTTGATCGGAAGGTTTTACATGATGGATTTAGGAACACCTATATGTTCAATATGGGAGGGTTTCGCATAGTACTATCACCTATGACTCCGTCTAAGGTGCACTAGTTTCAAGAGAAGATCAAAACTACTTCCACTACATCTGGTAACCGAGAGAACAGGCCAACAGAGATGTCTGAGTTCTGTTTCAGAAATGACCCTCTAGATTTGAGAGCAAATCTTTCAGAAGCCCAAGGAGATGATGGGAAATTTTCTAGCACCATAGATGCTCTCAAAACTTGGTTTGGATGATGATCGAAATCGCTCATATTTCACTTTATTTCTTTTATCTAATAAATATTTGAGTAATAATCTTATAGGTACAATAATATTTCTCCATGGGATGCTAAATGACTTACATTAGTTGATGGCCATGGGACATCATCAGATTTGCATCTAAAGGCCTGCTACAATTGATTTCACTTCGAAGCACTAGCTCTTGAAGATTTATATTATTTTTGTACTTTGTAATTGTTATTGGACCATTTTAAGTTGTAATTTTCTTTTGGGACACTTTCTTTTGTTTGTTATTTTCATTTAGGACCGACTACCCTAAAAGTGGCATAGTTGTAATTTTGTGGACTTTTTAATCCTAAAGGGAACAAGTATAAATACTTGCTTAAGTAAGGTTTTGAGGGAAAGATTTTTCATAATAGACCTCACATATTACGTGAAAGGGTTAGGGTTTCTTCCGAATTCATTTGCTCTTATCAATTTCAATACCAAGAATTAGAATTGTGGTGAGTTCAATAAAGAGAAATTGTGAGTAATATCAATTCATTTTTGTTATGTTTCCTTTTCATCACTAGTGAGTTATATCTAGGGTTAAATTGGATGTTTTCTTGGTCAGATTTGATTGCATTTGTAATCAAATTCTTATTACTTAATTAATTGGTTTTAGCCTTGGTTTTTAACCTTCAATTTAGCCTCATTTAAACCGTGGATTATTTTGTTTGGGAAGTGGATCACAGAATTGAAACTTGTTGTTCCAGTGTAATTTTTTACGTGGATTTACTTGTGATTAGTGTTATATTAGAGGAAATTATCTTTGTGGAATTGTAATTACAACTTTGAGCATTCAGATCTCATTGCATCTTCATTAGGGTTCGTGCAATTTCTAGTAACTTAAACCAAATTGGTTTAGTGCATTTGAGGATTATAATTTGCTCCAATTGTATGTGCTTAACTCCTAATTCAGGTACATTATAATTTAGTATCAAAGCTACACATACTTGGTTCATTTCAATATTGATCACGTGGTGTTGTGGAATTGGTTATAGATATTTGAGAATTGACGCCATTATTCATGTGATTAGAAGCTAGTTTAATTGACATTATCTAATTGTCTTTCAAATTGGTTTTGCATGTACTTAATATTGGTTTTAGGCACATCAGAGACTTGTAAAGCTAGAAAAGTATAAGATAAATCAAGTATTATGAGTTACGTATATATCATATTTGTTGCTTGTGCTTGATAAATTAGATTTTTGTGTGTAGGTTTAATAATATTGTAAATGAACTTGATTGAATGTACATGTGATTGTTAATTGCTGGGTGATAGGAATCAAAATCCTACAGGACCTATCACTAAGGCAAGAGCTAAAGAGTTACAAAATTTGGCGATGAGGGTCCTCTTTGAACAACTCAACCCCAAAAATATTTGTATACTAACTTCTTTTCTATTACTTATTTTTTGTGCATTCCAGTAGGTATACTTGGTTTTTACAAGACAATGGATAAACTCGCTATAGCTTAGCTTGTAGGTTATTCAAGGATCGACATAAACCAAAGAAGAACTAGTTCAACAAATTGTTCACTTGAATTGAAGAACCGACCATTTGAATATGTAATTATTGCTATGAGAACTGACCATTGTGTTTATTTTGTACTTGTAATTTTGATTTTTGGAATCGACCACCTAGTGGCAACTTTGTTATTTTTTTATTTGTTTTACCCTAACAGGAGCAAATATAAATACTTGCTAACTAAGGTTTTTAGGGAACTTTTGATAATTCGATAAAAATTCAAACACTTTGCCGTATAAGAGTCACCTCTTGCTAGCATCCACTCTGTAAACAACCCATTTTTGCCCTAATGATCAATAATAATCAACAATAATTATTTTTCAATTTTTTCCAATTTTTTTTCATTTTTTCATCTGATTTAGCAAAAATAGGAAAAATGTTCAAAAAATAAAAATAAATAGGAAAATACATCAATTTTGGAAAATAAATGCAGAAATGGCAATAAAAAGGATTAAATAATTTTTAAAAATTTTTGAAATGCCAAAAAATACAAAAACATAAAAAAATTGCATTGCATATATGCAAATTGCGAAAATAATAAAATCGCGAAAGTGGGCTAGCTCAGCTGGTCCGGACCAGGGTCAGGCGCGCGCGGGAGTGGGCTCAGTCAGGGGTTCGAAACGCGAGGGAAGCAGAATCCGCGTTTTGCGAAATTTTTCTCTGCCTGGGACACGTGTCAGCAGCCGATTGGCTGGAGCGAACACACGTGCCGGGCGCGTAATCGTCTTTAACCTCTGTTCGAGATCGTCGGCAAGGAGAAAAATCCGAATTTCGGCCGTTTTGATTCAATTTTTTGCACAAATCCAACAAATCTTCAATAGAAATAAGATAAACATCATCCAATTGGAATCAAATCTCAACGAATCAATGGATTTGCACAAATCGGAGATGGGTTTTTAATCGCAAATCCAATTTGCTTCAATCGGTGGAAATCCAAGCTTATCCAACTCAATTTTGAACTCCTATCAATAGAGGATGAAGTGGAGAGGGAGAAGCACTGATCAAAGTAGAAAAAGAGAGAAAAAAGAGAGAATTGAAGCCTCGCCGGAGTTCTTCAACCCGCGACCACCGATCAAGCGTCGAGCAGCCGCCAGGAGGCGTTTCTGAAGCAAAACACCACCACAGTTGAGTTCCTCACCCCCGAAAACCTAGGAATCGACACCTCAACCACTTCGAAAGGCTGCCGGAACACCGTCAACGAGCATCCCCAGCCGCCGCGCCCGTTTGACCCAACCCGAGCACCGACCCGGATCAAGTAAGTCAGATTTTCTGATTTTTTATATTTCTTTTATTTATTTAGTTATTTTATTTATTTCGAATTTATTTATTTACTTATTTGTTATTTATAATTCGAAAAAATGAAAAAAAAAATAGAAATTAGATTATTTTTTAGGATTTAATTTAAGATGAATGATAAAAATAAAAATAATAATTATAATAATAAATAATAAAAATGTAAAAATTTATAAGGAAAATAATAAAAATATTAGAAAAGAATAATAATAAAAATTTAGATTTTTGAATAGGATAGGTGAAAGATTTAGGAGATAATTTTCAATGAAAATTTAATAAAAATTATAAAAATTTATAAAAAATTTATAAAAATTCATAAAAATCTATAAAAGTTCATAATAATAGAAATGAGTGGAAAAATAGAAAAATGGAATTTTTATCATTTAAAAAATCATTTTCTTAAATAAATCCAAAATTGGTTTTTCCTCAAAAATATCATTTTCAAAAATCAAATTATCAAGTTTAGGCTTAGATTTTTTAGAAAAATCCTAAAATGATAAAAACATAAATGAAAAGAAATTTCATAATTAAAATTCACAAACACACTAAAATTTTTCAAGAAAAGCAAACTACGGCTTGTTTGATCCTGAATAGCAGGTACGCAGGCACGCAGGCATCCATTTGGGGCAACCCTAAAAAGGAATAAAAATCATTTTCCTAGAATAATTCACTCCAAAATACAATAAAAGACAACGAAAATACATAAAAAGACATTTCGGAAAAGGTTTAGATTTTAGGAGATTAGGATGATAACCTTATGGTTTTAATAGGTTTGCCTCCGAACTTAGAAACTCTAGTTTTCCCTTTCCTCTTTTCACAAAAAATGAGAAGAGGAAATCACAACGACTAGTGATCTAAATTAGGACTAATCTGCTCAATTAGTCCTAATTCCATCTTTCCCAACAACAGTTGGGTGGCGACTCCAAAATAAAACGAAATTCCTAACTCAAGTCGAGGATCTACATTAAATGAGCATAGGGTCTAGTATAGATCGGATTAGGAATGGGAAATCAAAAATTAGACTCGACAGGATGGCAACTCCACTGGGGACTATATTCCAGTAGGCTAGCCACCTGAATCTCATCAACTTGCTCCTGTTTAAGAAATGTCTTTTGATTATTGTTCTGTTGCTAACCTTTCAGGGATTTAGCTAAATTTATGATTCAGTTATTTTACTTTTGTTGTTGGGTCTACATGCAATTATGTGAATAGATACGGTCAAACCCGGGCCGTCTTAGGACCCTAAGACGGGGGGCCATTGTGTAGGTTTCGGCGAAGTGATGTGATCATCGTTCGAGACCGATTAGGTTACCCCACCCAATGCTTCGATATGGCCTGAGATCCATTTCTCCAAGAATGCGGGAGGCCATAGAGCTTGGGGACCAGTTAGAACCTATCTATTTGCATACATAACGTCATGGGTTGACAATTGATGATGATGTAATATTTTTTGTTCATGGAGTTCAGATCTATTTCCCTGTAATGTTATCATAGTTCTGGTTGTAATTAGGAAATTTCTGTTGTAATAGATGGCTAGTACCGCAGTTGACCGCCTCCTCCGCAAAGAAATCCGAGTGTGCAAACCTTTGGATCCGAAATTGATATTGGACCACCGGTTCACCTTATACAACCTAGAGGAGCAGGCCTTCATCCAGCAGAAAATAGGCCCATCCTCTCACTGATGAAGATGGAGATGAACTTGTCCTTGGTATAGGCTATGCTCCACTTATGGGAAATAGAGCCCGCGACTTTCTTCATCGGGCCACATGAGATCACCCCTACTCTGGAAGAGTACACCTAGCTGCTACAGGCTCCAGCACTAACCAACCAAATCTATGTACCAGATCTTGAGGTCGAGCTAGCCGGTATTTTCAGTAGACTCCTAGGTATCCGCAAAACAGCAGTCAACAAGGCCTTAGCAAACTGTAACAGATACTGCATATGGATAGACGAGTTGGAAGCCTGGTTCATCGCCCGAGAAGATAATGGGGATAGGAAAGACATATTGTGTAGGGACCCCAAAACTTATAGACAGAGAAGGGTGAATGCTTTCATCCTGACAGCTTTCGCCACCATACTATTCCCCACTGGAACTTTCCTTGTCCACCACCGAGTTGCAAAATTGGTGACCCAATTCCTGGAAGGAAGATCTTACATCCCGGCTCTATTGGCTAAACAGATCCGGAACTTAAACTTTGTCAAGAAGAAAGGCCACGAGATCCTCCGCTCAAATATCAACCTTATATTGATATGGTTTGTAAGCTACCTCAAGTGTTTCAGGCTGAACATGGTCCGGAAAACCTTGGCTCAACAAGTAGATCTCGTGGACTCATGCATAGAGAAGATAAAGCTACCCGATGACCTTACCAGCCACAGTTGGGTAGAAGTGCTTAGAAGTTTCAGTGCCGACGACATTCTGTGGACAGCCAGATGGAGTTACCGTGACAAAATTATTTTAACCTGCAGTAACTTTCAAGTCGTGCCTCTGATCGGAATCAGTGGATGTATTGGTTATCACCTCAACTCGGTGGTCCGCCAGTTCGGTACTATTCAAGACATAGTTTATCGGCCCTCGCTGGAGACATTCACATTCGAGTACCAAGATCTGAACTTACTAGTGGCTGAAAAGTTTACTAAGCTGGCAAAGGTCAAAGCACTTTGGGAAGCCAGAATCGAAAGCCCAAATGTAGACCTCGGTGAGCTAGATGGCGAAGTGGCAAAGCATCGAGCCACCAAGAAGTTCATAATCCACCAGCTGTATCAGACAGAGGAAAGAGCATACCAGGTCCTAGATGTCACCCAACCGAGGCCAAACAAGGTAAATCGGAGTTAGAAATCTACCTAGAACAGGTCAGGGCTCGGATGGAGGTACATTTTGAGGCTGCAGATTATAAAAAGGACATTTAGAAAGGTCGATTCAAGGAATCCGACCAAAGGAACAAAGCCTTAGAAGCACAGCTAGAGTAGACCCAAGCCAAAGTCAAAGAATTAGAAGCCATCATCGATGGGAAGCCTGAGTCTCCACAACAGAAGACTAAGAAAGCTAGGAAATAGATTATCATTGTACTCTTTCGTTTGTTTCTTTTAAGTATCGAACTCCAAAGTTTCCAATATTAATAAAAATAAAGTTTCAATATTACATCATCAATCAATTGTTGGCCCCTTTTTTATTTTTAGCATCCGTGTGACACATGCATCACATTTGCATACATTATACTAAAAAAGAAAAAAATGCGCGCCAGGTATCAAGATAGCTCCTAAACAACTGAACCCTCCCAAAAGCCCAATTTGCACACGTTCAAGAACAAAGATAGCAAACAGTGGCGACAACCGCAACAACGCAAGTGCTGATGCTGCTTCAGACTCTAGGATCGTATCCCTTTGGGAACAAACGGTTCAACAGTTGGCTGCACAAGTCCACCTCCTGACTGAAAGCATTGGCCTCCTTCGCACCACCCAACCGACCCAAGAAGAGCATTCAGGGGCCAAAAAAGGGAAGGCAGTGGAGGGGCAGCCTCCAAAATATGAAGAAATCAATTCCCACCTCAACCCGGCCTTTGAATATGAGTCGAGAATCAACCAGGGTCCAACCTCTGATGACTTGAAAAAAGAGATGGAGGAGAGACAAAAGAGATGGAGAAAAGACTCTTCCAACAGCTGGTTGATAAGATGAAGACAATCGAAGGGCCTGATGGTTTCAGCAAGCTGGAATCACCAGTCTGCTAGCATATGGGGAAGAGGTGTACCCTAACAAATTCAAGACCCCGGAATTTGAGAAGTATGACGGTACTGGATGCCCCAAAATGCACATAAGGCTATATGCCCAGAAGATGAGCAAGTATGCTCAATATGACCAACTGATGATCCATACCTTCCAAGACAGCCTTACGGGCCCTGCATTAGTTTGGTATGCCCACCTAGATTTCAATCAGGTTAACACCTGGGAAAGGCTTGCCCGAGCGTTTTATGACCAGAACAAGTTTAATATTGAAGTCGCCCCCTTAGTCATCAATCTAGGGAGTCTTCGAAAGAGACACACTGAGCCTTTTAAAGAGTATGCTCAGCGCTGGAGAGCTCAAGCAGCCAGGTAGCAACCCCAATTTCTGAGAAAGAGTTGACATCTATATTTGTCAACACTCTAGACAAGACCTACTTCTCACATCTGGTGGCTAGATATCATCGAGTTTCGCAGAAGTGAAAGCGCCATCACCACAGGCAGACTCCAAGCAATGGATCCTCCCAAGGTCACACCAGCACAAAGGCCCTTGGGAGGTAATAGAGCCAAGGAGTCTACCGTCAGCACAGTCCACTCCGGTAAAGCAGATAAGGCTGGAACTCATGTGACATTTCAAACTACGAGTACCCCAGCCCAGCACTCCACCGCAAGTCATACCCAGACTACCAGGGTCCCAAGACAGTTTACTCCAGTTCTGATCCCACTCAGCTAGGTCTTTACTTGGTTGCGGGCGGATAATTTGATCAGCTTCGAAATCCCAAACGACCAATACAAGCCTAGAAACTTCAACTTAAACCTCAAATGTGACTATCATATGGGTCAAGAGGGGCATTTTATAGACAGATGCTGGAGGCTTTGTACAGCTAGATTTTGTTAACACCCCAGCATCCAATGTCAACACCAACCCGCTGCCCAATCATAAGCCCACCATCAACATGATCACATCCGAGGAGTCAGCTCCCAAAGAAGCCTCTAAGCAAAAGGCGACGGACTAACAGAAAAGGCAGTCTCGTCAAACTCCAGAGAAAACCCCTAAGTCACATATCAAAAGGAGATGGTTACCCGGAGACCCAACAGTCAGCACCTTGGGAGAATCACATGAGAGATTTGAGTACCTGGTGAACTACTCTTATACCCCCGACTGTATATGGGCAGCCTAACGGATGGGGGCCCGAGTTTGAAAAAGAAGACAACCTGCCAAAGGAAGACGAGAAATATGTAAACATGATCAATTCAATGCTATGAGGGACAGTCAACTGAGAAATAGATCCCAAAGAAAAGATATGTGTTCAATGTCCCGATACCGGTAGAGAGGTATAAGGCCGCACCTTTTGACTATCAGGCCCTCGAGTAAGAGCGACCTCCTGTGGTGAGAGGAATCACCTGCTCTGGGAGAATATATGATCCGAAATATAAAATCCCGACCAAAGAGCCCAACATGGAGAAAGGAGAGGAAGAGGAAGAGGGGCTCGCTGCATTTACAAAAATGGTCAAAGCGAGTGAATATAAGATCATGGAACAACTAAATAAAGTTCCAGCTCAAATATCACTCATGGGCCTTCTTACAGCCTCTAAGCCCTATAGGAAGCACTCTTCAAAGTGCCCAAACAGATTCAAGTCCCAGAAGGCTTTGCTACAGACAAAATGAGTCATGTGGCGGATTCTATTTTCACAATGGACCAGATATCTTTCTCCCCGGAAGAGCTAGGATAGGATAGAGACCAACATACAAAACCATGTTCATAGTGGTAAGGTGCAACGACACGATTGTCTCCTGAGTACTTATTGACAATGGGTTGTCCCTCAATGTTTGCCCATTGGATACCCTCGAATTATTAGGGATCGATCCAAGCAATATTAAACCTAGCTCGACGGTGGTCAAGGCTTTTGACGGGTCGAAAAGAGACATAGTAGGGGAGATAAACCTACCGGTGGAGATTGGCCTATAAGTGTTCCACATAGCTTTCCAAGTCCTTGACATCCCAAGATCTTTCAACCTACTCTTGGGAAGGCTTTGGATACATACTGCTGAGCCATACCCTCCAGTCTCCATCAAAGAGTCAAATTTATTGCAAATGGGCAGATAGTCACTGTGCTAGGTGAGCAGGATTATGCCATATACAAAGAAACTGCCATACCATACATTGGGGAGGATGGTTCAGAAGACCTTGGTCTCCAGATATTCCATGAGGTGAATGTGGTGACCAGCAAGGAGGGCCATCAGTTTAAAGTGGGCAGCAAAGGACATTTGGACTAGGGTACGTTCCTACAGCTTGGGAAGAAGCACAAGCCAGAGGTGTCAAAGGGCAAGACGAAAGAGAAGCCAGGCAACACCCAGATGCGCATTCCACCCCTCCGGCAATCTTTCAGAAAAGCAACTATCATTCAAGAGCCACGGATAAGCGAAGATGACATCAGCAATGGGAGCCCAACCCCTCGCACGTTCGATCAGCATCCAGCTCTCAATAATTGGTTATGTTATACTATTGATAGCTCTAAGTCAGCTCAAGGATAGAGAACGATTGCTAAACAAATTTTTATTGAGACTTCTTTATAATTCAATTACAGTTTGTTTTACTTATATATATGCTTTCATTTTACTTCACCCAGATCTCCTACCATCGAACATCAGGGACATTTCGCGCAGGTAGAAAATAAAAACGCTGATATCGTTTCCAACGCTGCTGAGGTCAATTGTTGAAGGCGACATCCTTGATCACGAAATAATACAAGAAAATTGGCAAAAACATGAACAAAGCAGAATTTCAATCGACGAGTCGTGAAGACAGTAAATCTAGGAAGCATGGAAAAACCTAAAAACCTCAAAATCGGAACCAGTTTAAGTGCTGAGCAAAAGTATGAAATGACCAAGCTGTTGACTGAATATGCAGATGTGTTCGCCTAATCATATGGTGACATGTCAGGACTAGACCAATCAATAATGGTTCATAGCTTCCCATAAGGGAAGATGTCAAACCTAAAAAACAGAAACTGAGAAGATTTAGGCCTGACATCTTACTAAAGATTAAGGAAGAAGTCAAGAAACTGCTAGAAGTAAGGTTCATCGAAGTATTCAATTACCTAGAATGGATAGCAAATATAGTCCCCGTTATGAAAAAGAATGGAGAAGTACGCGTATGCATAGACTTTTGGGACTTAAACCAAGCTACGCCAAAGGATAACTTCTCCCTACCTCACATTAATGTTCTAGTGGACAACACTGCAGGAAACCATCTTTTCTCATTTATGGACGGTTTCTCAGGATATAATCAAATAAAAATGACTGAAGAAGATAAAACCAAAATGACTTTCATCACAACATGGGGAACTTTCTGTTACAAAGTCATGCCATTTGGTTTGAAAAACTCTAGGGCAACATACCAGAGAGCCATGGTCGCGATACTTCATGACATGATGCATCGAAAGTTGAAGTATACGTCGACGACATGATAGCTAAGTCTAAAGAAGAAAGCCATATAGATATCCTGAGAAAATTGTTTAAGCGACTGAGAAAATTCCAACTCAAGTTAAATTCGGAGAAGTGCACTTTCGAGGTCACAACGGGCAAATTGTTAGGGTTTGTCATAAGCCGGGAAGGCATTAAAATCGACCCTGAAAAAGTAAAGTCTATATTAGAGCTACCTTCCCCATGCACTGTCAAAGAAGTGAGAAGCTTGTTGGGAAGATTAAATTACATAGCTCGTTTTATCTCACAGCTCACAGATAAGTGCTAGCCACTATTCCGTCTATTGAAAAAGAATGCCACAGTAGAATGGGATGACGAATGCAAAGAAGCATTCAGGACGATCAAAGACTATCTCATAAAACCTCCAGTCTTGATAGTCCCGAAGTAAGGGAAGCCTTTATTCTTATACCTCACGATACTCCCTGAATCCATGGGATGTGTGTTGGGGCAGAAAGATGAAGAGGGAAGAGAGCATTCTATATATTATCTGAGCAAGAAATTCACAGATGGGGAACAGAGGTATTCAGAGGTAGAGAGGACTTGTGTGCTCTGATTTGGGTCATGCACCGGTTAAGGCAATACACCCTTTACTATCATATTGAGCTGTTGACAAGACATGATCCCCTGAAATACTTGGCGGAGAAACCAGCTTTGATAGGGAGAATCTCTAAATGGCAAATGCTCTTATCAGAGTTTGATATCACATACATAAATTAAAACTCGATGAAAGGGCAAGCCTTAGCCTACCAATTGGCAAAACACCCTGTCGAGGCAAATTCCTAAGAACTACAAGCCCAATTCCTGGACGGAAATATATTAGTAGTGGAAGGTACACCAGTAGAAGACCGTAGGATAGAGAAGAGCCCTAAGTGGAGAATGTTCTTCGACGGAGTTGCCAATGTATTCGGTTGTGGGATCGGGGCAGTGTTGATATCCCCAGACGGCACACAATTCCCTGCAGCAACGAGACTCACATTTCCATATACCAATAATATCGCGGAATATGAGGCGTGCATCCTCAACCTCAAAATGGCTTGCCAAATGGAAATCCGCGAATTAGAAGTATACGGGGATTCATCACTTATCATACTACAGACAAGAGGGGAATATAAGACTAAAGACCCCAAACTGGTACCATACCATCAACATTTGACAGAGCTAATCGAAGAATTCGAGCAATCACTTTCACATATGTCCTAAGAACTCAGAATCAGTTTGCAGATGCACTTGCCACAATAGCATCTATGATCCAGATAACAGGGGGAGCCGAAGTCCAACCGATGAAAATAGACATCGAAAATTGGCCCGCCTACTGTTTAGCAATTGAAAAAGCACAAGATGACAAGCCCTAATATCATGACATCAAAACTTTTCTCCAAGAAAGCAAATACCCCAAAATGGCTAGCAAGAATGACCAAAGAACACTCAGAAGGTTAGCGAGTCATTTCTTATTAAGTGGGTCTATACTTTACAAAAGATCGTCTGATACCACCTTGCTAAGATTTGTGGATAAAAACGAAGCATGTGAACTGATGAAAGAAGTACACAAAGGAGTATGTGGACCTTATATAACGGCTACATGTTGGCCCAAAAAATCATGAGGTTGGGATACTATTGGCTAACCATGGGATCATATTGCATAAAGTATGTCAAGCACTGTCATTTGTGTCAAGTGTACGCAAACCGGATAAATGCTCCACCCAACGAGTTGCACTTGTTGTCAGCACCATGGCCTTTCTCCATGTGGGAAATCGACAAAATTGACCCAATCACTCCGACGGCATCCAACGGCCACAGGTTTATATTGGTAGCAATTGATTACTTCACCAAGTGGGTAGAAGCTTCGTCATATACCAATGTCACAAAAGGGGTAATAGTCCGTTTCTTGAAAAGGGACATAATAGCTCGATATGGAGTTCCCGAGTCCATCATCACCGACAACGGTACCAATCTTAATAACAAGTCGATGACAGGTTTATGTCAACAATTCCACATAGACCATAGAAATTCAACTCCCTACTGACCTCAGATGAATGGGGCAATAGAAGCAGCTAACAAGAATATCAAAACGATCATCAAAAAAATGACAACTACTTACAAAGATTGGCACGAGATGTTGCCGTTTGCTCTCATGGCTTATAGGACTTCAATAAGAACATCTACTGGACCTACCCCATATTCGATTGGTATATGGTACAGAAGCAGTGCTACCAATCGAGGTCGAAATACCATCATTCAGAATTCTGTCAAAAACTCAGTTAACTGAATCAGACTGGGTGAAGAAGAGACTTGATCAACTGAATCTGATTGATGAAAAAAGACTCACTGCACTATGTCACGGCTAGTGTTACCAACAAAGGATGGCCCGAGCATTTAACAAGAAAATGAGGCCTCGATGCTTCAAAGAAGGGGATCCGGTACTAAAGAAAGTTCTCCCGAATGCCCAAGACTCCAGAGGAAAATTTACCCCAAATTATGAGGGTCCATATGTGGTGAAGAAGGTTCTGTCAGGAGGCGCTTTGATACTGACTCAAATGGATGGTCCGGAATTGAGAGACCCCATCAATGCAGATGCTGTTAAGATGTACTATCCTTAGGGAAGGGAATTGAAATTTTGCCAATGTTTATGAAAGCCAATATTCAATACAAGTTTTGTTGAGTCTAGTTTTTATTTTTTACAAGCAAAGTTAATGTCTCTGAATGGTCGACAACTCCAACCAACCAATTACAACAAAAATTCCTAAACACGTTACCCATCACTTCATCAATGAAGGATAAACACTAAAATGATAATGAATCTCAATAAATTTTATAATATAATTCTATCTACTTTTGAGAATTAAAACCTGGTGCATTAGTAGGATAACACTACCATCAAAAGAGCCATGCGCACAAGAAAGGAAGGACATCAATATCTTCAACCCTGTGTCAAAGTAAAAAGAAGTGAAGCAGAAGCAAACCAGCACGAAGGTTTGGTTGTTTGGTTGTTATCCACGATAAATTGGCAAGCATATTAAAATAAATGACTATCATCCGCATATCATGAAAACATCAAATCATTTAGCTCAGTCAGTAAAAGTATGTTAAAAAAGCATGAGGTTAGTTAGCCCACATAGGGCACTTCCCTAAACATCCTCTCGTAAGGTCAGCCTATAGGGGTGCCTTTTCGAGACATTTTGTCATAGGTTATCAGCCCACAAAAGGGCACTTCCCTAAACAATCTCTCTTAGGGTCAGCCCACAAGGGCACCTTTTTGAGACGTTTCCCTGCCATAGGTTAGTCAACCCACAATGGGGCACTTTCCTAAATATCTCGTCTCAAGGTCAGCATGTAAGGGCACCTTTCGAGACATTTCTTCCCCAGGGTCGTGAGTCTAAGAAGACACTTCCCGCTATAAAGTTAGTCAGCCCACGATGGGGCACTTTCCCAAACACACCTTCAAAAACGTTAGCCTATAAGGGCACCTTTTGAGGCATGTCCTCTCGCTATAGGTTAGTTAACCCGTGAAGGAGCACTTTCCTAAACACCTTTTCTTAAAGTTAGCTCAAAGGAGCACTTTTCGAATCAATCGATCGGTTAGCTCAAAGGAGCACTCTTTGAATCCATCGATTAGTTAGCTCAGAGGAGCACTCTTCGAATCTATCGATCGGTTAGCTCAGAGGAGCACTCTTCAAATCCATCGATTAGTTAGCTCAGAGGAGCACTCTTCGAATCCATCGATTAGTTAACTCAGATGAGCACTTTTTGAATCCATTGATTAGTTAACTCAAAGGATAACTTTTCAAATCTATCAATCAGTCAGCTCGTAGGAGCACTTTTCAAATTGCAAATAATCGATTAGTCAACTCATAAGAGCACTCTTCGAAGGTATTTTTTTCCAAACAGTCGCTAGTCTATATCAGACACTTCTATTGATAGGTGGCTAGCTCATAAGAGCGCTTCCTAAGACAATCTTCTCTTCAAGGTTGCTAGTCCAATAAGACTCTTCCTATCATCCGCTATTCCATGTACAATTCTACACTCCTAAACAATTCTTGAAATTGTTCCTATCGCCAGTTAGTCAACCT
This sequence comes from Laguncularia racemosa, assembly GCA_037954665.1. Lineage (NCBI taxonomy): Eukaryota > Viridiplantae > Streptophyta > Magnoliopsida > Myrtales > Combretaceae > Laguncularia > Laguncularia racemosa. Next base: position 4,658,454 of record JBBMOL010000040.1, read on the forward strand.
ATAGAGCACTTGTTAGGAGGATACATTACTCTAGATTGTTAGGACCAATCCCTAGGAAATACCAACCATCACAAAATACCGTGGGATTATTAGCTCATGGAGCATTTTCCTACTAGAAACCAAATTCCAGATAACCAGCCAAACCAAGGCATTATCCATTCAATCAAGAGGCCAAAAATGACGTCTTTCTTGTCTTTGTAATTAAGTTTTTTAAACTTTACTACAAAGAGGGACAGCTGTAAATACCCTATTTTTGCCTTAATGATCAATAATAATCAACAATAATTAATTTTCAATTTTTTCTAATTTTTTTTATTTTTCCCTCTAATTTAGCAAAAATAGGAAAAATGTTCAAAAAATAAAAATAAATAGGAAAATACATCAATTTTGGAAAATAATTGTAGAAATGGCAATAAAAAGGATCAAATAATTTTTACAAATTTTTTAAATTCCAAAAAATACAAAAAAATAAAAAAATCGCATTGCATATATGCAAATTGCGAAAATCATAAAATCGCGAAAGTGGGCTAGCGTAGCTGGTCCGAACCAGGGTCAAGCGCGCGTGAGAGTGGGCTCGGTCAAGGGTTCGGAATGCAGGGAAGCAGAATCCGCGTTTTGAGAAATTTTTCTTTGCTTGGGACACGTGTCAATAGCCGATTGGCTGGAGTGAACGCATGCGTCGGGCGCTTGATCGTCTTCAACCTCTGTCCAAGATCACCGGCGAGAAGAAAAATCCAATTTCGGACCGTTTTGATTCGATTTTTTGCACAAATCCAACAGATCTTCAATAGAAATAAGATAAACATCATCCAATTGGAATCAAATCTCAACGCATCAATGGATTTACACAAAACGAAGATGGGTTTTTAACCACAAATCCGATTTGCTTCAATCGGTGGAAATCCGAGCTTATCCAGCTCGATTTTGATCACCTATAAATAGAGGATGAAGTGGAGAGGCAGAAGCACGGATCAAAAGTGAGAAATAGAGAGAAAAAAGAGAGAATCAAAGCCTCGCCGAAGTTCTTCAACCCGCGACCACTGATCAAGCGTCGAGCAGCCACCAGGAGGCATTTCTAAAGCAAACCACCGCCACAGTTGAGTTCCTTACCCCCGAAAACCTAAGAATCGACAACTCAATTGCCTCAAAAGGCCGTCGGAACACCTTCAATGAGCATCCCCAACCGCTGCGTCCGATCGACCCGACCCGACCTGCGCACCGACCCGAATCCAGGTAAGTCGAATTTTTTTATTTTTTGTATTTATTTTATTTATTTAGTTATTTTATTTATTTTGAATTTATTTATTTACTTATTTGTTATTTATAATTCGAAAAAATAGAAAAAAATGTTGGAAATTAGATTATTTTTTAGGATTTAATTTAAGATGAATGATAAAAATAAAAATAATAATTATAATAATAAATAATAAAAATTTAAAAATTTATAAAGAAAATAATAAAAATATTAGAAAAGAATAATAATAAAAATTTAGATTTTAGAATAAGATAGGTGAAAGATTTAGGAGAAAATTTTCAATGAAAATTTAATAAAAATTAATAAAAATTAATAAAAATTTATAAAAATTTATAAAAAATAATAAAAATCAATAAAAGTTTATAATAAAAGAAATGAGTGGAAAAATAGAAAAATGGAATTTTTATCATTTAGAAAAATCATTTTCTTAAATAAATCCAAAATTGGTTTTTCCTCAAAAATATCATTTTCAAAAATCAAATTATCAAGCTTAGGCTTAGATTTTTTAGAAAAATCCTAAAATGATAAAAACATAAATCAAAAGAAATTTCATAATTAAAATTCACAAACACATTAAAATTTTTCAGGAAAAGCGAACTACGGCTTGTTTGATCTTGAATAGTAGGTACGTAGGCACCCATTTAGGGCAAGCCTAAAAAGGAATAAAAATCATTTTCCTAGAATAATTCACTCAAAAATACAATAAAAGACAACAAAAATACATAAAAGACATTTCGAAAAAGGTTTAGATTTTAGGAGATTAGGGTGGTAACCTTATGGTTTTAATAGGTTAGCCTCCGAACTTAGAAACTCTGGTTTTTCCTTTCCTCTTTTCACAAAAAAACGAGAAGAGGAAACCACGACGACTAATGGTCCAAATTAAGACTAATCTGCTCAATTAGTCCTAATTTCATCTTTCCCAACAACAGTTGGGTGGCGACTCCAAAATAAAATGAAATTCCTAACTCAAGTCGAGGATCCTACATTAGATGAGCATAGGTTCTATATAGATCGGATTAGGAATGGGAAATCAAAAATTAGACTCGACACACTCTTATCAATTTCTTTGGAAATTGTGGTGAATTTAACTTGAAATTTCTTGTGAGTAATATCAAGATTTTCTAAGTTGCAACCTATTATTGCTCGTGTGTAATATCTAGTGATAGTTGGTTGATTTTTCTATTTGTTCTTTCACACCAAATTAGGGTTCATATTGCTAAGATTACAAGCCAATTTTAGAGATTGGAATTACATTGTTACGTATAATTGATTGGTATTGGAATTACATTGTAATACTTCTAATTTGGTTTACGCCAATTGGGGATTTTGACTTCATTTTGTTCATCATGCCATCTTAAGTCCAATTCATGTGATTATTTAATCATTTGTATCTTGTGCTTGTGAATTTGGAATTATTAAGCACATCACTGGGTCCAAGAAATCGAGTGTGGATCGATGTTCTTGGGGTGGCACCTTGATGATTGATATGTGATATTGTTCTTAGTGGAATCGTATACCAAAATCCAGGTCTTAAATAGAAGGTTGTATGTGGAAGGTTGTGATGTGAAATGTTGTGATATAGAAGGTTGTAACATGTATTGTGAAAGTTATAGTGTATGGACTCATGGACTCATGGACAGTGAAGAATACCTACTGTCATATATATATATATATATATATTATGTATGGCTATGGAAGATTGATGTATGAGGACTTATGTACTCATGGATAGTAGGGCATAACCACTATCATATATATATTATTATTATATATGGTTGTGAGTGGTTGATGTGTGAGGATTGATAGACTCATGGACAGTGGGGAGTACCCACTGTAATATATACTATTATTATAATATATCGTAAGAGACTCATGAACAAAGATGAATACCTGTGTCATATATATATACGTATATATTGCTTGTCGATGGATTGTGAAAGGATGTTTATAAATGTGATGTGTGAATATGTTCATGATGAAATTGTGTATTAGCTAAAGATTGTGAAAGATAAATAAATTATGTATGAATATTATGATGCATCTTACATGTGTTATTATTTCTGACATAGCATGAGTGTTGATGTTAAGGGGAGAATGTTAAGGTCTCTAATTTAGTTTTGATGTTAACAAAAGAGGAATAAGTGTAACGAGTGTTTAAGATAGCACGTAATTTTTCTAAAGTTGAACAAAGAGACAGAAGCTTGTTCAGAACCTTCAAAGATGTTATATAAGTTATTTTCGTTCTGACAGAAGTTGTGTAATATATCCGTAGTTATCGTGGTAACCTTTCAGAAGCACTTTCAGAACCTTCATAACAGGAGAACAGTTGACAGGTTTGTTTCAGAAGCACTTTCAGAACCTTCAGGACGGTTAACAGGTTTGCTTCAAAAGCACTTTCAGAACCTTTCATGTCTGTTACGAATTTTTCCAGATTACATTCTAAATTTTATATCGATAGTTTTGATAAATTTCAAAGCCTAGCTCCACCTGTCAAGTATTTTTGGGTGACATACTGGATGTGTTTTACTAAAGATGGATTATATATCATGGGATTTTTAATTTACATCAAGTTTTACAAGATTTTATTCAAAGATTTCATTTTATAATAAAGTGAGATCATATAATATTTACAAGTTTTATCCAGATTTAAAATTAGATATTTGTACTATATTTTGGGAGATCCAGCAGTTACAAAGATAAGGATAAGAGATATGGTTGTTATATCAAGATATGGTTCCACAATGTAAGGGATATCTTCAACAAACTTGATCCAAGAGATATATCCAAAGAAGATCTCGGTCAAACAAATTATCCAAGCTTATCCTCATCAAGAATATCACGAATGCAGATCTTCCTCAACAGATTCAACTTATTTTTGAATTGAAAATTCAAAAATAAATTCAAGATTATCACGTGGAAAGTAGCCGTTATGTTTTCTCCATATATAAGGTGTTTAATTCAAATAAAAAAGAAGTGGAGTGGAGAACGTTAAAAAAACCAGAAGCAAGAACGTTGTTGAAAAAAATACACACGAGAAGAAAAGACTCATACATCTTCAAGCGAACATCTTTACATATATATGTGATCTAGAGGAAATCTGTTATTCCTCATCATTGTTGTTGTTGTTGTTGTTGAGATTCCTTTCGTGGAAAGGGAATTGTTTGTTGTTTCATCACTGTAGTTGAGTGATTAGCTTAGTGAAGAAGCTAGAAAGACTCAACGGTGAGACTTTGCCTTGAAGAGGCTTGTGTTGTATATCTTCGATTTGTTGATATAGTAAAACACAACCGGTATAAACAACCGGGACCCCGGCGTGGAGCTGGAAGAGAGGACTGACGCTCGAGGCGGAACCTCTATAAATATCTAAGCATTCTACTCTTCTCTACTTTTACTTACTGCACATTATTGTTCTTTGTTATTGTTATTCACTTGATTTCATTAGTCAAGAGTTTTGGTTGATTTGCGAAAAAGTGAAATTTTAAGTAATTAATCAATTCACCCCCCTCTTGATTAATCTAATTGGGACCAACAATTGGTATCAGAGCAGAACTCATCTATTTTGAGTGATCCAAAATGGTTGAAAATAATGTTGCAATTAATCGAGCTCCCTACTTCGATGGCTTAAACTTCTCATACTGGAAGATGCGTATGGAAACTTACATTAAAGCTAATGATTATGATTCATGGCAGGTTATTTCACATGGAGACAATTTGATCACCTTGAACGGAGATTCAACCTTGTCAAATTCGGAGAAGAAAATTATTGAGAAGAACAACAAAGCAAAAAATTTATTACTGACTACTATTGCTCCATCAGAGTTCTATTTAATATCATCGTGTGCTAGTGCAAAGGAGATTTGGGATATCCTATCCGATACATATGAAGGGACGGATACCATCAAGGAAACTAAGATAAATGCTTTAATTCAACAGTATGAATTATTTAAGTTTAAATCTAATGAAGATGTCAAAGATGCTTTTAACAGGTTTACAGCTATCACAAATGAGCTTACATCACTTGGAAAGAAACTTCCAGATCTAGATCTTGTGAGGAAAATGTTGAGGATATTGCCACCATCTTGGGATGCAAAGAAAACTGCTATAGAGGAAGCTCAAGACCTAAACAAGCTAACTCTCAATCAATTAAGAGAAAAGCTCATGGCATATGAGTCACACATAAAGACCACGCAAAGAGGAGAAGACGGTACCAAAGGAATTGCGTTTAAAGTCAAGGAAATAAAGCAAAATGAAACTGAAACAGATGATAGCGATGATGAGAAAGAAGAGGACATCAGTCTTCTAGCACGTAGACTCAACAGGCTGCTCAAGAAGCAAAGAGGTAAGAGGTTTAATGTTTTCAAGAAAAGTACTGAATATAAGCATAATGATGCAAGAAAAACGTACAAGGAGAAAGAAAAGAAGAAAGAGAAAAGGGAGATTCAATGTTATGAATGCAAAAAGCCAGGACACATCAAATACGAATGTCCAACACTGATCAAGAAAATGGAAAATTATAGAAAGAAAAGTCGAGCAATGCTAGCAACATGGAGTGATTTCGAGGATACAGAGACAAATTTAGAGGATTCAGAAGAAGAAGAGGATGAGGCGAATTTGTGCTTATTGGCTAGTTCTGAGGTACATTCTGAATCTGATGAAGATGTAATTGAAACTGACATGCTAGTAGAAATGAGTATGCTACTAAAAGCACTAAAAAGGGCTGATACAAAATTAGCTAAGTATGAAAATGAAATAAAAGCTCTTAAGAATAAACAGGAGGCAGTAAATCAAACAAATTCGTTACTTGCGGACGAAAATGATATTTTGAAACAAGAAAATGAATCCATGCATGTGAGTATAGAAAAACTAAGAATAGAAAATCAACTACTTGAAGCAGAAACAAGTAACATGAAGGTAAAGATTGATGAACTGTCAAGTTCGTTGAAAACTACCTTTACGAAATTTGATGAAAGTGATAAGAAATTGACTATGTTAATTTCTTCACAAAGGGTTTCGAATGAAAAATATGGGTTAGGATATGAGCATGGTTCGAGTTCAAAATCGAATCAAAATACAGTTTTTGTTAAAGCTAAGCAAGTCTTAACTGATAAATTTAAAAGTAAAGAGTACATTTCGAATACAAATATTGTTAAAAGAGGAAATACCAGAGGCTTTTACAGAAGTTATTCTGATAAGAAGTATCCACACAATGGGTACTATAGAAGCAATACCAGAAGGTATAACAGAAGTTATACAAACCAGAATTTCCAGAAACAGGTAAATGACAGGTATAGGAATGTTAATTCTTATGCATGCTTCTTTTGTAATAAGTTTGGTCATATTGTGAAATTTTGCTGTTATAAAAGAAATAAGCTTAGTAATCAACAAGTAAATGGAAGAAATCAAATGAGCTTATCTTTTAAAGGGCCCAAACTTGCTTCGGTTCCTCAAAGGACTTAATTCTTTTTATTTGTACAGGGACATGAAGCTAAAATAAGAGGAACATGGTATTTGGATAGTGGATGTTCTAGACATATGACTGGAGATGCTTCATTGTTCAATAGCATAACTTAGGAAGAAAAAGGATATGTAAAGTTTAGAGATGATGGTAGAGGTAAAATAATTGCCACTGGAACGATTGGTATGCCTACGTTTCTTATTGAAAATGTATATCTTGTGCAAGGTTTAAAACATAATTTACTTAGTATTAGTCAGTTATGTGATAAAGGTTATAGGATGATTTTTGATCAAGACAAGTGCTATGCTTTTAATGAAAATGATAAAAGATTATTTGAAGGAATTAGGAAAAGAAATATCTATCTTATAAAACCAGATGAAATCAATAATGATTGCTGTTTAATTTCTTTGAATGATCATGTTTTTGCTTGGCATAAACGACTAGGACATGTTAATTTTAATCACTTAGAAAAATTATCTAAAAAGGATATTATTAAAGGATTACCTAAGATAAATATTAAACAAGACGTGAAATGTGATACTTATTTAAAGAATAAAATGGTTTCTGTTTCTCATAAAAGTAAAAATGTAATTTCAACTAAGAGACCACTTGAATTATTGCATCTAGATCTTTTTGGACCTACTAGAGTCTTAAGCATAGGTGGAAGCAAATATGGATTTGTTATTGTTGATGATTTTTCAAGATACACTTGGTTTATATTCTTGCGACACAAAAGAGATACCTTTGATTCTTTTCAAAGGTTTGCAAAACAGATACAAAATGAAAAAGGAGTTTCCATAACTAGTCTTCGAACTGATCATGGAACAGAATTTCAAAATGCAAGTTTTTTAAATTTTTGTGAAGAACATGGTATATCTCATAATTTCTCAGCTCCATACACTCCTCAACAAAATGGAGTAGTGGAACGCAAGAATAGAACTTTACAAGAGATGACTAGATCTATGTTAAATGAGAGTGGAATTGCTAAGTATTTCTGGGCAGAAGCAGTTTCTACAGCTTGCTATATCATCAATAGAGTTTTCATTCGACCTATGACATCAAAGACTGCTTATGAGATGTTTAGAGGTAAGAAACCTAACGTTTCATATTTTCATATCTTTGGGTCTAAATGTTTTGTGAAGAAGAACCCACTCAACCTTGGTAAGTTTGATGAAAGATCTGAAGAAGCTATTTTCTTAGGATATTCTTCAAATAGTCGTGCTTATCGTGTTTTCAATATGTCATCAAACACTATTGAAGAATCTATAAATGTTAAGTTTATTGAGGATATAAAGGATGTTGATTCTGATGAAGAAAAGGACTCCAATTCTAAAGCAGAAGTTAGTTCAGAACCTAAGTCCGAAGCACCTGCTGTTAACACTCAAGGATCTGATCATCCAGAACCTATTTCATAGGTAAATACAGAAGGTACTTCAGAAGTTGTAAGATCTGAACAAGAGGCTTCTAAAGCTTGGAGGTATAAGTCCGCACATCCTTCTGATCAAATAATAGGTAATATACAATCGGGTGTTAAAACAAGAGCTAAACTACAAAATCTTGAAAATCATTTTGTGTTGTTATCTGAAATTGAACCTAGTAAGATTGAAGAAGCTTTGAATGATGCTAATTGGATTATATCTATGCAAGAAGAATTAAATCAATTTCAAAGAAACAATGTATGGAATTTAGTTCCTAGACCTAGAGGAAAGTCTATAATTGGAACTAAATGGGTGTTTAAAAACAAATTAGATGAAGACGGTAAAATTATAAGAAATAAAGCAAGATTAGTAGCTAAAGGTTATTCACAAGAAGAAGGAATAGATTTTGATGAAACATATGCACCTGTTGCTATATTAGAAGCAATACGGTTAATGCTTGCATGTGCATCTTATAAGGATTTTAAAGTTTTTCAAATGGATGTAAAAAGTGCATTTTTAAATGGTTTTATAAAGGAAGAAGTTTATGTAGAACAACCACCTGGTTTTGAAGATCCTTTCAAATCAGACTATGTTTTTAAATTAAATAAAGCACTATATGGTTTGAAACTGGTATGAAAGACTGAGTATGTTTTTTATCTCTAAAGGTTTTCATAAAGGAAAAGTGGATACTACTTTATTCTTAAAAACTTTTGATAATGATATCTTAGTTGTTCAAATATATGTGGATGATATTATCTTTGGATCTACTAAAGAATTGTTGTGTCAAGAATTTGCTGAGACCATGCAGGCAGAATTTGAAATGTCAATGATGGGAGAGTTGACATTCTTTTTGGGACTTCAAATAAAACAAACAAAGGAAGGAATTTTTGTTCATCAAGAAAAATACACAAAACAAATATTGAAGAAATTTGGATATGATGGATGCAAAAAGGTTACAACACCTATGAGTACTTCATCAAGGTTAGACTCTGACTTGAATGGAAAGAAGGTAAGTGAAAAACTTTATAGGAGTCTTATAGGTTCTTTATTGTATTTGACTGCATCTAGACCTGATATTTTGTTCAATGTGTGTTTGTGTGCTAGATTTCAAGCTGCACCAACAGAAATTCATTTATCAGCTGTAAAGAGAATTTTCAAATACCTAGTTAATACTTCTAATTTAGGCATATGGTATCCTAAAAATCAGAATTTTGATCTAATAGGATATTCTGATGCATATTATGCTGGATGTAAAATTGATAGAAAAAGAACATCTGGTACTTATCAATTCCTAGGTGATAAATTAATTTCTTGGTCTTCTAAAAAACAAAATTATGTTGCTCTATCCACAGCTGAAGCTGAATATGTTTCTATTGGTAATTGCTGTGCACAAGTCTTATGGATAAAACAACAATTGAATCATTATAGAATAAATTTTAAAGTTGTGCCAATTAAATGTGACAACACGAGTGCAATAAATTTGACAAAAAATCCAGTACATCATTCTAGGTCAAAGCATATAGAAATTAGACATCATTTTATTAGAGATCATGTGCATAATGGAGATATAAATGTTGAATTTGTGTCAACCGATAATCAATTTGCAGATATTTTTACTAAACCTCTTGAAAAGGTAAAATTTGAATTTATTAGAAATGAATTAAGAATTTGTAACCCCTTTTGATTTTTTTTTCCTCGAAAATATTTAAAAATCTTTATTCATTTAGAATATTTTTTTCCTTCGTTTTCTTCCTTCTCTAATTCTCTTCCTTCGAAATCTGTTCTTTTTCTCTCTCTCTATTTTCATTCTCTCTCATTGCAACTCCAATGGCGCCTAAAACATCAGAACGCCTCAAACAAAAATCATTCAAAACCAAATCATCAAACAAGCCTTTAGTGATTCATGATGAATCTTCAAGCTCTTCAGAAAAATATCAAGAACCTTCCATAGGAGAGAATCCAAGTTCCCCTGATTCCGAATCTATCATAGGTTCCAAGAAGATTTCCAAAAGAAAACGAGTTGCATCGTCTTCACAAGGAAAAGGAAAAGCTATTCAAGAAATCTCTCCGCTCAAGAAAGCATCCAAGAAGCAAACGAAACAAGAAAATGTACTAACTCTGAAACCCTCAAATTCAAAACCTCTCCGAAAGAAGAAAAATGAGGTGTGTTCTTGTAGTTTTGTGGATTTCAATTTCTTTACTAGTAATGGATTCTACTGGAATGAACTGTTAGAACCCATAGGATGCATGGAACTTTGTTCTACTCAAGTTCTAGTTTATGGGGAATGTGTCAAAGAATTTTATGGAAATTTAAGTCTTGCGGAAGGGAATGTCTTAATTTCCAGAGTATGTGATCAAGACATTTTAATTTCTAGGGAAGATGTGGTTAAATGTCTACATCTACATGATGTAAATGATGATGTAGAAATCACGAACATGCCTAGGAATGATCTGTTTGCTGCTATAAATGGAGGATTGCAAATGGATTATGGTAAAGAAGCAATGGTCATTGATTTCGAGTTGTTTCCTCGAATCATTCATAAGATAATTTTTGAGTGTTTATGTCCAAGGAAGGGCAGTTCTACTTCAATGTCCATTGAACATGCTCATATTATCTATGCAATGATTAACAAAAGGAATGTGGACATGGCTTCTAGAGTCATTGATCAAATTTGGAGGAATAAAGAAAGTTTAGTGTTTGGGAATATACTGATGAGATTGTTTGTGTTTAAAGGGATAGTTTTGCCTACCAGCTCATCTGAACCTATTAAATTAAAGAGGATAGGTAAAGAAGTTTTTCATCATATGTCCATCTTTGTTAAGGATTGTTTGTGGTATGCGAATGATGGTGCACATTTTGTCCATCAAAAGCATATGAAAAGAATAGTTCCTTTTGGAATATCTGCTCAAGAAGGAGGTTCAGAACCTAGAACAGAGGTTGAAACAGATCATGGGAAGAAATCATATGGTGAAGAGGCTGGGAAGAGTGGAACAAAAGAAGATATATCCAATGTTGATCTGGAACAAATAAAGAATGTTGTTCGAGACAGTTTGAAACATGAACTATTAGATTTGGTTAAGAAAACTTTAACAGATGAAGTTCTACAACGATCTGATCTGAGGAGACTTGAATCAATGGAGTTACAAGTTAAACAAACTTCTGATATTCTTTCTGATATCAAGAAGAATTCTGAGAAGATGATTACCGATCTCCATCACTATAGGATTCTTTATGATGAATTTAGTGCGAGAGTCAAACAAGATCTATCTAATAATGTGATTGCGTTTGATAAATTTGTCTCTCAAGTGAGGAAGATTGGAGATTCAGTTACTAACTCCTTCAAGATTTTGGACTCCAAAACAGATAAAACCTCCCAATCTGTCACAAGTCTTCATGCTGAAATCAAGCTCTTCTTATGAAACAAATTTCCAGATTATGTTCGCTCTAGTGCTCACATCATCAACTTGGATACTTCACCAGAGAAACCTTTGTCAACCAAACATTCCACCATTCCCTCTACCTCTCCAGTAACAAGATCCAGAAGATCTTAGTTCTTTTAAATTCTGTTTTCATATCAAGTTGTAAAAGACTTTTGTTATCTTTTATGCATCGTTTAAGGGGGAGATATCCCTTTTGCTGTTAACAGAAAGGGGGAGAATGGTGAATGTTGAAGAATGATCAATACTGATTACTGCTTTGTTTGCTACTTATAATGATTCTATATTGCTTATGAGTGCTTATGATCAATGTGTTATAGGAATATATGCTTAAACATGTAGGTTATGTATATTTTGATTATCTAATGGTGTTTTGTTATCATCAAAAAGGGGGAGAATGTTGATGTTAAGGGGAGAATGTTAAGGTCTCTAATTTAGTTTTGATGTTAACAAAAGAGGAATAAGTGTAACGAGTGTTTAAGATAGCACGTAATTTTTCTAAAGTTGAACAAGGAGACAGAAGCTTGTTCAGAACCTTCAAAGATGTTATATAAGTTATTTTCGTTCTGACAGAAGTTGTGTAATATATCCGTAGTTATCGTGGTAACCTTTCAGAAGCACTTTCAGAACCTTCATAACAGGAGAACAGTTGACAGGTTTGTTTCAGAAGCACTTTCAGAACCTTCAGGACGGTTAACAGGTTTGCTTCACAAGCACTTTCAGAACCTTTCATGTCTGTTACGAATTTTTCCAGATTACATTCTAAATTTTATATCGATAGTTTTGATAAATTTCAAGGCCTAGCTCCACCTGTCAAGTATTTTTGGGTGACATACTGGATGTGTTTTACTAAAGATGGATTATATATCATGGGTTTTTTAATTTACATCAAGTTTTACAAGATTTTATTCAAAGATTTCATTTTATAATAAAGTGAGATCATATAATATTTACAAGTTTTATCCAGATTTAAAATTAGATATTTGTACTATATTTTGGGAGATCCAGCAGTTATAAAGATAAGGATAAGAGATATGGTTGTTATATCAAGATATGGTTCCACAATGTAAGGGATATCTTCAACAAACTTGATCCAAGAGATATATCCAAAGAAGATCTCGGTCAAACAAATTATCCAAGCTTATCCTCATCAAGAATACCACGAATGCAGATCTTCCTCAACAGATTCAACTTATTTTTGAATTGAAAATTCAAAAATAAATTCAAGATTATCACATGGAAAGTAGCCGTTATGTTTTCTCCATATATAAGGTGTTTAATTCAAATAAAAAAGAAGTGGAGTGGAGAACGTTAAAAAAACCAGAAGCAAGAACGTTGTTGAAAAAAATACACACGAGAAGAAAAGACTCATACATCTTCAAGCAAACAGCTTTACATATATATGTGATCTAGAGGAAATCTGTTATTCCTCATCATTGTTGTTGTTGTTGTTGTTGAGATTCCTTTCGTGGAAAGGGAATTGTTTGTTGTTTCATCACTGTAGTTGAGTGATTAGCTTAGTGAAGAAGCTAGAAAGACTCAACGGTGAGACTTTGCCTTGAAGAGGCTTGTGTTGTATATCTTCGATTTGTTGATATAGTAAAACACAACCGGTATAAAAAACCGGGACCCCGGCGTGGAGCAGGAAGAGAGGACTGACGCTCGAGGCGGAACCTCTATAAATATCTAAGCATTCTACTCTTCTCTACTTTTACTTACTGCACATTATTGTTCTTTGTTATTGTTATTCACTTGATTTCATTAGTCAAGAGTTTTGGTTGATTTGCGAAAAAGTGAAATTTTAAGTAATTAATCAATTCACCCCCCCTCTTGATTAATCTAATTGGGACCAACAATGAGTGTGTGTATGTAGGTATACACTATACTGGGTGTTAACTCACCCCTCGTAGGAAAATTTTTTTTAGCTGCAGATGCTACAAGAGATATTGTAGGATATGTTGAAAACCTAAGGGAAACAACTCAAGATCAGAACAATGAAGAGAATGTAAAATACTCCTATTACAATGACTAGTAGATAAACTAAGGAAAGACATGTTAAATTTTTTATTTAGTCATTTAAGAATTTCTATTTTAAGTGAATGTTAATCGCTTTCGCTATTTAATTTGAGAATAATGTTGATGACTTATTATTGAGAATGAGAAATTTCATTAATCTCTATTATGCAACAGATGATTTACAATTATTATTGGGAGTACATGAATGTGAGTATTTGGAGAAGAGTGGTGATTAAGCCTTTGTGTGTCTTTAGGAAATGAGGACACGTGACGGGTCATAGCATATTTGTGAATATTTGTAACCTTTTGTTATCAACCCTATAGGTAATTGTAACCGAACAAATTGTTACCCTTTAACAAAATCTTGTACCTTTATAGTAAAATCTCTCTTCCAATAGGATTCTAATTTGAATAAATTTTGACCTTTATAATAAAATCTCTCTTCCAACAGGATTCTACTTTAAATAAATTTATGAATAATTTCATAGAACTATCAAAAACATAAAGAAAAAAAATTCATAAAAAAAAAGAGATAAGTTCTCTAATTGTTTCCATAGGTTGTAAATATTAATTAATCTTCTCCTTTTAGATTATCAATAGTTGTCACCTTTGTAATAAAACCTTTTTTTCAATAAGTTTCCTTTAATTTTTTTCAACCTATAAATAATTTCTTATCAAAGAGTGTCATAATTACTAGCTAAATTCTTGTAAATCATGAAACTTTAATGTCTCAAAAAAGAAATTAAAAATAGAAAAGAAAAACCAAAAACAAAAAAGTACAAAAATAAAAACTTCACCTATTTCCATAGGTTGTAAATAATCCTCTTCCATTAGGTTGTCAATAGTCATTACCTTTTAATAATTTATCATTATTTGTAGTGTACCATGTTTTTATAATATCGTATATCATAAGTTATTATTCATACTTTGTCACATGTAAGGTATTAACCATGTTGTCACTTTTAGAATTTTTTCATAGTTTAGCCTTCATTGTAGAATTTTTCCTCATATAGATTGTCTCCATTGTATTAGGTTTAGTCATCTTTATTAGTGTCCATCATGTAAATAGTTGTCACTCTTACTAATCCTAAACCCTCATCAATCGTAGTTTTTAAATAATAAAAGGTTTTAAAAAATCAGAAATTTTCAAAAAGGAAAGAGTCCTTTTTTTTTCTTTTAAAAAAGAGATGAAAAAAAAATCTTTTAAAAAAATTGAAAATAAAAAATAAAAAAATGAAATAAATGACTTTTCTAATAAGTAGGAATTCTCAAAGGAATTTCAAAAGTTGCTTTTAAGTAGAGTGGCCTAACCCAAAGCCCGAAATTACTTGCTTTGAATCCAGGAAGCCTAAAAATAAATCAAGCTTCAAGATTAAAATGCTGAAGTTCATAAAGTCAAACATGCCAAGAGATTATTGAAATCCAATGTTAGGGACAAAAGAGAAAACCATAAGAGAGGGGCATATATTGAAAGGGCTAGTAAGAATAACTCTCAAGAATAGTGGAGACAAATCCATCCACTCATTTATGGACCAAACTTAACACCTAATCCACCAAGAAAGCTCAAACCCAAACATAACCCTTAAACTGGCGAGAAGATCCAACAAGCATAAGGCTTAATTTTTTTCAAAGACCTAAAGCACACCAAGCCTATCCACCTACTCCAAACCCCAGTGAACACATACACAACACCTGTCCACTCCATAAAGCTAAATTAATATAAATAATATTAATAATCTAAGTCTATCTCCTATATTGCTTAAAGAATTACCAATCAAAAGCCTAATGAGATCAATTCAAATTCAGTAAACTTGGCCTAAAGAGGCAATTAGTTTAGTGAAGATAATGGGGGCATATTCCTGAGCTTAACCTTAACCCATTACCATTGGGACATGTGAAAAAACAACTTAACCAACTATGTCTAGAGCAACAACCACACGTAAGTTGATTAAGCTCACCTCACTAAGTTAAGCTTAAGGCAATTATTTGACTAGGTTAGTGGGTCTATCTCGATTAGGGGAACTTTTCCAAGATCGAAGAGCTAGCCCAATATGAGTAAGCAATTAGTGAGCTAGCTCTAACTAGATAAATTTAGAGCAAGTTAAAATAGATGGAGCAAAAGTAGAGCCCAATTGAACATAAAAGATTAATGACTAACAATCATAATTTTCTCCTGAAGGAAAGGTATCCCATTATTTGAAGAGTTTAAGATAAAAAGAAGCAAACCAATTCCCAAATACTAACCCTAAACACTTGAGAGTTGAGAGATATCAATGTGAGGAATTGGGGCCCATTCCTCAAAGAGGTCTATCTTGAACTAGATACACAGGTTGCATTGTTTTTCTTCTTCTTTTTTATGCGTATAGGATGCGCGTTTTTCTATTCTTTCTTTCAAACACATGCATGTTTTTTTTTTCCTCTCTATGTTACTACTCCTTTTACTCATAATTCAATACTTTTCTTTTTGTCACAACTTCCTCCTACAACATGTCTCCATAGAAAAATTCACTCCCATCATTATCATTGTCCTTAATAGTTGCTGACCCCATTACTAAACAAATAAAATCTAACATGTGATTAGTATCCTGGTCCAAATCCCCCTTAGCACATTTGCACTACTTTATATATATATATATATATGTAACAGATGTTGTCTGAATGGCCCTTTGAACTTGAAATTATTTTTTCATAATAAGAATTGCATAAAATAAACTTATAGCAATATTGATCATCCCAACTAATAGCTCTAATATCAATAAATTTCTTCAAGAACATGCCACCATGCGAAATTGTCACTTTTGAAATTTTAACAAATTCTTTTGTCCTCCATAATTTTTTTCTTTTAGTATGCTATATTCACTTGTTGAGTAAAATAAACTCTTCTTGTTGAAAACAATTTCTTATAACTCCAAAAAAAGCTTCACAAATAAAGATTCCATAATATTGTTTTTCATTTACTCCCTTGTAGAAAATGCTCCTAATGTGAAACAAGTGTACCAATCAAATTTTGTAATATAGTGTATAAAAATATGGATATCGTCCTATAAAAATTACAAGTACTAATATTAACCTACATCCTATTGTCCAACTGGTAAATTATAGAGTGTGATTGATCTAAAAACTATAACAAAATACTAACTAAAGGACTAAGACTTTATTGAAAGATAGAAAAGCAAAGTAGTTTAGAATTAACTTCAAGATGGCAAAACTAATATCTAGAATTTGTTTCCCCTTGGAATTATTATGTGATATTAACAAAAAGTATTTAAATCTTTCTTAAATTTTACTAATCAGGAGAATTTCTAATTTAGTTTAATAATTTTCTCAAGTTTGGTAAACCCTAATCTTAAAATTATCTATTTGAATCTCTTCACAATAGCATAATTCAAAGACCACATTAAAAATAATAAATTCTTGTAACTAAATTAAATAAATTTGAAAGAGTTATATAACTTATCTTTAAGATTACATCAACTCTCTTTAAACATGCTAGATTTAATTATACATTAGGTTTCTCAATCTTAATGTATAATATCAAACAAATGGAAAAATACCCTAGAAATATTAATCTAACCAAAACATCAAGAACACATGTATGAATCAAGAAACATAAGAATTCATTGAATAATAAAATAGAAATCTCAATCACAAAATAAACCTAGGTTCCATAAGTCCAGATACTATGGAAAATTAAGCACTAGTCATATTGGAAACCAAATTCTTCAGTGATGTATAAACATACATCATCAAGGAAATCAATTAAAATAAAGAAAACCCTAATTTCTTGAAGTGTATAAAAGTAGTCATCTTATCTCTCTCTAAAACCCTTGAACAACTTAGAAATAATGTCTATTCTTTTCTTCTTCTTCTTCTTCTTCTTTTTTGTTGTTAAATCCTCTTCTATTTATATAATGCACGTTAAAAACTCTATGTTTTAGGCCAGCACATTGTCCAACAAGACCATACTTTAGGTCATGTCTAATCCGTAACTCAAAATCGTGTAAAACATGACGTTCCAGTAGACACGGCCTTAAACATGGTTATGTTTTTTGGTTGTATCTAAATTAATTAGATCAAAAAGATTCACGATCTTTAGACACAATCATGTCAAGAGGTCATGTCTAACTTCAAAACTTTATAACTTCTTCGTTTTAGCTTTGAATTGAGTAAACTTGGATTTGTTTTCTTCCTTTTTAATTCCACTATCCATCAAAACCCTAAAATCAAATTATTACTCAATTAAAATTTAAAATCTTCAAAAAGATGCCAAAATTAAGGGAAAACATGTTAAATCTTACTTAGTATCTATATCTAATTGAGCACTTATTAGCTCCTCAAATAAATATTCCATACTGGAACTTTTAACCTATTGTCACATATCATAACATACAAAAAATTAACTTGATGCATGTATGTGGTCACAAATACCACCATTTCTATATATTTTATTCTAAGCACATATGCATGTCTTTTTTTTCTTTATATTTTTTCAATAAAAACATTATGTCTAACATAGCATATACATGCACTTTCTCTTCTTCTTCTTTTTTTTTCTAGTGCTTAGATGCACTTTATTTCTCTCTCTCTCTCTCTCCTCTCTCTCTCTCTCTCTCTCTCTTTTAAGCACATACAAGCATTTTTCTATTTTATTGAGTTTTTTTTTTTTATGTTGCTACCTCTTTCATCCATCATACAATAATTTATTTTTTTTTAATGGAAAACTTTTCTCCAAAACTTCATGGTAGTCAATAATCCTTCATTATGCTCAATTATTTCCCTTTTAATTATTGTTAACTTATTTAATCCATTGCCAAGTTTGCACCATGTTTGAACCCTACAAATAGGGAGCTTCTCCATTATTGCATATCATCACATACAGTAATTGTAGGTGATCAAGGGGAATTCTTAAAGCTTTAGAACTCATGGAATGTCAAAATTCAAAGCTTTCTTCAAGTAATTTTTTTCTCTCTTTTTTTAGTCAACAATCAGTAACTTATCTTTTCTTTCCTTTTCTTTTTGCATGTCACTTTCTAACTTCACTTCTCTTTTAAGTAAAACTACTGCAACATATGTGGAGCTAAGGTTAACCTTAGAGGTCTTGCTTAAGTTCTCATTATTAACTACCTGAAGTTGAAACATCAAGTCACGACACCAAACCTAAGCTTTAACAACTTTACAAGAAAAAAAAAAAAAAAAAAAAGAAGTGGGAAGCATATAACAAAGTGTGGCAATAGCACTCAACACTAAAGTTAATAACATGTAATGACATGTAGTAAGGCATAGCAACGATGCATAACAACAATAGAGTGCAATAGCATTATATAGTCGCAATGTGTGGTAGCAGACAATAGCAATCAACAATAGCCTATAGCAGCTAACAATAGTTGGTAGCACATAGCAACACACAATAATAGCTAGCAATAGTTTGCAACAAATAGCATATAGTGGTAAAGTATAGCAAAACACAGCAATGTGCACAATAGTAGAGTGCAGTAGTAACAAAGTGACAATGTGCAACAACAACATACAATAGTTGCAAGTAGTAGTAGACAACAGTAAGCAATGGTGAATAGCAGTATGTAGTAGTAGTGTGCAACAATAGTATGCAACCATAATAGAACAATATTAGTAGCAATTAGCAACACATAATAACATCCAACATCAGGTAGAATTCTCACCTATTGTCATCAACTAAGCCTTATACCCACATGAGTATCAAGTTCTCATCATAATGTGTTGTTCTCTTGATGTTAGAGGTACATCACCCATGAATATCAAGTTCTTCGAACAAGTTTCATAACAACCATGCTTCTTTACTTATGGGGTTCAAGCATCATCATAAGAAACCACTACTTAACGGAAGACAACTCCATCCAAAGACAACCTTAATATGCGCAACGCCCTCACTTTAGAGTACCAAGCATCAATCAGAGCATCACAGTAGCCTTCCATTAAGCTTCAAAAGTTTAAAAGTATGCTTTAAACTTTGCATAACTTTCCTCCAAGCTTTAGAAGTTCACAATTATGTTTTGTACTTTGCATATCTTTTAGTCAAGCTACAAAAAGAAGGAAAAAAAAAGTCTCTAGAATTTCTCAAAAATTTAATCACACGTTCAAGTTCAGTGTTGGCTTCTTCTCCCCCAATTGATGGCGTGTTGTTATATGACAAAGCAACAAATCCTTATACAATGGCTCAAAATGTACTTTTTCAATTCAACATTCCAAGTGAAGCCATTTCGTCATTAGTCAACTTTTTCATGAATCATTTGCCATTAGTGGAGGGAGCTCAATACGTCAAAGGAGGGCTTGGTCTTGACTTCGAGTGTATTTGTATTCATTACTGTATAAATTATAGGTTACCAAGTCATATGTCACTTTGTGTCCTACTACATAACTAATGCCATTGATGATTCCCGTTATATGCCAACTTGTGAACACTACTTATGATGAACTAAGAGACTATAGATTAACAAAATCTATCTTCAATTATAAATTCTTCATGTTATGCTTGCTTACTTCACCATTTCTTATAATGAAATTGCTTCAAGTGATGGAGAACGCAACATGTTTCTCTTCATTGAGATCACCTTATTGTATACTGGTCAACTTTAGTGTTTTACGTTGCAAAGTTTAAAGAGTTAATACAACATCTTTATGGTCAAGTTTATATTTAAGGGCATCAAGATCATAACCAAGTGGTCAAAATATGTATGCATTAGAGTCACTTTGACTCCTTGAGATAAGCTATGTGTTTAAGGATGATGATGCCATAATCTATAAATCATGGAGTGAACTTGATTGGACTCACTTCAACTCCTTAAGCATGCCATATGGGAGTGACATGTAACATAGAAACAACAATAGTACCAATACCTTATAATCACTTTGAATCCTTTACAAATTAGCCATGCATCTTATCAATAACAAGATTTGATGGTAAGATAATTTCGATGTCTAAAGCATTAAGTCCATTGCACACTTAGGAACAACGTTTCAACCAAGCGACAACAACTAGCTATAAGGAGATTACTTCAATTGTTTATAGTAGCAAATCACTTCAACCTTGAGGTCACTTTAACCTTAACTTCAACCAATCATTCACAAATCAAGTCACTTTAACCTCAACTCTGGAGATAGGCATTACGGCTACTAAGCTTGCTATATGATTGCTTTGATCCATTAAAATCGAGATCACTTCGATCTCATGAATGATGTTGTATAATGGTTATTGTGCCTACCATACACTCAAGACCAAATGCTTCTATTGAGTGACAGCAACTACTATGATATGATTGCTTCCATCATTATAGAAATGGCTTTATACATTAAGATGTTACTAGTGTTCAAGCTTGCATGATGGCTTCCATGTTTGAAGATAATGGATTACAACATTTAATAAGTGAGGTTCACCCTATTCTTGCAAGAGAAATTGCATGGGGCAAACTTCAACCTTTGTCTTTAGTGCAATTTAGCATCTTGAAGGACGTTAATGTTATGTGTGTGTGTGTGTATAATTATACTTGCTAGATATCCTTCAAGCATAAACTTCTTTACCATCCTTTATAGGTATGAGAGTTTTGAATTTAAATGTGAGCATTAGGTGTCATCTAAACCTACTTTAGTTACTTTCTTAGATCCTCCTTTGTTACGTATGTAGAAAGAGTTAGTGTAGAATCGGCTCAAAGTTAGAGTATGGGTGAGGTAGTTGCATGTTGGATTTTAAAGATGAATATTTTCTACAATGAAGTCACACGTGATGTAAAATCATCACCAGGTTAGCTAGAATTGATGGTAGGGTGGCTACATGCCATCCTCTCGGTACGCATCTTTTGTCCTTTATGAGGATTTGATGAATCTACTTATACACATTGCATGTTAAAAAGGGGGACCATCAAAGGTAGGTCATTGTTGCATTAGATGTTAAGTCAACTAAAGTTAGGGGCAGCAATGACTACAATCCATTACTGCAGTCCTTCCTATTATACCCCCTTTATATTCTGTAGAGACTTAGTGGATTTATCCTGTTAGATGTCTTCTAATGTGACAACAACTAACATGAACATAAGATCTTATAATCTCGGTATGAGTAGAGCCTTACTAGTTTGCACACTATTAGAAGTTGTAGTAATAGCTGCTAATCTAGGCAATCACTGTGTGAAGGAATTAAAATGAAAACTAAAGTGTTCTTGTGCTTGGTGTGCACCACAATTCAAAGTATCAGTAGAAATCAATGCTTTATAAAGTCACAAATGTGATCTCTAGTGGAGTTGCCATTTAATGTATGGGGTTTGTTGTTAATGATCAATCATGCACAACAAGCGTGTCAATTGATCTTGGAGAGGTCTTAATCTAATAACATGTGGAAAGATGATCTTAAAGAGAATGTGGCTTGATATCTCATCTGCATGCATGTGACGGTAGATGGAATATATAGTTCTTGGTATGTTCTTGACTTGTTCTTATTGAATGTCTAGTGTTTGATCTTCTACGAAGTGATTTTGGTAGAGTAACGACATTTGTGTGAAGCTTTCCAATGCTTTAAGTGTTCCAAATGAGGAGGCTTATATATATAAATTCTAGCCCCTCATCTCAACCATTAGGTGAACCTGAGATGGATAGACCAGATGAGCCATTGCTAAGAGCTATTGGATTGAATTTTGGTGATCAATAGACTAGATTGAAGTCGTTATATGCACATAGACTCATAGGCTTTAGGATTGGGCTTGGGTTAAGTCAAACTAAGTTACTTATAAGATTCAACCCATCTTTATAGAAAAGAAGCCCACCTCCTTCTAAAATAAGCCTAAGGCTTATTAAGCCTTCTTAAAGGCCTATTAAGGCTAAATAAGGCACAAAATGGACTTTAAAGATCTCTTTTGAGCTTATTTTTTGCATGCAAGACAATCGAGCAATACTGAAAGTGGAAAAATGGGTCTAATGATCTCTATTCCAGGCCTATTAAGTCAAATCTCCTTGAAATATTCCTAATTAGGCCTAGTTTTCTAAGCCCACCCACAATCTAATTACTAAAGTAGCCCTTTGTATTGGTTAATTCAAATCTTTTTATAAAAAAAAAAAAAGATTGTGAGAGCTATGACCAAGATTATGGGGAGTACTTCTTGCATTATTTAGACTTACACATGCCCCTACAAATAAGAGTATTTAGGAATGGACAAAGAATGATTGAGAAAGTTGGAATTTGTGATATTAAGCTAGTTAATAGCTATAAAAAGTGGAATTTGTGATTAAGTTATCTTATGTGTGGTTGCTTAAAGAAGTGAGTATTTTCATGTATAAACTGTAGTGAGGTGTGCATTTTATAAACAACTTTTACTCTAATCACAAGCATAAGAAGATAGGAGAGATGTATGAGAAAAGTGGCTTAAGGGTTAGACTCGGTAGAGTCATGGAGAACCTAGCAAAAGTGCAACAACACAATTACTAAATGATATATTCATTTATGATTGTAACTTGTGAGAGTGAAGACTTATGTGTTACAAGTGGCCTCCTATACTCATTCTTGAAACTTGATACTTGTGAATTCCTAATGGAGTTGAGCTATTAAAAGGGATTAATACATAACGTAGGACCTTCTACAGATTTTAGACTTACTTTCTCTTTCTCTCTCCTTTTTCTATTCATTATTATACTCATTACATTATTAAGCTTTAAATTAAAAATCCAAGCAAATCTTATCTAGGCTTAAAAGTTAAAACATTCATAATCGAGTATTCTAATACTTAAACTAAAAAGGGGACTCATTTTTTAAATTACACTTGAAGTTTATAATGACCAAGCGATCTCTATCTTATTTGCTAGGTTGGGACCTACATGCAATAAAGACTCAATGCTGAAATTAGGCTTAAAGTTTATAATGAGCAATCTATCTCAATCTTATTTGCTAGGTTAGGACCTACATGTAATGAATTTAAATAGCATTTATCTAAAATTTTAAGATGTTAATTTACCAGAACTTTTGCATCAAATGATTATTATTAATTTTAATATCAATTGAAAATTTAGTCTGTCAAAACCAAATATTATCTAGATCTAATCAATAATTAATATTTCAACGACTTGTTTTAAAATGTTAGTATGCACCATATAAGTTGTGCAAAGCTAATGGCACTATTTCAAAATCATATATAAGTTCTTATTCCTTTTATTTTTGTAAATGCAAAACCATTTGGCAACCAATTATTACTAAATTATCATTCATGTGTGTATATGAAATCTTTTCAAGTGTACGTTCAAATGACATGTCTTTTATCTATATTATCTACATCTATATTACTAAACTAGAACATACTATTCAACTCCATACTACATAATGTATAGTTTTAAAAAATTATTATTAAGAGAACATGGGTAATTTATAAATATAATAGTGGTAATGGTAGTTAATTTTTAGCCAATATCTTCTCATAGAATATCTCAAAGAACTCCATATTTTAATTGCAATTAAGGACTAAATAATAAATAAAATTAAACCTAATTTTTTGTTGTAGTTATATTACAAGTAACCAAAACATTTGCTACAGTTATATTATAAGTAACCAAAACATCTAATCATTTTATAATTGATATTGAAAAGTTTCATCTCATTTATTTTAGTCATTCACATTGCCTTTGCTCCTTCATTTCAAATAATATAAGGTAGAGTTACATCCTACTATATGCAAAATTACATAACTTTTGACATCTCAACATTTAAAAGAGTGCTAACTTATTTATTATTTTTGTAAATTTGAACATATAATTTAAACCAAAACCTACATATAGCAAGGCCTTATATGGTTAAGATTAAAGCAATAAGAGAAAGAAAAAGAGTAGTGGCTAACAAGTAAAACCCTTATCTTGTAAATAGAATAAGATTTGTTTGACCATAGGATTTTCCAATTGTTTTCCCAATATCAACTTAAAATTATGGATATTCTAGGATAATTCTATTAGTGTAGAGGAGATATTGAATTCTAATTAAATGTTAAATATGATAGTAACTTGGAATAATTTTAAATTTCAAAAATTTTCTATTTATGTGAAATGTTCAAAAGCTAGTTGCTTATGCCTTTAGTCCAATTTAGAAGATTTTTATACTCATTCTCATCAAGAATAGTTGGTGGTTGGTGATTTTAACACAACTTTGCACTCTATGTCTAATTTTAAATGTTTTGTGGCTACTAATAGAATGGTGGATGTTAATTTTAAAATTAGACCTTTTACCTAGAAGCAAGGAAATTTCTAGCAAAGACTCAATACAGTTTTGGTCTCTAAGAATTGGGAAGCAATCTTTGAAAGAATTAATAAACCCTAACTCTAGTATTAAATAGGATGAGATGAAATAAGATGAAAAAGAGAGAGATGAATGAGAGAGAGAAGGTAGTTGTAAGTTCTGTTATTTTAGTTATAAACTAGATAATGTAAAGTGTAAAACAAAACTAACTCCTACTCAACCATTTTTACGCTTATTGTTAAACATGTGCAATCTAAACTGTATAATATTTAAATAGATAAATTTATCACTCCCTCTCAAGATGGATATTGTTGAAATTTAACTAGATTTAATTTAGTTTGACCATAATTAATTCAAATTGACATTCTAGAATCTTTTTGTTTATTTTAGATTCTAATTTATTCTATGTAATTATTTCTTTCCTTAGCTAGCTCCTAGTTTTTAATTGCTTACCTAACATGTATTTCTTTTGTTAATAATTGTAATCAAGGCTATAAAAGGTTATCCTCATTTGTAGTTGATAGATAAGAAATAGCAATTACATTCTTCTTTAAACATTCTTAGTCTTTTTATGAAATCATATCATTAGTCTACATGGCATTAGAGCTTAGGTGATTTACGTATGGTGAAAACACCAATAACTAGCACACGAAGAGGAGTTTCCAACCCAGATAACATTAAAGATCAATCAAAGCCTAAGATTATAAGTGTCTCCATTGTTGTAGATTTAAGCATGGTGGGTTCATCTTCCTTACAACTCATGAATTAGAAGTTAAATAGAAGAAAATACATAGAATGGCACAATCCATCAGCTAATAATTAATGGAGAGGGTATTGCAATATAAACCACGAATGAAGAAGCTTGGGGACCACTAATTGCTCTAAAAAAGCCGCAATTCACAAAGGATCAATTAAAGCAACTATACGAACTTTTCCAATCTTAATATTGCAAGAATTCATCATGTTATATAGCATAAAAAGGTGACTGCCTTCTTGCTACTATTTCCACTTCGATTTCATCTCCAAGGATCATTGATGCTGGAGCTACTAATCAGATAACTAGTACATCAAGTTTTCTACATATAGTCCTTATGTAGGTAACCAAAAAAAAAAAAAAAGAATAGCTAATGTTTCTCTCTCCTCTATAGCTGAATAAGGATCTACCCAAATCTCTCCTTTCCTATGTCTACATAGTGTCCTCTATGTCCCCAACATATCTTGTAAACTAGTGTCAATAAGAAATCCACACATGATATAAAATGTCGAACTAACTTCTTTACTTCACATTGTGAGTTATAAGATCTCAACTTGGGGATGATGATTAGTAATGCTAAAGCTATTGGTGGACTCTACATCTTGAAGGAAGGACTAAACTCAAGAAGAAATAATCAAAGTACCTGTCTTGAATTTATTTCCTTTGTTGGTAATTAAGAAATAATGAGATGGCACTATAAATTAGGTCATCCAAATTTTCAATACATGAAATTTTTGTTTCCAAAGTTATTTGATAATAAAGAGGCACCTTCTTTTAAGTGTAAATTTTGTGAACTTGCTAAGTATCGCTACTTACCCTATCCTTCTCAAACATGTAAACCTTGAGGGAAATCATACTTCCATTCAAAGTAGACTAATGACTTGAGTTAGAATAAGAGGATTGAACAATGTAGTTCAAAGAGTCTTAACTGATTCAATGTTGGATGATGAGCAAGTTATTTGGAAAGATTTCTAATTCATAATATTATGTTAGAATGCAATGATATTAGAAGCATCATAGTTATCAAGCTTTGATCAAAAGGTTGTTAGAACTTTTGATCCTATCTAAAGCATTGCCACTTTTGATATTAAGATGACTAATGCTAGTTCTAAAGATAAGGGTGGTTCTCGTTTGACCATAGATTCTGAGAAAGATTGATTAGGGTTCTATTTCAAGATTTCCGAAGATATTAGAAGATACAGTTAAAGATATAGATCTCAATATTTTAGGAAACTAGATATTTAAATGGTTATTTGTTACTAGGTTAATTTTATTTCATTATTTTATTCCTTTTTTATTGATATCTATAATTAGACTAGGGTTTGCTTCTAAATATTCTTGTATAACTCTACAAGGAGACAACTAGCTAATGAATGACATTAATATTTATCCTTATTGACTAAACTCTTTCTCATTCAATACCTGTTCTTATCAATCCCTTGTGATTGTGGTCAACAAAACTGCTTATTCTCTGATACATCATATTAAAGAGAGTGGGTGTAGTTTGATCTTCCTTAGTGTGTCATATCTAATGAAGGTGTCAACTATATCCTTTACTTTTATTACATCCTTATTAAAATCCATAAAATACATATTGTGAGATCTATTGGTCGTTTCCCTAAACTCAAGATTGTGCTTGTTTTGTGATTAGATTGACCTAAGGATTACTCCTCCTAAGAACATTAAACCCACAAAACCTTTTACTTTAATTCATAGAGATGTATGGGGTCCCTCAATGAAGTGTTCAAAGACTTTTACTAAAGGATTTCAACCCAATTTTACACACAAATACAATTGTTATGAGTAATGATCCTAAGAATTATGTTAACAAAGTCCTAGAAGTCCTCACCACCCCTAACCCAACACAAGAGGGCTTGTTCATCAAATTTCCTATAAGGAAACTCCACAACAAAAAGGGGTGACTTAAAGAAAAAACAAACACCTTTTAGATGTAGCTCAAGCACTATACTTGACAATATATATATATATATATACCAAAATCAGGTGGAAGTAATTTTAATTTAAAACATGTTATATTAATTGGATTGCCATCAAGAATTTTAAACTTTGAAACACCACTACAAGTGTTCTCAAGCTATTTCCAAGACTCCAAGTTGATATATAATATCCTTCTAAAAATATTTGGCTATATAACTTTTGTCCATAAATACCATAATGGTAAGATGATTTTAGGGCTCAAAAATTGTGTATTTATGGGATATTTTCCATCATAAAAGTGTTTGAAGTTAATTCCTAAAAAATTATCACCACTATGAATGTTAAATTTTTTTTAACATGAGTCCTTTTTCAAGTCTCATCTTTAAGGTGAGCATAGGAATGAAAATTTAGCAAATATAACTAACATACTTGAAATGGGCTAACAAATAGGTCCAATTCCCAACCAAGATCTTCCAAATGATTCAATTCCTAACCTAAATCTTCAAAATGAAGAAAATCCTAGTGTGCATGAAAATGAGAAAAAGCTACTAAAAATACTAAAACAATTAGTTAACAACAAAAGTTTAGGTCAAGCAAATTTGGATGAACAAATCTATGAGCCATCTCAAGATTTAGTAACTATTGAAATTAGAAATGAGATCATTCAAGGACTTACTTAATTAAGGTATACTTAGGAAAGAAGTTCCACACTAGGGATAGACAAGCCAATCAATTATAGCACCAAGAATCCAATCTAGGTGAAGAAACTGATAAAGTTCCTTCAAATAATGATGAAATCCTAATTCTAATGGTAGATTCTAATTAGATCAATCTTCCTATTGCATTGTGCAAAGGTGTTTCGTCATGCACTCAACATCCACATGTCTAAGTTTTCTTGCATTTACTACTTACATATCATATTTTAAGGATTCCTAACAATATAAAGTAGGCCTTGATGATACCTGAGTGGAAAGTAGCTATTTTTGAAGAGATGAGGGCCCTTAAGAAGAATCAAATGTGGGAAGTAATGGATCTACCTAAGGGAAGGAAATTGTAGGTTGCTGTTTACTTTGAAATACAACTCTAATGGTACATTTAAAAGATGTACAGTTCAACCAGTGACTAAAGGATTTACACAAAGTTATAGCATTGACTATTTGGAGATGTTCTCACCTATGGCTAAATTGAACACTATTACTACTCATTTACTTAGAGATGATAGAAAGAAAATAGAATAGTTATCCCCTCTTAACTATTTATTACCTTGTTTAGATGGAAAAATGAGAGAGGAATTTTAATTCCTAGGGATTTTCTACTCCCACTCCATTAGCAATAGATATTACCTAAGAAAAAGTAGAATTTTTAATCCTCTCTACAAAGGGAATAAGAAGTTTAAAAATTATGATCACTATATACTTATTAATACTGCGGTTAATGACCAAATAGAGGTAAATTGGTAATTTTATTTGTATTCTCAATTTAATACTTAAATAAATATTTCATATAATAAAAAAATTACATGAAGTATACACTAGAATGGAAATTCCTAGTTTAATATTGATAATGGTCATTCCTGGTAATAGTTATTCTCTTAATCACAACGAAACTTTATTGATCATTGTATCAGCTAGATGTGAAAAATGCCTTCTTGAATAGGAAATTAGAAAAAGAAGTACATATGAATCCACCACTAGGATTTAGTGATTCATTCAAGCCAAAAGTTTACAAGTTAAGGAAATCTCTATATAGGTTCAAGCAATCCCCACAAGTGTTGTGACACCTCATGTTTAGGAGGGGGGGTGGAGAGATTATGATAACTATGTGGCACATGAATTGTGGGAAAGAATTGGTATTGGCTAATACCTATGTAAAATGTAGTCCCATGTGGATTGTGAGAGAAAATTGGTATCGATTAATAAGGCTAAGTAATGAATAACATATTAATACTAGTTAAAACATTTTTGACCAAGTGATTGAAAAAGGTCTATTAGTGTTTGTTGACATGGTTGTTGGCTACTTTTGGCATAGAGTGTTATAAATAGTATCAAAGTCGACCCCTCGCTAGTAGGTGTCTAGCTTAGGGATGATCAAAAATAAGAAAGATCTAAGCCCAATTGTTAGGTCTTATGATAAAGACATTACTTGTTTAAAGAGGAGATTGTGATAACCCATTTTGGGGAGAGAAATTGTGATACCCATGTGGTACATAGATAAAGTAGAGAAATGGTATTAGTTGATACCTATGTAAAATGTTGTCCCATATGGATAGTGGAAGAGGATTGGTATTGGTTTATAAGGGTAAGTAGTGAATAACATATTAGGTCAAGTGGTTGAAAAAGGCTCATTAGTGTTCATTGGCATAGTTATCAACTATTTTTTTACCTAAGATGTTATAAGCATAGTTCAAACAAGTTAACAAGTTTCTAAAAAAGATAGGCCATATTTAAGCCAAAGTGATCACAAACTATTCACAAAGTTCTTAGCAAAAGGCTACAAGGTATCAATTATGATAGTATATGCAAATGATATTATCCTCACAAGAGGTGGTGCAAATAGGATAAGTGAGTTGAAAAGAAGATTGACATTTAAATTTGAAATCAAAGATCTTAGTTTCTTCATATATATTTAAGGAATGGAAGTGGCTTGTCTAAAGGAGACATGTATGAGTAGATGTAAGCCAGTTGATACACTAATAAAGGGGGTATACAAGTGGAGAAGACTTGGTATCAATGATTGATTGGAAGACACATTTACTTATCTCATACTCATCATGTTATTGCATTCTTAGTAAGTGTTGTTTTTCTTTAATGTCAGTTAGGTAGATTCTACTATTGATAAGAGATTTACATTTGGTTATTGCTCGTCTGTTTGGGGAAATTGCATTGCCTGGAGGAGTAAGAAGTAAAATGTTGTAGCAAAAAGTAGTGTTAAAGCAGAATTTCATGCTGTGGCGAATGGAGTATGTGAAATATTGTGGTCAAAGAAGATTCTTGAAGAATTTAGAAGACCACTAAACATGCCTATGAAGCTAAACTCTAACAATAAAGCTACTAAGTATTGTTAATAATCTTATATAACATAACTATGCTTGACACAAAGAGATTGATTGACACTTCACTAAAGGAAAGTTCAAAACTACAACTATATGCATGCCTTATCTACCATTAAGAGAATAGGTGGTCGATATACTGACCAAGGGATTGGCCTATGCTAGCTTCATGAAGTTTGGTAATAAGTTGGGCATGATAGATATCTGCAGACCAACTTGAAGGGGAATGTTGAAAGTTCAACCACATTTAATTTAGTTTGACAAAAATCAATTCAAATTGGCCTTTTAGAATGTAATGCCTTAGACTCAAGATGTTACAACTAGAGCTGGGAATGCGGGCGGGCTAGTGGGCTAGCCCGTGAAGCTTGCATAAATTTTGTGGGTTGGGCCGAAAATTTTGGCCCGCGAAAGCTATGGGTCATTTTAGCCTGCACAAGTGTAGCCCACAAGTTAGACCGCACGACTCACAAAAAAAAAAACTAAAATTAGCTTGCTAAACTGTCCAATATTAATAGTGAAACTAAAAGTAAAGTAAGTCAATAAACTAAAAGGAAAAAGTAACAACTAAAAAGGAGATGTAGCATACAAACACAATACAAAACTTCTATATTTAGACTGTGATTTTGTGCTTAGTCATCACCACTAGAATATGAAAGGAAAAAAAAAGTTTAACATTGCCTTAGAGTTAAACAAATTAAATAGTTGCGAAAAAAAAAAAAAAGAGTTGATGATGTAAATAATTTTTTTATTTTGTTAAAAAAAATTTCTATACGGGTGGGGCAGGTTGAATTTTTGGACCCGCAACAAGTGCAGGCCAATGCGGGCTGGCCCATTTCGACTCGCAAGCTAGTGCGAGTTGGGGCGGGCTTACCTATTCGGCCCACATTCCCAACTCTAGTTACAACCCACCATGTACCCCTATTAACTATTGACATGTTAAGGCTCTAGTAAATAAGTCTACTAATTCCATTAATACCAGAATTCATCTCTAATAAAAACCAAATAACTTTGAACATAACTCCACATACTAAACTAAGTGACTTACAAGCGAGTCATTTTAACCACAATTACAGTAAGAAAGAGTTGGAACTTGATCTCATGATACTAAAACATCAAGACAATAAACAAGAAAAACACTTGAAGTCTCATATCCATATAAACATAATCATACTAACAACTATATCAACTCCTAGTGATGTCATCTAGTGATCATCCTCATAATAATAATAGTACTTGCCGCTCTCTCTATCCTAATAGTAATAATACGTATCTCCATATTCACTGTAAGTAGCAAACTTATCATAACTACCTACAGCTAAAAAAGAGTAAAAGAGTGAGCTTAAGCCCAATACATAATGCCACATACACAAGCACATGAACACAATGATAAACTTGCATACAGGTGATGTAGATAGGAAAATCAACATATCATTTTGCTATCTTATTTAATGCTAGTGTAATCAATAAAGGAGTATTCATAACTCTACTCACATATATAGGATATATATTATTATATATAAATATATCCTAAGTTGGGAACTACCTCTATTAGCCTCTCTAAATGGTGTCAAAAATTGTCATCACTAGCCCTAACATCCCTAAATCTACCATAAATCATTTTAGTATACAACTCCACTAGGGACAACATCACAGACTGATCATCAGGGTCCCCCTAAGGATCTACCACCTCCGACTCCTAAGTCAAGCCACATACAAACATCACATCATTTAATGTTAGTTGAATAAGCATTAGATTCATTTATATCACTAGCCTATCACACATACAGAGCAATTATAGTATCACATAGATGAATGAGCAGACTCTCACAATTCTTTTTCTAAACCATAACTAACACCTAAATAAAGATATAAATACCTTCACAATAGGACCTAGAAGCTATACTAATTCTTCTTGGTATGAAAAAAGTCTAAGAAAAGCAAGAAAAAGACCCATTCTAAGGTAAACAATCAAGAACATAGTTGTGTTCATTAGCTATGTATCTCCTTATAGCTAAGCACCAAACTACACAGCGATGATTAGGGGTGTGTACAAGTACACGGCCAAGTATACGACCATGTATTCTGGTTGTGATCCTCCCTATATGCAGTTTCACATCCACCCTTTACATGAACACAGTTAAGTACACAAGCATGTACCTGAGCATGTTCCCCCCTATGTGATTTTTCATCTTCTTTTGCTCCCAAAATCCATTCTTGATTCATTTCTACTTCTTCCTATACACCTTAATTATCAACAGTCTATACCTAAACCCCTTCTAATCCATCATTTATACCCACACAACAATAGTCATGCCCCAACTCCAACTCTAATTCCACCATGCACTTACATGAATAACTCCTCCAATAGATATAACGTACCAAGAGAAGATCAAACTACACACAAACTATTTGATATGATGTATAAGAAGGTTGTATGGTTAGCTCATTACAATCTAAGACTAATAAGAGGAGAATATTGAATACTAAAGAACTTTCACAATAGGGAAAGAAAATAATATTATTCACCTTCGCTATCTCATAAGGTTATATGAAAATACTTATACTTGAATGGTTATATCCAAGGAAATAATTGTAAAAGGAAAGCAAATAAGTTTAAAATAAGAAAGAAAATATTAGCTAATATCCTAAAGTAATCCCTCTAGATTTCTTGGTGTGATAAAAGAAGCTTCCATAACTATCCAAAGAAATATGCTTTATTCAAACCTAAGCTCTAGCACCTTCTTCAATCTTTAAAAGTATTGATCTTCAATCTAGCTTCAAAAACAATATTAGAATCATAGACTTTCTTTTGGTTAGAATCCTTTAAATCAAAAATAGCTTCCAAATCACAATCGAAACTAGCAATCCCCATGCTCTTGAAATTAAGCTCTCCCTCTTCTTATGATAGGAAGAAGCTTCTTCCCAAAGTAATGTTATGAACTGAATAATCTTTAAAATAAGCTTGCTAAACAACTAACATAATTCCTTGCAATACTCTCTTCATTAAGTAACTCAAACCCTTTGTCCTAACTCTTAAGTCATTAGCCCTCCTTAAGTCAAAATCCAGTTTAGAACTTGATTCCCATCATTTCCCAAGACTGATGAAGATTTTCCCTCAAATTTGATAAGTCTTTTGTTGATTCTTCATCTTAATCTAGCACATAAGGTGATAAATCTATAACATTGAATGTATCAATAACAACTCTAAACCCATTAGGCAACTCCAACTAATAAGCATCATCCTTTATTGTCTTAAGAACTTTAAATAGTCCATCAACTCTAGGTATTAACCTCTATTGCCTCTTATTCGAAAACCTCTCTTTTAAAGATGAAACCATATTAAATCTCCATGTTGAAACTCTTTATGTTTCATTCCTCTATCTCCATACTATTTCTATTTAGCCACTGTCTTCCTAAGCTTCTCAATGACCTTCTGATGTAGCTTCTAAATCTCCTTAGCCCTTTCAATTGCACCGATGTTTTCCTCCATAGAAGTTGCTACAAGCACCATATTAAAAGAAACAATAGGATTATAGCCATACACAACTTCAAAGGTGATTTTCCTATTGAATTATCAATTAACCTATTATAAGAAAATTCCATAACAGGTAAACACCCATCCTAATCTATCAAATTTTTACCTATAATTGCTCTCAATAAAGCCCCTAAAGTTCAATTAACTACTTTTGCTTGCCCATCAATTTGAGGATGACAAATAGTATAGAGCATTAACTTAGTTCCCAAGCTCTTTGACAAAGTCTTCCAGCAGAAACTTAGAAATTTGACATCTTTATCCAATACTATGTTATGTGAAATTCAATGTAATCTAACAACTTCCTGCAAAAACAAGTTAGAAATATATAAGGTATTATCAACTTTATGGCATGGAATGAAATGTTCCATTTTACAAGATAAGAATAAGCCTTGTCCAATACTCTACTTCAAGTATCTCAATACTCTCTCTAATGCTAATTGATGTGTTAGACATGGCTTTTACTGTGAATTGACTAAGTACATGTACTAGATATGCAATATATGGTTACTTTATAGACAAATATAGAATTTTGCTAATGATTTGCCTATGACAAGAAGCATCAATAGTAAGAGATTAATCTTCTTATAGAAGTTTATGATTTGCTATTATATGCATGAAGGAAGGCTTAGAACTAAGAAAACTAGTCCCTATCAACAATTCTAAAGCAAATTAGCATTGTGACAACACCAAATCTTCAGTTTATCTTGCTAATTCTAGACTAATAAAATATTTCAAAGCACCTAAATCCTTTACCTTGAATTAAGTATTAAAAAAGCACTTAAACACTTCAATGACGTCAAGGCACTTGCTAGCATTTGTAAATCATCGACATGCATAAAGACTCCAATAAAATCATAACCACTATAAAATTTTTTAAAACCATTTGTTGAAAGACATGTTGTCAAATAGGCATT
Source organism: Laguncularia racemosa (assembly GCA_037954665.1). Taxonomy (NCBI): domain Eukaryota; kingdom Viridiplantae; phylum Streptophyta; class Magnoliopsida; order Myrtales; family Combretaceae; genus Laguncularia; species Laguncularia racemosa. Next base: position 4,693,459 of record JBBMOL010000040.1, read on the forward strand.
TCATTATTGTGAGGCTTATTTTAATCCACATAACAACTTATTGAGCTTACAAACAAGCTTGCCACTACCAACTTACTCCCCCTTAACCTCTAATCCTAGTGGAATAACCATTGAACTTCTTCATACAAATCCCCATTCATAAAGGCATTATGAACATCCATTTGATAAATAAGTTAATTAAACACAACAGTAACACAAAAGAATAATAAGTGAACTAATGTATGTTTGATCATAAGTAAGGCCTATTGATCATGCATCCTCGAATCCTCATTTTGGGCCATGGAAGCTTTTACTCAAGGGGTTGCTCTTAGCCCAATGAATATTGCTTATTTTGACGCTAAATGTTTCATTATAATCAAACCTTTCTTTTTAACTATACCCCTTAGCCACTAATCTAGCTTTATATCAATCAATACTTTCATCAATCTTTATTTTCAACTTATAAACCCATTTCAACCAATAGTATGTTTGCCTAAAGATAAAGAAACGGTGATCTAAGTATTATTAGTTTTTAAAGAATAAAGCACTTTATCCATTACTTTATACTATGGTTGAAGAGTCATTGCTTATTTATAACATGAAGGTTCAAAGTGTTTAGAGATTTGAATTGTAAAAGCATGAAAAGAAGAAGACAAAGAATTATATGATAGAACTTGTTGAATAGGATGTGAGGTGGAAATGAGCAGAACTTAAACCATGATGATTAATAAATGTTATAAAATACTTATTATTTGTAACATTTATAATAATCTTTTATTTAATTCTCTCATGTTTTGGATGGATATTACATTTAACCATTTTTTTTTTTGCTGATTTCAAAGCTTTGAAATGTAATTTTTTAAAAAATGGAAGAAATAGGTGACATTTGGAGAAAAAATATAAAAATTACAAGATCAAGAAGCATAACACAGTTTATAGCATGGCCATGTCTAAGGCTCTGTTGAACAGAGCATGAACTAAAGATTTTGGAGAAGTTGTACAAGAGACTGTGCAAAGGTACACAGTCAAATACATGCCCATGTCTAAGGGCATGTTGAAGACAATTTTTGGATATTTTTTAGACTAAATGATACACAGCATTAGCACGACCATGCTATATTTGTGCTAAGAAGAAATTTAAATTCCCAATTTTTATTTCCAAGCTCAATTTCACTTTCCTAAAGTGCAATTCATCTGAAAGATTCAACTTCCTTTCACGAGAATCTAAATTTTCTATTTTCTAAAGAAGTTGTTACTTCCTATTAAAGCAATATTTCCTAATTTATGAAGATTTTGGTTTTGTTTTAGGAAACTAAAACTTTCTTAGATAGATAGTGATTGATGACTATATAAGAAGTACAAAATTCCAACAAAGGGAAGTAGAGTTTTAGATTAGTACTAGCATAGTGATAGAATGTATTGTTATTTTTGTTTTATTAATGATCTTCTTTATAAACTATTTTTATACTTTGTGCTTTTAATTTCAATATACTGCTAGCTTAATTTTCTTTTGTACTCAAGTATAACAAAACCTAGAATAAACATGTGATTTTCTAGTTTATTATTCAATGAAATTATTGTTATTTTTGTGATCAAATTATATGTTTTCCATTGTTTTCAAATTAATATTGGCAACGTATTAGTTTGATATATGATTTTTTATATAGAGATCAAGAAATCCTATACTATAATAGATCTAGGATAATTAAAAGGAGTTGCACACAATTATAGAGATAGGACAACCGTAAATCTTCTGAATTGGAATCAAACCTAATAGTGAAATTCATAAAACGAAAGTAATGCAATTCTAAGGGTTTTAATTAAAATGAGATTCCAATTAAACAACTTAGGATTAGAAATTAGTAGACTCGAGAGAGCTATTAGTTTAAATTAGAAACTCCCATGCTTCATATATATAATAATGAAATTGAATAGTAATTAATTAATTACATTAGTAGTTTTAGGATGGATTCAATATCCAAGTACACTTTTAATGATTGCTTTTTTTTTAATTTATTTGTTGATTTTCTACTTACAACACTCGATTTTGCATATTAGACAATAGAATAAAGGTTAACACTAGTAATCATAGTCCCTATGGGATCGACACTTAATATTGTTATCCACTATACTATAGAATCAATAAGTATACTTACCTATAGGTTTAAAGTAATAGGATAGGTCAATATCAATGATAATCAACTAAGTAAGAAGCTATTCAATTGGATCTTATACTACAACAAGAAGAAATAGATGGATGCACACAAAAATATGAATTAATAGAAATAGGATTGTCTTCATTATCAACAACATTTTCATCATTAGTAGAGGATGAAGCATCAATGTTCTCAAATAAAATATAAACATCATCAAACTCTAAGAAAATATGATCCATAAAAGAAGTTGATTTAGTGGAGGGAAAAGACAACGATTTAGATGAGGATGAGGAAAAAGAGTTAATATAAAAGGTATGTGAAAAGGGAAAACATGCTCAAGATATATTGAGAAGCAGTATAGTTCTTATTAACTAGATCATAACACTTGTTACCTTCGACTCCAATATGATAGCCAACAAAAACACAAAGATGTGCACACGTATTAAACTTTGTATAATCACATTTAAGAGTAGGGACAAAGCATGATTGTAAAATCCAAAAAAAATTAGTCACGTATAATATCAAAATAATTAAAAGATTGTACTAAAAGCTTAAACACACGCCGTATAAAACTATAATAAAAGAAATAATCACACAAAAAGCAAACCACGAGAAATCATTGATTAAATGATAAAATAAATTAAAATTATAGACTTGGGATTGTCAAATAGGAATTTCGAGTAAATATTCACACTTAAAATAATCAAATTAGCTTAAGCATAAAATTTCTTAATAAAATGTTAAAATCTTAAATTTTATCGATGCTATTGCGTGTGTGAAAATACACTAAAAATTTAAAACCCTAATTATAATAACATATTAGTTAATAATAATAATAATAGGATATATATATATATATATATGTGGCAGGCCGTGGAGGACCTACGGCCACATAAAAGAAGACAAAAAGGAAAAGGTGAAGAGGGGCAAACGAAAGCAAAGCACCAGTCTAGACGAAAGCTACGGTAGAAAAGGAAAAGGGAAAAACCAAACAAAAAAATCATAACTCACAAGTACGATTTTCGATCGACGATCCAAGGTCACCAACATGTTCCTCAAGGTGAGTGCAATTCAATTAAAATAATTTTTCGCGAAACAGAATTAGTTTTAAAAGTCATATATAAAGAACAAATAGGTGTAAAAATTAGTATTTTACCTAAAACTAGTTGTAATAGCTAGAGAAACACTAAGTAGAGTGATCTAGACCATGTGTAGCATATAATAATGTATTTTTTCCTAATTTTTTTAGGTGAAAAAAATTTCAGCTCGGAGATACCCAAGAACTATTTTGATTAAACCTCGAGAAAATGAGACCAAAGTGAGTGTACTCCGTGACATGTTGTATTGTGTGTATAATTGTTGTATCATGTGTGTTTACTATGAATATATGTTTATTCTCTACATTTTAAATGTGTCCAAGGGTTTCAAGTCTCGCCGTGGTAATGTACACATAAGCACATTGTGGAGGCTAGCCTATGTGGGATATAGATATAAACATATGTATATATGTGAGTACTAGGCAGTGAAGGAGAATGAATCCTAATTGCAGCTGTAGAGTTGTATAGATAGTATATATATATATTGCAAGTGTGCTGTTTTGTTTATTGTGTGCGTGAGGAGTAGTTGACGCCAGCTGAAAGAGGAATAAATATATACATATGCAATAGATGCTCTCACTATGAATGGAATTTATATATATGTATGTATGTGTGGAGTGTTACTTGTGATAATGCCGGAATTCCATCTTGCCGGAAAAGGAAAAATATATATATAAGTACATGTAGCTTGGCATTGTGCTGGAATTGGCGAGTGAAATCCCTCCCCTAATGCGTGAGTGTGTGGAAAACTTACGATGTAAATGGAGCTTGCCGGTAGTCTGGACGTCTTTTTTTATCTTGTCTATTTGGTGTATGTGTGTGGCGTTGGTTGCTGCAACAACATGTATATATATGTATTTGTGTGTTTCCTTGGTTGTTGGCTGAAGTTAAAATTTTCCTTCCATTATGCTGTAGAGTGAACATGGATGTATACGTAAGAGTGTAATGGTTATAGTATGTCTCCTTTCCTTCCTTGCTAGTTGCGATTGATAACCTTATATATGTATATGTTCGTATGTGATATGATGAAGGTAGAATTGGAAGGCCAACTTGAAAATGTAGGCTATAAAATGAAATGGAAGTAGGAGTTGGGATTATATTGGTGTTAGTTTTCTTGTGAGCTCATGTGTTGAGAAATTGGAAGAAAGGTAGAAATCCATGAATGAGAATATTAGAAGACATGCATGAGCATATAGATGTTGGATCTTTTCCTTAATGTGAGTATGTATGATTTTACTAGTAATAGGAAAGGAATATACTATAGCATGTGTGTTGTTGCGGATTGTGGTGATTGATGTGAAGAATATAGACATACATAAACGTACATTACAAATTGTGGGGGAGGAATTTAGTCTCCAATAACCTAAGTCCTTACACATGTACATACATACGTTATATGTAAGTGAGAGGGAAGGATAAGATGTTGCAAGTGACATAAGCTATGGTTATATAGGTTATATAGGAGTAAGGGAGGAAGGTGGTCTTACATGACCACAAACAATACATGCATATACATATGACGTGTATATGGTTAAAGGAGATATGGGAATTTAACTTAACATCCATATGCTATAGGCATAAATGTATACATATCCAAAGATAAGACTTATAATTATAATTATGAGTTCAAGTTATAAGAATGAGAGAGGAAAGGGGATTGCAATGAATGTAGTTGATTCATAACTCTCTTGCTTAATGATTTCTTGCTTCAATCATATGGATGTTGTTTCCTTATCGATGTTATGTTTATGCCTTGCCCCTTGAAATGATTAAATGTGTTATGAGTAGATTGTTGACATGATTGACGCTTGCATATGTGCTTAACCTTGGATGATCACCCTAAAACTTTAACTAATTATGAGATCCAATTAAAAAATAAATAAATTGGCATGCATTGCACGAATATTGCATTGTTCAAGGCCATCACAGCTACAGGACGTGTCGAAAGCAATCAGAGAATCACTATTCCGCCTAGTGCGAACTAAGTGATTAGGGAATTATCGCGCCTTGACAGTTCCGAGTCCAACCTGTCTCTTGAGGATGTGTAAGTGCTCGGTGTATAAGAGGCACCTAAGCCTAGATCACTAAAGCTAAGACACAGTTATAATAAAGCGATAAGAGTAATTAAATTGTGTATAAAACCCAGGCTTTGATGGTGGCTTCGGAATCCCCAACTTAAGGTCAAGAGGGGCATAAACCTTAGACTTCACATCGATTACCAAAAGACCACATGAGATACTACATTCATATGGTTGTTCATGCATAGCATTTGTTTGATAACTTGCTTGAAATCGTTATATGGTTGCAATACTGAGAGATTACACCCTATCTTACTAAGCTTTGGCTTGCTCCCCTATAGATTTTACCTTGTAGATCGAGACTACCTAAACTTCCTAATGAACAAACGAACCAAAGTGAGTACTCGTCGCCTAACTGCGGGCATGGTTGCGAGAAGAATGTGAGGTCTAGATTGAGGTAGACATCATTAGAATAGATTTTTGTAATTGATGTAAATGTATTTAAGTGATCCGATAGGATCTTAGGTATACCTATAGTGGTGTAATAGGACCCATTTGAGGCCTAGTGATAATATTGTAATTGATTGCGTTGTGAGCAAGGAATGTTATTACTATGATTAACAAGCACAATACTGAAGATGAAACGCTTCGCGGTTACTTAACAAGGGATTAAGCGATCGTGGCAATTTTTCACGAGGAGCCCTTAGAGTGAGGCATGACAATAATGAACCAAAGACACGAAGTTGCATATAAGAAAGTGCTTTATGAAATATTATGTGGTATCGAGTTTTCCTTTAAGAACATGATTAGGATGTCAATTAATCAAATAAGTTATAGTCAAAATGGAATCTCCATATAAACATAAAGGTTATGAAGACTCAAAAAGAAGAGCTCTTGCTACAAAAGGTAAATGCTAATGTTTCCTTTCTACAACACCATTGTGTTGTATTGTTTTTACACAAGAAGCTTGATGCACAATGCCATTAGAAGAACAAAAATCAAATAGTGAAAACTCACAACCATTATCTATTCTAATGATCTTAATTTTTTGACCAAACTAAGTAAGAGCCATATTATGGAAAGTAAGAAAATCAAAGAAACCTCATGCTTAGGTTTCATAAGGTAAACACAGTTCTTCTATAGTAGAAGTTGCATATGGACCTCAAATAACGGTATGAATTAAGCATAAGTTGTATCTCTAACATGTAGAGGAAAAGAACAACATTGTTGCTAAGCTAAAGGACAAATAAAATAATCAAATTCATTGCAAATAACTAAATTATCAAGTTTATGAATACACTTCATATGATCAAAAGAAGGATGACCAAATTTATATTGTCATATACCAAATGTACTTGGCAAATTATTAAGATGAAAGACAAACAAAGTTTTGTGTGTGTTATGAGATGAAGAACTAACAACTAAGTTATCAAAATTCTGCTCCAAGAAAAATAATTTGAGCCTAACTTTGGCTTGACCAATCACTTTCTATGCGATAGAGTCTTGCAATATAAACACCAATTTTGGTAAATAAAAATGAATCCTTGCCGTTAGAAACAAGCTTTCAAATTGATATGAGATTAAATTTAAAAGTGGAACAAAAAGAACATCACGAAGAACCAAATTGGAGTAATATAAACCAACTCTTTGTATGTAACTTGAAGACATTGCTTATGTTAAGGTTAGCATTACAACCTACCATAAAGCTTAAGCTTGTAGATGGTGTAGGCTGTTATATTCATTTCTTGATATGAGGCTAACATCACAATCAATTGATTTAAAAGTTTAATTTTACAGATATGGTGTGAATTATTATATTTATTACTTAACACTTTCTCTCACTTGTAGGTTGGAACTTTGACTAAAGCTTATCAAGCGGACAACTTAATTAAACACAGGATTAATTGATGATGCAAGGTATTAAACCCAATACTCCTGCTCCGATACCAATTGTTGGATCTAATGGTAAATGAACATAGCAATCATGAATAGACGAATATGAATGAAAGAACTTGAGCGAACTGATCATATGATCAGTAAATCCTGAATCAAGAATCCAAGAGCTAGTTGTATTTGAAAAGGAACAACAAACAGCAAAGAAAGAAATAGGCAACAAGGAAGTACCTGCTATGTGACTTGGCTGAGCAAAATTAGAATAATTGTTATTTTGCAAAACGGAGGCTTGACAAACAGAAGAAGAACTAACGGATTTGTTATTCAAGCGTGAACTCTCCAAAACATTTAGTAAACTCAACGGATGAAGGTACTTGATTTTTTGTCAAACTAACAATGGAAGCATTAATTGATTCCACAATATTCGAATTACAACCAGCGGAAGCATTTTTGTGCTGCAACTTTCTCAACCAAACAATTAGAATCAACTTGATTTACTCCAGATATTCTTGGCCTGTTGAATTTATAGCACCGTGGAAATCCAGTTAGTTTATAGCACTTATCTTATAGATGTCCTCTCTTATGTTAGCAGCTACATGTCAATTCACTTTTGGACCTTTCTTTAACCTTATTAAGCTCTCCATAGCAGACACATCAAAGGCTACAAATTCTTTAAGCCTATTCTTCCTTTGAAACTCATCTCAAATGACAAGATTATAAGCTTCATCGAGAGTAAGAAAGGGTTTCAAGACTGAGATTTGAGACCTTAGATTCAAAAAGTTATCATTCAGCCTATTGAAAAACTTGAACACATAATCTTTTTGTGCTAATCTAACATATTAATCAAAACACGATTGATTGCAAGGACCACACGTGCATTGAGGTAGAAGGCCTAAAATTCATCAACTCTTCCCGGATTGTATTTAGCTCAGTGAAATAGTCATTAATGGAATGACTTCCTAGAACCCTAGTATTAAGAAAATGAAATAACTGACATATATGCAAGTATCATTTAATAGGTCTTCTACCTCTACCGTTGTTAAAGGTAGAGGCAATCGGAGGCGAAATTGATATCAAGATCCAAGCTATGATGAGATTCTGGCAGGATTCCAAATTGGAAAACATTGGATCAAATTTCGGCAGAGTAACAATCGATCATCAACAAATCCAACCTTGTTACGAATTGATAAGGCAAGTAAAAATGACCTGACACCGAATTTTGATGTATGAAATATAGAGAAGAAACATCCTGTAAAGGTGAAATCTCCATCGTCAAGCAAATGAAAAGAAATCAATGATTATTGCTCTGATACCATGAAACAACTGATAAACCCTACCTCATAGGATTGAACAGACGAGATGAAGATGAAAAACAGAGAGAGAAGGTGGTTGTAAGTTCTGTTATTTCCATTGTAAACTGGAAAATGTAAGGCGTAAAAGAAAACTAGCTCCAACTGAACTATTTATACACTTAGTATTACACGCGCACAATCTGAACTATACAATATTTAGATAGATAAATTTATCAGTCCTAGCCGAATTGGAAGTCACACATCTTCTCCTTCGCACCTTGAAAGAAAAATTCAGACCAAAGTTGGTCCTACTGCTTTTAGATTTTATATTTATGCGGATGAAGCATATATCTTTTATGCCTTTGGTTGAAAATCGTTGGAATGGAAAAATATCCGGATTTGGCATGGCACAATTTCCTAAAAGATTGGTTAGATTGAAAAAAAAAAGCTTCGAAAGATTGGAGCCAAAAAAGTGTTTGGAAACAGTAAGGATGTTGTTAAAGATTGGGACATTCGTGTTGATATGAATGCCCAAGCTGATTTGGGAAATGGCTTTGGTCTATGAGTAATAAGAGTTACTGGTGAGGAATTTAATAAATCTCTTGTGGAGATGCTGGATCTACAAAAGAATACTCTGCTGTTGCTATTCAATTGATGATTAGTCAGCTGCTAGTCTAGATGGTTTCACTAGTTTGTTCGATAAGCAATGTCAGGATATAATCAAATGTGATTGGCAGGAGACAGTCTGATTTTTTTTTTATTTTTTTTTTTGTGTTTAATGGAGGAGATTTACCAAGATCGTTCTCAGTGACAACTATTGCCTTGATTTTCAAAGTTCAAATCGACAGAGTTAGAAGGAATTCAAGCCAATAAGTATTTTTGTAGCGTGATATCGAAAATCTTCTCCAAAATCATTGTTCAGAGGCTTGCTGTTCAATGGGGAGAGGTCATATATCTCCTAATCAATCTAGTTTCATTCCTGGTCATCAGAATTTAAATAATATACCATTGGCTCTGTTGGTTGGTTCAATGAATAGGAAGGTTAGGGGTGGAAATGTCATGGTGGAATTTCTTATTCAGAGACAAGTTTACTTGCTTGATTAAAAGATTTTTCTGCTCTTGTTGGTTCTCAGTGCTAGTGAGTGGACATCTTAGTGGTGTCTTTTGATCAACAAGAGGACTCTTCATAAGATTATAAACTTTCTTAGAGATTACGAGCAGCTTTTGGGTCAAAGAATCAACTGTAGTAAAAGTTGTTTCATGCTTTTTAAAGGTCTTCCAAGGTCAAAATCACAAGTAGTGTTGAAATCAACTATGCACCTATTTCAACATTGTTCAATTTTTGCAGAATATGTCAACGCTCTATTGCAGATTTTTCAAAAATGGTAGCTCCTTCCCCTCCGCTGCGGCAGTCCAAGAATATGCATGAGTGTGCTTTCTTGTTTCGGCTCCTCGCATTTCACTCTTCTCCTTCATCAGAGATTTTATGGCAGATTTAGTGCACACGCAATGATGACAGAAGTGTGAAGGCGGATAGAATCCTTTTTCAAGTAATTTCACAGTTGGGAACTTCCTCTCATGCGTTTCCTTTCAAGCCACACATCAAGTTGGAGAATCAAGCAGCTATGGAGATGGGTTAATTCATGGAAAGAAAAACAAGATAAAGTAAGCATTTAGTAGTCAAATAGCTCTTCTCTAGAGGCATGGAAGATGGAAAATTGAATACTAATGCAAATATTGCGAACATATTGAGAGGAGCTCCAAGCCGCGGCCCAACAAGGGCCTAAGGAAGATGGCCCAGTAGTAGCGGCCTGATATGGAGATCCCCTCAAAAGCCGCGGGGATTAAGTTATTTTGAATCAATTATAACAATAGGTGTAACAAGGAGGATTAGGTAGGATTTAATCACAGCCATTATATTAGATTAATCTAAAAAAGCTTTTTGTATATGTGGGGCTTTAACTTATTTGTACATCATCCATTGTTGAATAGAAATACAATCTTCCTAGAGCTTCTCTCTTGATTTTCTCTCTCTAACTTATTTGACCATTGACTGTGTTGAGTGTTTCAAACTGACTTAGCACTATCGGCAAATTTTAGATGGCCTAGGTGCCACAGGGGAGTGACTTGAGAAATAATTCGCAACACAAATCATTGCCCATGGAATGGTAGCTATTGGGGTGTTCTGTTTTTCTTTTTCTTCTTTTCTTTTTTTTTTTTCATTTCTTGGACAAATTTTTAGGAAATACTAGTACTGAGAAAGCTGAGCTCTTGGCAATTCGGTATCATCATGAGATTTGTAGCCCATTGAATTATATAAAGATTGAAGTTGAATCAAATTCGGTTCTCACAGTTCACTGGATTTAAAAGAACAGCCAGCAATAGTTAGGACTTAATATATGAACTGCTAGCTACCAAGTATTTATTGCAGACATGTGATTCTTCTACGCAACACAGTAATTAAAGTAGCTAATTATGTCGTAGATTTTTTAGCTAACAAGGCTCGGATTAGCGTGTCCCCTGATATAAATGGTCTAGGTCTATCAAGTTTAGATAGGCTTGGTGTGGCTTCTATTCATTCTTGTAATTGTTTTTCTTATCTTATCCAACAAATCTAGAAAAATGGCATTTACTTTTCTCCCGGATCAAAAAGGCTTGTAGTAATAAAAAAATAAAATAAAATAAACCCTGAATTTCTTTCCCCCTTGTCCAAATTAAAAAATGACTTGATGAGTTGAGTACAAAGGACAGATATAACTGCCAAATATATACGTACTTCATCATAAAGTAGTATTGTATTTAGAAAATACAAATATGAAATTATAACACATGCACGGAAACATTATTTAAAAACAAAAAAAAAAAAAAAGAAAGAAAGAAAGAAAGAAAGAAAGAAGTGACAATCCTTCTATCAACACCTTTTGTCTGTGGGCGATCTGTAATTCAAAAGACAGAGAAGTCAATAGGTGATTGGTGGAGCAATCACTACAATATAGGAACTTAGTGCGCATGGAGACGAATAGGTAGTCCCTTTTGGGGTGTGGGCATCATATCACCAACGATCTTTTCCTTAGGATCGACCAGCTCCCATTTAAACCTCTTGACAACGTTGTGGACAAATGTTAGAATCGCAAGACGGGCGTATTCTTTTCCTGGGCACATACGAGGCCCACCTCCAAAAGGAACAAATGTGAATGGTGGGAATGTGTTCCCTTCTTCATATCTTGATGGGTCAAACTTATCCGGCTCTGGAAAGTATTCTGGGTTCATGTTTGTTGTGCTGACTGTCCAATATACCTGCATATAGATTGCAAATCTGGTGAAGGGGTGCACTGAAAATGTAAATCACGACATAGCATGTTTGAATCATTTGTAAACATAAGTATGGTTAGTGAATTGATTATGGGTGATTTGTAAAGGAAGATGATGTTATTATATACCTTCCATCCTTTTGGAATAGTGTAGCCAGCATAAGTAAAATCGGTCAAAACCTCTCTGAAAGTTCCCTGCAATGGTGGGGTGAACCTCATGACTTCATAGAGGACATTCCATGAATATTTCATCTTTTGTAAGTCATCCCACTCAAGTAAATCTCCTTCTTTCTTTGAATTTGCAACCTCCATTTGCTCTGTTTCCATGTACAGCAAGAATTTGTGTATATGAGCAAATTTCGACAGCATGAGCCGCAATAAAAAGAAGAGAAAAGAAATATGTATACATAAAAAATAAAGATCTAGTGAGTACGTCCACCCGAGATAATGATTAAGAAACTTTAAAAAAAAAACTTTTTAATAATTGCACACTTTACCAAAAAAACAATCCATAAAATATGTAAAAGTTTCTTTTTCTATCTTTTAAGCATCCGTTTATATTTTCGATAAAATAATTAGTTCTCACCATCAAGGATCTTCTTGTATATGTCAGGCCTCTCCCCAACATATTTCATAAAGAAAGTCATGGCAGTAGCCACCGTGCTGTATCCGGCAGTCAACAACCCCATGATTTTGTCAGCAATTTCAGCTTCCGGCATGTACTTTCCGGTCGGGTCAGTAGCCACAATCAAGTGTGAGAGGATATCTTGCATCGGTGCTCCACTGGAAATTGCATTTTTCTTTTCCCGAATCACTTGCCTAAGCTCCTTCCTAATTGCTGCTGCAGCTTTGTTAGCCCTGTAGAATATTGTTCCTGGGAAATTCAAAGTAATAGAATGCAGCCCGATCGTCATGTCATCGAAATTATTAACAAGTCTAGCGATCCTTTCGGGATCATCCGTCCCCAAGAAAAACCTGCAAGCGAGGGTGAGTGTTAGGGACTTTGTCAAGGGAAAGACTTTTAGTTGGCCTCTTCCTTCCCATTGAGATCGCATTTGTTGCTGCGTAATAGAGTCCATCTTTCCTAAGTATCTAACAAGGGCTTCAGGTTTTAGGAACCCAGGCGAGCGGAGGACTTTAGCCTCCTCATCACGGCGTGGGACAGAGGTGGGAGGTGGGGAAGGAGCTGCAGCTTTGTAGGACCGGAAGAGCTTTTGCATCGAATGAGGCCGGAACGCGGTGAAGAGCTTTTGCTCATTGGAGAAGAGGAATTTGTGACCATTAGGACCACATATGACAGCAGTTTTCTCCCCTAGGATTTCGGTCTTGAAAATATCAGGAGAATATTTCCTCATCCTGTCAATCACAAACTTCTCAGGCTTGCCAAATAAAAACTCAATGGTTTCACCCATTATAGGCCATCCAAAGCTTCCCGGTGGAAGGTTTTTGTTGTTTTTGGTCTTTTTGATTGCAAAAACAGCTACCAAGAGAGTGAAAATTGAAGTCAGGGAAAGGCAAAAGAGGAGATAATCCATGGTTTGTTGTTTGAACAGTCGGGAGAATATGGCAAATGAAGTATGAAGTACGAGGTTAAGGATCCCAAGTATTTATAGGAACAGATATTGAAAATAAATGACTGTCCTACTCGGTTTATTATGTTGTGTGTATCTTATTCTTATTTACCTGTTTCGTATTGTTCTGTATTTATTACACATATTTATCCTCTTATTCTTATATATTTATATATCCTCTTATTAACCTAGGATTTAAGTTTGTTGCTTTGTTTCTGCCGTCAATGTCACGCCAACAGTCGGCATTTTTGAACATGACCAGACCTTATTTATTTTAACAGCTTATTGCCATCGTGGAGTACATAACATAGATACCATCTTTTGTCCTTTCGCCATAGACATGAATTCCTAGTCTCGCTTAGCTTTACGAGAGAATAGATCTCGTACAGTAGAGTAAGATTTTCCGATTGACAATGTTATCTTTTACAAGTAATATGCATTGTTAGAGTCAAAGAAAGTCTGCTTGAATCCGGCACGAAACGGAAGGACATTTGCAACATGTATAGTGTTGGCTCATGAGTCTACTGTATAGCAAATCGTGATACAGGCGTGAAATGCATTTTTAAAAATTACCGTGAGATGGAATAAAATAATTAAATATTATTTTTTACTTTACTTATTTAAAAATCGATATGAGAATTTTTATTCTTTTTATAGAATAATTATTTACTTATATAAAATAATATTTTTTATTCTCTCTTCAAGACAAATAAAAAATTTAAGTAAAATCACTATTATGCCTTCAATAAAAGTTTACATAAATATACTATATATATCTATAAATATACATATCACGAATATAACATACTTATATAATACAGATATACTAAGAATCTATGACTCATATATATGTTATCAGTATATATATATAGCATGTATATTTATATAAAACATATATATTATTGATATAACATGGGTCTACAACGTGTGGAAGAGAGAGAGATTGTCTAAATTTTTTTTTTATATATATTTTATATAAGAATATCTAGGATGTGGATCGTAGGTATTTTCTGATATGTGATTATACTCGTGGTCATGAATGCATTTCTAAAGCATTATTTGGCATGTAGGTAGTTCTCCTTATTGATAATTTCCCGCTACATATCTATAAGAGATTATTATATCTTTATTGGATTTTACATAGAAATTTTTTAGGTGCGTTTGAATTATTTATTTTTTATTTTATTTAATCTATATGTAATTTATATTTAATACATATCTGATTCATATTTGATTTATATCTACTTTGTATCTAATCTATAACTAATCTATGTTTGATATGTGTAATCATATTTTGATGAAATCTTTGAAGCTAAACATTTTATATTTATTTTTTATTCAATTCAAAACTAAAACTAAACTTTAATGTAAAGTACTTTTCAAAAGGATCGCAATGCAACTTGTAGTTTTTTATTTACTTGAAATTTGAAGAAGAAATGGAGGATTAAAGTTTGAGATGTTTGTAAACTTATAGATTATGGACAAGTAAGTGAGGAGAGAGAAAAAGTAAAAAGATTTTACTTGATGGCTAAGTAAAGAAAAATAGTCCATTGGATAGTATTGGATACTAGGTTCCACTGATAGGTGTAATAATGGTCTCCTTTGATTACTTAAATTGTATTATTTTTGGATGAAATTTTACATGTTGTCCAATATAATATATTATTTATAATTATACATTTATAATCTTTAAATTATCACTTAATTTATAATCTTATTTTCTTTTATGTATTAATTATAATTTACTCAATGAGTTCGGTTTCTCCTAGTTTTGTGTCTACAAATTTACTGTTGTTTATTACAAGGTTTTTATTATATATATATTGGGTAGAAAGGTTTTTATAATATTTAAATCGTCAAACTTGTATTATTTATTATTAAAAAATTATGGGGTTTGACAAACACAATTTAAAAATTATTATTAGATAATAAAACAATACTTAAGATTGAAAAATAAAAATTAAAGAGAAAACTAATGTATATCAAGCTGCTATTACCCATGCTAGTGTCCCACTTCCATGATTGCATTTGCCCATAGGCAACCATGAAAATGGATAGTGACCTTTTCAAGTCCATAGAACTACAATCGATGGCAATAGTGTCACCATGTACCAAACCATAGTGACATGGCCTGTTAGCCCATCACACCTAACAAAAAAAACAAAAAAAAGACAGAGATCTACTATTTTACTTTTTGGGTCAAAAATACCCAATATTAACCTAAAGTCAAAAAAATATATATTTTATATTTTTGGTATTGTATGCTTGTTCGATTGCCCTTCTTTTCAACAATGATGTAATAGAATGTATAATTGGAAAAACAAAATTTTATAGATATACAAAATGTAGAAACTCAAAATCTCAAACTATGTAACTAACAAGAAATAACATGACACGCAAAGTTTATTTAAAAGTGCCCAAGAAAAATTGTCATGCAGTTGAATTAAAAATAAAAATACAAGTATGTAATGACATGCATATGCATATGTATGTACGGACAAATTATCTGCTGCTTACTTTATTGAGTGAAACATACAAAATGAATCCTTGCATTTTGGCAAGCAATCATTTCTTATGATCATCTAGTCGAATTTATCATGTTTTTAATACTGTTTTTGTATTCCAGGTTTTTCACACTACCTCGTTTTTGAACTGATACTTCCTTTTTCTTTTTATCTGATTTAACTCCCATTTCATTTGAGAGTCAATGGTCTATGCATGACCGCTATGTACTCTTGTTGAACTTAAAAGCAGACCTTGACCTCCACCAAAAAAAAAAAAAACCCTTAAAAGCAGACTAACTATAACTTATTACTCTCGGCAACTCAAGTGATATTCCCAGTAATACATCCATGATATAGGTACCTTAAAAATATAAATTATTATACAATAAAAAGCTAAAGGTTTAAGTTTTTTATTATCTAGGAAAATGAAAACATTTACTTTTTCGAATTTTAAATTATGATATCAAATAATTACTTTTAAAATTCAAACTATAGTTTATGTATAAACGTTCCATAATCAACTTATCTATAATACTAAAGCTAATGAGCTATTTTGGTGCCTTAGATTCATTCATAAACATTTTATTTCCAATTTGACAATATTGACTCTGGAAGCATATTAAGCCCATGTATTAATGCTTGATGTCTTACAAGTTCCATTTTCACACTTCAAACTCCAGCAAGTGACAGAGGCGACTAGTAAATTTAACAACCTAGCAGCCCTTTTGGTCTTTTAGAATTTTTGTATCCTTGCCGACTACCATTTTTCGATATTCTTAATTTTACATATACATCGCAGTTATAACATCTCGATATAAAGATATTTTGATAATTTTATGTGTTATCACCTCCATTCGTCTTAAATAATATGGACAATTTTACTTTTAATATGAATAGGATAATCACTCATTAAGGTCATGAGATGTCGATTTAGATTATTTCTATTTCTATTTCTATGTTTACTGTAGAAGTGGTTGACGTTTTCTTACTTCACCCTTCATGGATTCCCTTGAAACTGAGTTTATGCTTACCCTGATGTGGCAGTTAGCAGTATTTAGTTGAAATCAGTGTTAAAAAAACCAGATTTATCACGTAAATCAACTCCGTTTCATTGAAGTAATAGAAGGGATTGAGAAAAAAAATCAGATACCCCATTTCGTGGGCTTTATTTTATGGGGCAATATGCATGTCATGTCATATAATACGACGTATATCAATAGTGGCATTGTGTTTTACAAGAATAAAACTCGAATAAGAAACTAAGACTTTTAATTGTGACATTTTATACTTTACATAAACAAGTAATGCACATTGTCCGAGTCAAAGAAAGTCTGCCCGAATCAGGCACGAATGGAAAAGGATATTCACATCGTGTGTACTGTTGACTAATGAGTCTGCTGTATAGCATATGATTGGTAATGCAGGTGTGAAATTCATTTTTTAGACATTAGAGTTAAAAAATATGTTGGTCAATGCCTGTTATTGGTTGGCACTCGACACCATTGCATCTCTAGGGTTAAAAGCTAGTGCAACTCCTCCTAAAGTGTACATTCTCGATCTTTATTTTATTTTATTTTATTTTCAATTAATATGTTATTATAACTATTAGGGTAAACTTAATCTATCCTACTAAAACATCAAAATTCATATCACTTTGATAATAAAGGTCTTGACTGCAATAACCTTGATGAAATATCTATATTATAGAAACAAAAAAAACGGTTTTAATATAATACATAAATTTACCTAATCAATGCTCTCTAAAATGAGTTAATTATGAGATTGTTATAAATAATCATAATTTAAATTTTTTAAGTTTAGCTATTTCAAATATTAAAATTTGTTGGAAAAAATTCTCTCAATGACAAGCAACTAAGTACTTATCTTTTCATTGTGTGATTGATGTATAAATTTAAGCATTCGTATTATGGGTACATCATATTTTATAATACATAAAACAAGATTACTCTATAGCCTTAGTTAAGTATTTTCATTTTTATAAGAATCTACAATGTGTGGAAGAGAGAGATTGTTTGAATTCCTTATATATCCTGATATAAGAACATCTAAATGTGAATTGTGGGTAATATCACGTTTGGTAAATTGGAATGGACTCACAAATTAAATCGCGAGCAACTTTGCTTTGAGGAGAGATTCGAAGCTAATCTATCCCACCTACAAACCAATGGGATTTGAACTCGATCCATTCCCACTCAAAAATCAATATTCATGTCATTAGATTATAAAACTTTAACTGCTTAAATAAACCTTTTAACCTTATTGAAGTATATTATTACATTGAAGAATTAGGGACCTTTTTTTGTATAAATAATACTTTATATTATTTCATTCCATTTAATATTTCAAAATATAAGAATAGATTTAGCAATTCATTGTTCATTCCATTTCATTTTAAATCAATCTAGCATTCGAAACATGACAAAAGAGATCGATACATCTTTATTCGATTGTATCAAAAAATGTTTTAGTAAACGAGTGCCAATATCTACTAAATAACTAAAAAATATAAGTTATGCATTTTTAATTCTATTATGAAAAAATAATACACGTTTTACAAGTCCTTTTCTTATATATTAGCAATTTCCGATAAGCTGGTCCCGCATAGCATTTTATACATTTTAATTCCATCATAAAAGAACATTATTTGATCGAACTTCAGAATCGGGGAGACTTTATTTAGTGAATTAACCATGGCCAGTTACTGTTTCGAAATTATTAATGAAAAGCTCTTGACAAAAGGAATATATTATTCAGTGGACAGGAGATTCTATATTTTCCTGAATCCAACTTTAATTTATGATTATCTATATCAACATAGTTTAAAAAAAATTGATTAGATAATAAAATAGTAGTTAAAAATTTGAAGGAAAATTAATGGTTATCTAGCCGCTACTACCCATGACGATGGATGGTAATAATGTCAACATCTACCATTTTACTTTTTGGATTGAAAAGATTCAAAGTTTACTCGAAGCCAAAATTTTTTTTTTTTTTTTATGTTCTTCTTTTTCCTTTTAAATTTACCACCTTAAATGGCTTGTAATATACTTGTATTATTTCATATTTAATTTTTGGCATTATATACTTGTATGATGGCCTTTCTTTTTAACAATGATGTGATAGAATATATAATTGAAAAAACAAAATTGTATAGCTACACAAAGCGTAGAAATGCGAAATCTCGGACTATGTAACTAAATAAATAACAAGATATGCAATGTTAAAAAGTGCCCCAAAAACAAGCGAAATGAATTCTTGTCTTTTTCCTTTTTTTTTTTTTTTGTTTTGTTTTTTTGGCAAGTAGTCATTTCTTATGATCATCTAGTGAAGTTTGTCATGTTTTCACACTATTTTTTTTTTTCTTTTTTCCCAGGCTTTTCATTCCTACATTGATTTAGAACTGGTACTAATTTCATTTAAGAGTCGACTGCCCAAGCATGACCTCTGTGTACTCTTGTTGACTTTCGTTTATTTCACCCTTCGTAGATTCCCAATGCAGGCGGGGCAACATGTATAACGTCAAACTGAATTTATGCTTATCGAGGTGTGGCAGTACTTAGTTGAATTCAGTATAATAATAATAATAATAATAATAATAATTGAGAAGAGAGTCAGATGCCCTATTTTGTCGCCTTTATTTTATGAGGCCATATGCATGCCATCTGATAAAAGAAAACAAAAGGATCAGAAGACTAATACGATGCCATGATACAATGATATACGACGTAGGAAAGGATAAATACGACGATGTTACAGCCACGAATTTCAGATGTAATCACTACAAAAGAGTATGGAGCGAATCCAATACGTATATATGTTTGTTATTATTGCCGGAATACGACATTATTTGGTTTTTAAGTGGATCCTTGCCATTAACGACTCATTTAATATTCTTTTTTTTTTATTTAATTTTTATTGTATATAGATATTAATTATATAAAAATTTAAATATAACAAATCAAAATACTTAATAAATTGCCAAATTTAAACTAGTCTTAAATATAATTGAAACCGTAGCATAACATATTAAAGTTAAAAGATAAATAGCAAACACACCTCCTAATACTTATTATCCAATGTGTATTTACTTTTTTATCATTAAAATTGAGTATGTAAACCCAAAAATTGAGCGTATTAATAGGAATTATAGGGTTCCGTTAAAAATCAAATGGCAAACCGTATTTTAGGGATCTAATAGATATCTCTAACACTAAATATATGTATTTATTACTCAAATTCCCTATGACTTAAGATATCATCAAAATCAAGCATGAAAAACTTAAGAATATATGTATATACATACTTAACAATTAAGTATGGTTGGACCTCTTTACAGTTGTTTAATATGGTCCAATGCATCCTATTCACCTCTTTGTCAATGTTAGCATAGGTGAAGACAGAGTTGTATCTAAGACGTTCCATTTCCTATGTGGCTTGTGGACTGTAGATTCCATGTTGTCGAAGTACATTGAATAAAAAATAACACTTTAATCAATAACATAGGCTTCTGATACAAAACTCTCTGGCTTAGCCATGGCCGTAACATGCCTTTTCATTAAGCCCAAGTAACTCTTCACTTGGATACCTCTATTTATACTCTACCAGACGGCAAATATATGCTTCTCTTGGGTGATGGACTGCAAGGTCAATCATGACACGAAAAACACGATAAAAAAGAGAGAGACATGGACAAAATCAAGATTCAATATTATGCATAAATAATGAAACTAAACTAATTTGTAATTGAATTACAAAATCGATATTGCTCATGACCTATCAAACTCTCATGGGCATTAAAAGGAACCCAATATGATCCATAGATCAAGTTAACAAATACACTACGATCAAAACTAGATTGATAAGAACAAAATGAATAAAGAAAAATAAACTCTCAACATATATTCATAAATTTAGGTGAATGCTCATTTCAACCATTAAAGGTTTAATAAAACTCAAATTCAAATAAACCAAAATTATCAACCACATACATAAGTAGCCTATTTATAGGCTCATAAAAAACCCTAGCAACTATAACATAGAAGAAAACAACTTAAAAGGAAAGATATCATATTGACTAAGCAAAACAAAAAAATGAAAACCAAATATAAAAATAGTCCTAAAATAAACTAATTTGAATAAAGAAAATAACAAAGAAATTATGGGGAATCTTTATCTTCAAATTTTCATGAAACCAACTTGAAAAACCTTTCTTCAAATTGCCTTAACTCCAAGACCAGTCAACAACCATCAATCAAATAACCCTAATCAACCACCCTTCCTCATCTACACCTAATCTTGACTTCACGATATTGCTCGAGTGGGTTCTTATGCACACGTCATCCCACATTCTTCAAGAAGATTAGTCCTTGAATCTAGTTTATTCCTCCTAGATCCAAAACAAATATACAAAATATAAACCAAAAGATATCTAACAGCCTTTATAAATTTTTATAATCAATCCAAGATCTTTCCACACATTATGTGCCTATCAACCAAACTCCTTTGAACCCAATAATCTTTATTAAGTTTTAATGGAATTTTATAGCTCATTTCCTTCATTGGATGCATTATCTACTCTAGTGATGGTTCTTCCATTGAAAATATGCTATAGGTGTTAAACATGCTATCAATTACTGCTAGTGTGAAGTTCTCATCAACTACCTCCTCTACATTTTCCATATTATTCATCTATCCAAGACCTTCAATAGCCTCACAACTGTTGTTTCCCTCAATTATTTTCTTACACTTATCATTCAGTAAGTTTAGCTCAACTAACTCCTCAACCAAACCATCCTATGCATTTATTTCATCAGCCCATCTTGTACCCATTCTTTCAGTATTGCTACATCCTTTTACACTACTTCTTGATCTAAGGTAATAAAATTTATTTCTTTACCTTAGAAAAATTGTATAGGTTCCTTTTGGAATCATACAGCATAATGTGATGTACTTACCATAGCCTCCCTAGATATATGTGGCAATCATCCATAGAAATAATATCACACAAAATTTTATCCTTAGGAGCATTACCAAAAGATAAAGTTACCCATGCTTGTTTTATTACTCAAAATTCTTCATCATAACAGATATGATCATTCAGACATGGACAATCCATGACATCTAATCCCAATTTTTTTCACAATATGCTCTAAAATCAAATTTTAACAAAAATCGTCAATAAACACAAGACAAACAATTTCTTGAATCCTAAGTTGAGCATGAAATTGATTTTCCATCTCTATACCACTCAATACAACTCAAAATCAATAGCCAAGAAAGTCAACAATCTAAAATTATAATGCAAGTCACCAATATTCTACAATAAACTCCAACTAACTTCACCTAATAACCATGTTTGCTTTTTAAAATGATAAACCTCACCCTATCTTCTAACCTACAACTGAGGAAAAGTGAAATGTACTTACATCCAAATTTTGTCACAGCACTAAGTTTCACTCACAAAAGGCATGGAACCTAGGACTTTAATGTCAAATGATGTAGATATGTCTACACTATAGACCTAAATTGACACAAATTAACAAGAATGGATGAATTTTTATGGGTTTTTAGGTTTTAATAAACCCGAAAAGAAAGGAACATGGGCAAAATCAATATTCAATATTACTCACGAATATTGAAACCGAATCAATTTGTGATCAAATTATAGAATTGATATTAATCGTAACCTATAAAACTCTCTCGTGCATTACAAGGAACCCGATATGAGTCATAACCCAAACAACAACTTCTTTATGATCTAAACTAGATCAATAAGAACAAAGCAAATAAAGAAAGAAAAACTCTTTATATCCATGAAATTAGGAGAACACTCATCTCACTCAATTCTAACAACTATAAAAATAATAATAATAATAATTAATCCATTGTCTAATTATCAACTAAATACATAAGTGTCTTATTTACAGGCTCACAAGAATCCACTCATATGCTAATTCAAACAACTATAGAGGTTTAATAAAACTCAAATTTAATTAATCCATTGTCTAATTATCAACCAAATACATAAGTATCTTATCTATAGGCTCATAAGAACCCTAATAACTATAACATAGAAGGAAATAACTTAAAAGGAAAGATATCACATTGAATTAGCAAAAACATATAAATTGAAACTAAATATAAAAAAAAATATTCCTAATTATGAAAGAAAATAGCATTTGTTAAATGAATTAGGACAAACTAACTAGAATAATGAAAATAACGAAGAAATTGTGGACAAATCTTCGTCTTCAAATTATCATGAAAATGGTCCAAAAAACCTATCTTTAATGTGTCTCAGGTCTAAGACCGGTCAACTACCCTCGATCAAAATAAACACAATTGGTTGCCCATCGTAAACCACACCTGGTCTCAAGTTCGTGGTCTTGCACGAGGTGTATACGTTAACTTGCCATGATATATGTCATACTATTTGCACTTAAACAGAAATTTAGGCAATACCTAAATTCATAAAAGGTTATATTTGGCTTCCATTTCGCTTGACTAACACATAGAAGCCAATAATATGAGTTTATAACCCCCCTTCGAGTTTCCACAATAAATACAACCCTATTTATTGTGCACCTATCGTACACTTGAATGATGTATATATTTAGACCCATCAGACTCCATCAAAGTCAAAGGATATTTTTGCTGTGTTAGCAGTAAGTTTTCAATTGTATAATCCGCATGTTGACGTGTGATGTTGGAAATCTCCTTGTGATGCTAAATGATAAAGGAATTACCAGATTGCGTTGAAAACCAAATGGCAAACGTATTTTGGGGACCTAACAGACATCTCTAGCACTAAGTGTATGTATTTCTTACTCAAATTCCCTATTACTTGAGGCATTCATCAAAATCAAGCATGAAAAACCTAAGAATATATGTATATACATACCTAAAGAATTAGTACCTTAAGTCTGGTTGGACCTCTTTACATTTGTTTAATATGGTCCAGTGCATCCTATTCACCTCTTCGTCAATATTAGCATATAAGTGAAGACAGTTGTATCTAAGACGCTCCACTACGTATGTGGCTTGTGGACGTGTTGTCGAAGTACATTGAATAAAACATGACACTTAAATCAATAATATAGGCTTTTGATACAAAACTCTCTAGCTTAGCCTTGTGCGTAACATGTCTTTTCATTAAGCCCAAGTAACTCTTCACTTGGATACCTCTATTTATACTCTACTAGACCACAAATATGAGCTTCTCTTGGGAAATGGACTGCAAGGTCAATCATGACACCAAAAACACAATCAAAAACATCATTTGAAGCTGATTTAGTGTTATCACAATGCTTGGGTCTTCAATATGTCAATTCTTAACCCTTTTGGAAAGAGTTCTTTGGAATAAAAACATGATATGTTGCAAACTACATCATGAATTTTATTCAGGGGATTTTGTGCCAAAGATTTATCAATACACCAGCATCCTATCAAAAATGTTAAAAAAAGGCCACTTACCATGGAGAGATCGACAGACTCAAACGATCAAAATTCTTATAGAAAGACTTCAACTAGTAAAAGGCTTTGGAGTTGCACAATAATTATGGCTCTTCAACGCTTAAGTGTTACCTCAGACTATACCAAACATGAATAATGTATTAGTAGTTTTACAATTTATCATGTTTTACACCTTTCTTCTACTCTTATTGAAAGTAACAGAAATTTCTAGAGGCATATCTGAAAAACTTCCTTGACCAATTGGATAAAACAAAGAACTATCGAAGGTTCAAATCCCTCTTTTATTTTTATTTTTTTCATTTCAATAAACTTCACATGTGCCTACAGACGTTATTGAATGTGCATGAGACTGCATGTAATCATATAATCCATATAAAACTGAACCAATAGCAGCGTAACAAAATGAGAAATGTAAATATCTTAAAGGCACATGTTGAAAAATCAAATGAAAGAAAGCAGAATAAAAAAAGCTTTCTTTTTAAATTCTTTGTGAGTATCTCATAAGTATGTATTAGCAAAACCCCATAAATCGACTACCTATAGGACAGTAAAAAGTAATAATAATAATAATAATAATAATGAAAGACACAAAGATAAATTACATTGATCACCCCTCCCCCCTTACCTTTGCTTGCATGTGTGCTAACTTAACACATACATATAAGAACATATAAATAAAATATATTAATTATATCAATTAAAAAAAAAAAGAAGAAAAAAAAGTTGTACGTATATATGTGCTTATATGTATGCTATATATAATATATGTTCTTTAAAATATTTTTCTTTTTTTTAATTTTTTTCAAATTTTTTTACTATTTTAGTTCATTATTATATATATAATATTTAAAAATATATATATTGTTAATGTTAATGTGGCCATAATGCAATCATCAATAGCTTTTATGCCACATTAACTTATATGTAGGCAAAAACATGAGAGTAAGTGTTATCTTTTGAAAATATAAAGTATTAACATAATTTATAAAATTTATAGGGATGGTTAGACTCGGAAAAAGGTTGATTTAGTTAATGAATTGTCGGTTCACAAGCTGAAATTATATGAATAGGACCTAGCTTGGGATACTAGGTTTATAAACTGATCTTTAATTTTTTTTTTTTTTTTGGCTCATTTTATATGAAACCTATCGATTCGATGGTTTCTAATGCTAAATTGTCCTTGACAAACCGATCCATAATTTACGAATCAATGAAGCCAATTCAATCCAACCTAATTTTAACTTTAGGGATGATAAATATAATTTACCCAAAGCACAACAACCGCGTTTGGTCGACAAAAGAATACGTTGATGGGGGGGTTGTATAATTCTCAGTGGGCCTAACATGCGTTGAAAAGTAACAAGTGAAAGCGACCTGAACAGGACGCATGAGTCTGATTCATTACCGTAGTGCAATAAAAAAGTAAACACAATGCAACGCTCGTAAATAATATGTATGAAAAAGGGGCTATCAGCAATAATGCGGTACACATACATTCAGTAATGGTGTGCCGTGGATCGAGTCTTGCATGTTTCTTCCTAGAAAATGATTCCCATGGCCTGAAAACCGTGGGTATTCTTTGTTTCACGCTCCATCCTTTTCTTGCCCTCCTCTCTATCTTCTCTCTCTAGTAAGAGTAAAATATGGATAATAATGATAATAATCATGAGGTAATTACAGCCACATTTCAAAATTATAAATAAAAAAAAAATCTTTTCTACAATCTTTTGGATTAGTATGCTATTATAATTATTTTGTAAAGTTGATATACTATCTGATTTGATTCATCTATATTGGTTAATGAAATGTTATTTAAATTAAAAAATAACCTTCAAATTGATTTAGACTAATAAGCGTAAGTGTACATTAAAAGACTGACTTAGCATTGCCTTGGAGGAGAATTCCAATATCAACGTTTTAAAACTTTAGACTCTTCGTAATTTTAATAGTTTTGAGAAAATGCTGTTGTAATTTATACTAATGATTATAATTGCCACAAAAATTGAGTTAGTATGAGTAATGCAACACTTGTATTTTTTACTTCCCTTTCATTTGATTTCAGTCTTTATTACCATATTATTATTATTATTTTTAACGATGGTATCATCTATCTTAGCATTGAGAAGATGTACTCAATGAGAAAATTCATGGCAAGCGAAAAATGAACGTATTGTATAGCACGAAACAATTACTCTCTCTCTCTCTCAAAAAAAAAAAAAAGACTTATTGATTAATATATACTATATTATATATATATATAAAATGTATAAACATCAACAAAATTTTAACAATTATACCTTTTATTCTTGTGCATGCAATTTTATTATAAGGTAAAAAATAATGCATGCACTATCGTAAAATGTCCCACAAAAGTATATAGAAAGCCATGGAATGAATGTAAATCTGAAAAGGAATTCTTGGTAGGCGTATGTACTCGTTAAATGAGTGTTTGATCATAAACATTTGACTCGTAAAAAGTAAGTGTTTGAAAAATCGTATGACTTGTTTAGTAAAACTAATAATTTTTTTGAACTACGCACTAATGAAATCCTACACAAAAATTATTGAGATGATATTACCATAGTGTTTGTATATATAAAATTTGTCTAGATCCAACGATTTGAATGGCATCACTTACACTGCAAGAACAAACATAATTAATCTTCCATTTATCCACTAAAGTTGTCCTAAAAAGAAAATGTTTGAAGTTTGTACCTTTATAAGCAGAAAATATACAAGTTGGCAATTAAGAATCGTCGTCTATTTTGACAATTTTGCATTCTGAAATTGATTTCCCCAGTCAATTTCAAGTGAAAGGGGTTAATCACATTACCTAACCAAATATCTAATGTACTTACAACCTATCTTTTGGGATATTTAAATATGATGGTTTTACCTAAAATATTCCTCGGTTTCACATTGTTGTAACTTTTATTATAAGTTTGCTTTGATAACACGTTGTTTAAAATAATTTATATAATTTTTAACGTGCACTTTAAAAATAAAAATATGCTCCCCGCTAGGTTTGGTAAAAGGGCTTGGTGCCTTAATTCAGGCATGCACAGACCTGTACAGGCGCTGGCCGTGATATAATTTTGGCATGTTGAAGACGAACATGACTTTTTTTTTATTTTTTTTCCCCTCTACTTTTCTAAGGAATTCTATGTCAACTTTCTTTTATCATTTTCTTAACATTTTTTTTTACCAATATTTTCAAATGTCATATTTGGTTACCTAATAAATATGTTCACACATAATCAAAAAATAAAAGTAACATTTCATTTCTGCACATAGTTTTGTTACAAATTACCATATATATATATATATCAGAATTATTAATAGAAAAATCTATTGCAATCTGACATTAATCCTCCACTTTTGCATCCAATCATTCAGCGATGGTGATGGTGAGCTCTGTGCCTCGGAGTTGAGATACCATAGTAAGTGTCATTTCAATCTTATAGGTATATGGACAATATAGTGGCTCCAATTTCAATGGATACCGAAGGGGACTGAGGACTGGATCTCTTAGCTAAAAGCCGACCCAAATAGGACCATTGATCGGAGCCACAATACCCATGGCCCATGCCACTGAGGAAAGTATTGAAAATGTCTTGATTTTACCTGGCTACATAGTATGGATATCAAAACCTACCCCTTCCTCTTCTCCTGCTACTTGTACCTAGTATACTAGTAATTCACTGAATGACTCAAAGATACCACTACAACATTCCCAACTTCTATACATAATCTATTTGCTTCTTTGAGAAGACTAGGCACATGTTTGTGAGTGTGAATTGGTTGCATGAATGCCAAACCACAGCGCCTAAGATGGCTGCTCCAATCCTGCCTTGTGTAATTGGTACAAGTCATTAAACAAATCCTACGCCTCTTAATCATATGCAGCAACACATACTCTGTAGCATTTGGTTTCCCAATGATTGCATAAAAGTCCTTTAGGAGGGCAGCATCACAAAACTTAAACCACAAATTGAATTATTGTAATATATAACAAGAAGGGAAAGGGTCGAGAAATCTCAAAATTTTGCTGCCATTGCATCCATGGTAAACCGCAGCACCAGATCACCATTATATGTAAATAGCACAATCCACACGTCAATAAGGTTGGGAAGCATGATGTTGCTTGTGGAGTAGTAGTAACCTAACAAATGGGTTACTGGTTCATGGAAGGTCTTGAGAATGACTTACATCTTCTTGCATATTACCTAATCCTCCTCTAGTATCCTATTAGTGTAGATGGTGTTACTATTATCATGAAATTTGGTCAGACCTTATCAAAACTTCAACGCCCCTATAAGCATTTTAAACGTTGAGTTCTCCCGTATTTGACAATCAAGAGATGGAACCTTTTGGACATGGCCGAAATCTACACAACATTGCTTAAAATTGTTGTGCTCTGTATGTCACATCCCTAATTCACTATGGTAAGGATAGTTCGTCTTATAACCTACTTAAGTAAAATACATAAAATTACAATTATTAAATTAGTTATTAGATTTAGAAAATATTTTGGCAAAGCACTGGACTTTTTTAAAACACTTGTTGGTTGGTGTATTAGGAAAACGCGTGGATTAGCATCAAAAGCTATTCTAAGGCCTAAGGGGCCTAACAAATTACAACCAAAGAAACAAGCCATTGAGCCACAAACAGCTTCCAATAAAAGTCTAAGTGCAACAATTAAAATAAGAACTAAGTTTGATAAGGAAAAATAGAAGATCAATCATAGTTGTAAAAGATGTAGTCTAGGTCTACAAACTCATCCTTGTACTACTCCTCAGAGGTCTACCCTAATGAATCATACAATGGATCAATAAAGTCTCCACCTAAAAAAGAAAAAGTGGAGTGAACCACAAGGGTTCGATACATAGTAACTCAAATGCATATAATGATGTCTTACAAGCCTACATACTAATACAATAGATAATCAAACAGTTTATTTAATTATCTTATTAAAGTATCTAGTAGGAGAGTACTCATAACTCCAGACATCACGATAGCACTTGAGGTTTGATTCCACTATAGCGAATATCAAAGGTTGACAGGAACAACCAAACTCTATGTCACCGAAATTGAAATAAAACAAAAAACAAAATAGCCTCATCTAAGTAACCTCACTGTTATGCAGTCCCCACTAGTCACAGTCTAGCTATATCATAGCACCCATCAAAACCTCATAATCTAAACAACTCCTGATATACCTTCTCTTCATTTACGGTACTCGTTATCCGACATGATTTCACTTATTAACTACCCACCAAGCCATCACTTAATGACTTAGGTGCCTAATTATTGTATTATTTTAGAGAATATGACCACAATCATAAACCTAATCCAAAGTTTGTCACTTGCTGACTCAAGTAACCAAGTACACGTAGCAAACAGATACTTAATTGAGTTTTATTATTAATTCAATTTAAATTTTCTAACCCAATAAGCAACACACATACTATTGCATAAATGAAAGGGTCAACGGATTCCTAGTTTAGTTGATTGAATTATTTTTATGTATCAAAAGAGAAAAACTAAGTCAATTGATTAGTTTAAGTGATTGAATTTTATTCTATATTGGTTTAGGCTACTTAAGGCCCATACTAATTACAAGCCCAAAATAGGGTTACTAAGGTTTAAGTAGCTTTTGGTTAATTTTTTGCTCGAACTAGTTAGGGTTTATTCATTTAAACTTAATAAGTCATTTAAATTTTAAGTCTAATAGTATCTAAGGTCCAATTAGGATATTTAGGTCTTTTAAAAATAGTAAGCCCAATTATGTTTGGAATTAGATCCACTAGTCTTAATTGAATTAGTTAAGTTCAATTATATTTACTAAGCCTATTATAAGTCCAATTAGATTATCTCCATTTATTTTAATTAACTTAGGCTCATTATGTTTAATTAGTCCTATTTGTTATATTTGGGCTCAATTAATTATTAGATCCAATTTTAATTTAATTTTAAATCTTTAGTTGATTTAGGGCATTGTTAGGTTGAAGGCCCATTTAGGTTTTATTTATTTTTGAGGACCCATTTAGGATATAGGACCTAAGGATTAATGGGTTTAAGTAAGTTTTGACTTTTAGGCCTAATTAGGTTTTAGTATAATCATGTAAGCCTATTTTACTCTATTAGGTCTAAATCTAATTTATTTTAATTATTTAATTCAATTTGAGCCTTGAAATGGTTTGAAACCCGATATAAGTTATTTATCATGATAAGACCCATTTAAAGTATAAGTCTTGGAAGGAAATGGGCCCAATTAGATTTTAGGCCCATTAGTCATTTGAGTTCATATTATTAAATCAATTCTTATTTTGGTCTAATTAAGATAGTCAAGTTAACTAAGTCTAAATATTCAGATTCCATTTAATTATATAAGCCACCCAAGAGAAGAGTAAGAGGATGGTCTTTGAGTCCATATGGTTGGGCCAACTTGGGATTAGGTTGGCCTTAGCCCAAGTTAATTAAGCTAACTATTAATTAATTCCAACTCGTCACTTTTAAAGTCCATAACTTTAAAGGGTTATAACTTACTCAATTTAAGTTTAATCAAGTGAAACCAAAGCCATTTAATTCTCTATCATTCACTATCCATTTTAACATAAAAAAAAAGCTTTATTTTATTCATTTTAGAGCCCTTGTTTTACCAAATTATACAAAGTTACAAATTATTGACATTACAAGTTCATATCCTATCCAATTTAGGTCACAATCACTCTAAACCAAAGTTCACTTGTTTCTATTCCCTTCTAGAGTCCAAAACTTCATTCTTTTTTTTTTCATTTTTAAGTCCAAAATACCTCTAAAACAAAGCATGCCACAAACTTTTAATTACAATCCTACAAGTCCAACTTCAATATATTTTCCCTTCTATGTCTCATTTTACATTGAATCCAACTTCTATTCATTAATTAATCATAATTTCACCAAATTAACTCAAAATAAATATAATATATTACAATTTTTCCATAATTAAATGTATTATGAAATCATGCAAGAAAATCATACTTTTAAGCACATACATTCCTCAAATTCCACATAAATTATCTCTAAACTTTGCCAAAATCAATATCCATCATGTAAATTCAATTTCCATTAAATTTATCAATTTAAGAACATAATAACATACTGGAAAATCATAATTTGGCAATCAAATCAACTTGTTCATCCACTAATTCAAGTAAACCATCAATTCCAACTTCTAACATATCATACATACCAAATTAATCACCTAATTCATTCCAAAACCTACATACTTATACTTTAATCATCAAATCATCATCTTTTAATATTAAAATCAGATTTCTCATGAAAATCAATTCTTAATTCATCCTCTATAGTGGTGGCATTACAACACACACACATATTGTCAATTTTCATGAATCAAACTTGATTTTTATCTATAAATCCAACACCCAACATCACATTTATCATTCATAACATAAATGTATATCCTAATCATCAAATAACACTCAAAATGTAACAATCTAGGTGGCATCAACATGGATATATTGCATTACACAATTAACATTCAAGAAATCACTAAATCCTCATGTTCAATTACTCTTAATCATCTTAAATTATTAAATCAACCATGATTTTGGACTTACCTTGATGGAGATCTAACTAATCCCACAAAGCCTCTCAATGTCGTCCCAAATAATGCTCCAAAAGTATGTTTGCTCAACTCCTAATTGATCATCCTTCACATAGAACATCAAATCCTACTTAGATCTACAACTAACAAGCTTAAGTTTACTTAAATCAAATCATATTTTACTTACCTTCAAACAAATGTTCATGTGAATAAGAGCCCCTCTATAGCTTAGATTTCCACTTAATTCTTAACCTAAAACTCACAAGAAAATAACTAGAATTAGTATCTAGGTAAGATGGGTCTTAAGTTGGATGAAGGGCATACGATTTAAACTTATGTTTATGAGGTTTTCTTACCCTTAATTTTCAAAAATTAGAGGAGAAGGGGGCTGCTGGTTTTTGGTGCATGTGAGGGTATTTAAGGGGGTTTTGGCTAAGGTTTAATGGAATAAGGCAAGGGGGACTACAAGGGCTTAATGGAATTAACCTAAATGTGACATGTATCTTCCAATTTAGCATAATTACCCATTTATTCTTCCTCAATTTTTTTTCACTTATTCAAGCTGAAATATGATACATCCTTTTCTGTAAAATGCCCTTGGAAACTCAATTATTTAGCTACCCTTCAATAAAATAAGCTTAGAGGCATTTTGGTCGTTTACCTAATTGACCTCCAAATTGAAATTTTTCTTTTCCAATTGTTTCTAAATATTTCGTAATTGATTTTATTCACCTAATTAAGGTCATGGAGCTATATTTAGGATCTCTAAGCAATTTCATATTCAATTTTGATAAAACTGATTTCAATGATAAAAATGTCCTTTTTGATAAAATTTGATTTCCCTACTTTTTAAATCCTTCTTAATTAACTCTAAATTTGTATTTTTTATTCCCATTGACCTTAGTTATTATTTTGGGGGGTTTTATTATATTTAGAAGTACATATACTATTTATAGGGAAACATATCTTGGCAATGTGTTCGACCAACCCATAAGCATTTAACTCAACATGTTAAATTGGAACTACTTCCCATCATAGATTGAATACATCACATTATCTTCATTGCTCCAACTAAAGTCATATTGTTAGAGACATTGTCAAATGGGATTCTTAATTCCTTTATGTCATACATACGAAGAGTTTTAATTACATTAGAGCCGATAGCGACTCCATTGTAAGCTTTAGTAGATAATATAAATGTAATAATCCTCTTCTACAATGTTCATTGGTTGTCAATCCAATGTGCAATAACACACATGTAACTATTTTCTTGGAGTGGTTAGGAGGCTTTTTTATGTATTAGATGTGAGGGAGACCACTAAATTGGAGGTTCAAAAGCTCAACCCTAAGGGTGTCCCAACCTTGTGAGAAGATACACATCATATCATTCCTTAGTTTTTGTAAACTCACATAGAAAAACTTTAACTTTATTTCCTTCATCACCTATTCCCTAAAAGTTAAATGTCCCCTGGCACTAAAAGAGATATCAACTATTGCCATCATTTTAACATGACCATCACATGCAACTTATCAACAATATGCAAACACATTGGAGGTATTAGACATACTAAAGACATTAGTGCAATCACTTAGGTTATTGCCTTGAAATTTTAGAACAACATGACCTTGTTTTTTATGTAGTTTTCAATGTAGTGACCATTACCCAATATGACCTTGTAATTAGTAATTATTATACAAGTTTGGCAAATGACCAGCTTTCCTTTATTCATTTCAACAATATCTAAAGACCTCTACACATTGCTCGTACATTTTCTACATTTCCTAATCAATCTACCATGCTTTTAAAATAGGTTGGAATGTTTTACTTGATTGCAAACTGATGGGTAAGACTACTAGTTAAGATAGAAGGTAGACGTGAAACCATGTTTAGAGTGCTATAAGCATCACCATCTACTTCAATGTATTTCATATTATTATCCCTAGGCCAGTCTCTACTGCTTCGATTTAGGTAATAAGTGACCTTAGGTTCACAAATTGATTCATTAGAGAGGTAAATTTGTTGTTTGGTTTTAGGTTTTGAGGTGGTAATAAAAAGGATACGGTGCTTCACAATAGGGGTTGTTCATGAATCATTATGATCTCGTTGAGGGATGTATGCATTACCTCTTTCCACCACTTGAGATTGAAAAAATAAATACATAAATAAAAATAGGGCATGTAAGATAAGAGAGCATAATGTTAGAGTATATAGCATTGGAATTTAAGCTAGACTAAAGGGAGCAAACAATATCAAATGAAATATTTACATTAAAAAAAAAAAAGATTAAGGAGGTAGTGTTAGCATGTAGGTGCATAAAATACCAATGTAGGCCTTTGAAATTAGGAAAAAAAAAATTGTTATTATTGGGGCAATGTTGGCATTATTGTGCACTAACTTGCCAACATTACCCCTAATGATGAAAAGAAAAAACGATTTTTGAAGGCAAATGATGGCATATTAAACTTCTATGAAGCTTTTAGGTACCAATGTTTCAACTAGATCCCCCAATTTTATCTTCAACAATCAAATTCTTTTAACGTTAGGGGCTAAGGTTAATAAAGATGAGCTTTGAGATCAATGTTAGAAGGCTAGGTAACGTTAGTTTGATGTGCCTAAAACTGTGATCGGATCAAGTGATTCTAACTCCTAGGCAACAACCAACGATAATCGAATCTAACAATCCAATTAATGAACGATAACGAACAAGAACACAATAAAATCCCTAAACCCTTACCAGATATGACGCACCAACAAGAGAGTAATCCTAGTATGGATTTGTTGATATGACGCATAACAATTCAATACCATCACTCTCCACAATCCCACTAATTAATAAGAGTAAATTTGAAGAAAAAACTTCACAATAGATTTTTTCAAATGTCAAGTCTCCAAATTCTTACAAAACAACCAATATATAGCAAAGGGAAAACAAATGCAAAAAGTCACAAAACTTCATCCAAATCACCTACATAAGTCGTCGGCTTTGGAATGAAGGCCACCGACCTTGCATGGTAAGTTGCTAGCCTAGATGGCTAACTTAAATTCCAAAGCCACCGGCTTTGGCAATCTACTATGCCGCCCTTAAAGACCAACCTTGGAGGCTAAGCCGCTAGACTTTATGGCCGGCTTATCTCTACGTCGCTAGCCTTGAATGGCCAGTCTAGGATCAAAGCCGCCGGCCTTTATAGCCGGCCTAAGGGCGACCACCTCCAGTTCTTGCACTTTACGTCTCATGTTGAATAACTTTGTAAGAACTGTGATTTGATTCCCATCATCTCCTCGGACATGTGAAAGATTTGTTCTCAAATCTGATAGTTCCTCTATTTTTGTTGCGCACTTCTAAGAATCCCCTAGATTGAAAATCTTAGTCTACAAGTGTCTGTTATCCTAAAGTTGTGGTTGTCCTGGAGGCTTTTGAATCACCTATATCTAATTCACTCTATTCAGGTCGTCCCCCAATCTCTTCCTCTTTACTATCAAGGACTTATTGTTGGTGGTTTTATTGATCTGCTCTTAGGCTTCATGTACCTTAGTTAGTGACATAGGATTTAAAATAACCTGTTTACCATCCTTTTGAAACATATAGGTGTTTCTAAACTCATCATACAACACCCTTATGTTAGATAACCAAGGTCTACCCAGTAATATACGTGATGCGTACATAGGGAGAACATCGTAATTACATCAAGGTACTTTTTCCCTATGTTGATTGGAACCTTAACCCTCTGAGTGACATGCAGACTATCTCGCTCACTTAACCAATGTAATTCATAGGGCTTAAGATGAGGTGTAGTAACTAGTTGCAATCTATTCACTAAAGTAGCAACTATAATATTGGTGCAACTACCACCATTAATAAGAAGGGTACAAAGATTACCTTGAACCCTATAGGGAATATGGAATAGGTTTTCCCTCTACACGTTCTCAATATCTAGAGATGTAGTCATTACCCTCCGTAGTACATTAATAGCCAGATATTGATCATTGTCCTTATCCTCATGTACCTGAGTGTTTGGATCCTCATAGTATTCCTTTAACATTGCTGATAAATCTGTAGGCTCAAGTACGTCCTCCTTGTTACCCTCATTTTCCACCTCCATAGCAATCATCACTCTTTTGTTAGGACACTGAGCAACCATGTGTCCAAAGCCCATGCATTTGAAGCATTGGGTTTGACTACTCTTTCCACTTGATGACCTCGATATTGTTTGTTGAATATCACCCCCTGCAACCGCTTTGTTTTTCCAGAACTATCCCTCTCTCTATCAGTAACAGTTGTATTTGATTCCATAGTCCTATCAATTTCCCCCTTTCTAACCTGCAGATTATCTGATCCATATAACTAAGTAGTGGATCCATACTTGTTACTCGATGCTCTATATAGATTGGGGCGCCTCTACCTCTCAATTTTTAAAGCCAACTAGATGGCCTCATCAAGAGTGGCATACCTCTGTAGCTCAACAATACATGCTATCTCATATTTCAACCCAAACACAAATCGCACCATGGTCTACTCAAGAGGTTCAACTATTCCACATCGGATCCTTAATGTCTCAACCTCCTTGACATATTCATCCATTGTTTTACCTCCCTATCTCAATTTCTGGAGACACATGAATAACTCCTACCTGTAGTGTTCTGGTATAAACCTCTTTCTCAACACCCTTTTCATTTCTTGCCAAGTATGAATCTCAGCATCACCATCTCTCCTCCTATTGGCCATAAGATTCTTTCACCATAAGGCGGCATACCCTATAAATCCAACTGCTACTAGACGAACCCTCGTATGGTCATTAATCTCATAGCATTTGAAAAGTTCTTTTACCTTATCCTCCTAGTCAAGGTACTCCTCTACAAGTCCCTTTCTAGCAAATGAAGGCATCCACAATTTTATATACTCTAGACCCTTAAGCAGTCTGAACTCATGGTTAGGATAAAGTTCATCCCCAAAATTATCATCCCTCTCCTCTTTATAAGCATGGTACTATCTTCCAACCTGTCTGCACCTGTTTCCTCTTATTGCTCCTTCTCTACCCACAACATTAAGGGCTACCCTAGGTGAGGGTGCCCATGGATTTGCCATTGGCTATTGGGGTAAGGTCATTTGATCGACCCGTGTTGCTAGATTAGCAATAATGATAGTCAGGTCTTGCAACTACTCTTCTAATGTTCTTCTTCCACTTACAGCATGTCAACCCTATACTTCTCCTCCTACCTAGCTGTTGGCCTCATTCCTGAATCCCCCATTAACACTATCATTCGACAAACTCAATAGAATTGCCACTCAACACAGGAATTTCACAGTCACAATCACACACTCCAACAATCCCCAATCGGCACAATCCTAATTACCACCTTCATTCAATCCTCAACTTAAACTCAGCACAAAATTCACAAGTCACAAACACTGCAATAATCCTCCAATGACACTAATTCAATTACAAACTACAATAATCTCCAATCAGCACAATTCCCAATTTCAATCTCTGATCACTCTCCAATTCAGTTCCAATAAAAAACAAACGCAGTAGACAATAAAAACCCTAACTTCAATACATACAAAAAAACAACAACTAGTCCAAATTCAATCACAAACTACAACAATCCCCAATTAGCACAATTCCCAATTTCAACCTTCGATCAAAATCCCAACACAACAATAATCAACCAAGATGCAAAACAATAATAACAACAACCCTGATTCTATAATCAGTCCGACAATGAAATTCACAACCCACGACAACATAATCACACAACCCACAGCAATAACAACGAAGAACCCTAATTTCAATTAATATAAATTCCACAACAAACCCAATTTGAATTCACATAGCTACAACAACACAACCCAATCGACACAATCCCAATTCAATAACAATCCACCCAACACAATTTCACAATATAAACCCTAATTGCTAAATTGGAAATTAACAGTTACAATCCATTTCTCGATTTGAGCTTTGATACCAAACAATAATGTGCCTAAAACTATGATCAGATCAAGTGATTCCAATTCCAAGGCAACAATCAACGATAATCAAATCTAACAATCCAATTAACGAATGATAATGAACAAGAACACAATAAAAAACCCTAAACCTTTACCGGATATAACACACCAGCAAGAGAGTAGTCCTAATACGGATTTGTTGATATAACGCACAATAATCTAATACCGTCACTCGCCACAATCCTACAGATTGATAAGAGTAAATTTGAAGAATAAATTTCACAATAGATTTTCTTAAATGTCAAGAGTCCCCAAATTCTTACAAAACCACCAATATATAGCAAAGGGAAAACAAATGCGAAAAGTCACAAAATTTCGTCCAAATCACCTACATAAGCCACCAGCCTTGCATGGTAAGCTACCGACTTAGATGGCTGGCTTAAATTCCAAAGCTTTCGGCTTTAGCAATCTACGCTGCTGGCCTTGAATGGCCAGCCTAGGATCAAAGCTGTCAGCCTAAAGGCATCCACCTACGGTTCTTGCACTTTGCGTCCCACGTTGAATAACTTTGTAAGAATCGTGATTTGATTCCCATCACTAATTCCCTTAATCCAATCTTTGAAAACCTAACCTTTTCTCACCTAAACCCATAAACAAATAATAAAAATAACCATATTTTACAAGTTTTGTCCCCTTCTTACATAATGGAAAAGGGGAACTACCTCCCATCAAGGGGGGCCCACAAACTCTAAACAAGTCAAGCAACTCATGTTTCCTTTTCCTTACTATAACTAAAACATGATGGGCTTTACCTTCCTCTTTCCATCTATGAAAGCAAAATTTCCATATTTTTTCACAACACGAGATCTATTACTCAACCAAGACTATGATCCTGAAGATTTGAAGTAAACTAGTCACAACTGCAAATAGACACTAAGGGTGTTTGGCTTTCTCCCACTTTTGAAATTAAAGAATGCCACTTACAAGGAATTGGTACATATTTTTAATTCTAATTGCCACCATATAAAAAAGTAGAAGAGTCTCATAGATATTAGAATGACACGGACAAGGTGACTTGATATATCACCACCTATATATTGGGTGAGTTCATTCATGTCACACTAAATCTCATTACATTGATACTCACTATGCACAGGCTCAATCATAGTTCTAAGTTGAAATGCAAAAGCAAATCAAGTGCTTCTAACCTCAAGTAGATCAAGTCTAAGTTACATTTCAATATCAATGAGAAAGTAGGTGAATCAAACCCATCTACTACACTGGCAACATCATGGAGTAGAAGGCCCTAGTGAATTAATGGAGCAAATGGGGCTAAAAGCATTAAGGTTGTATTCCTTTAGAGAGCAAGAAAGGCCAAAACAAGCCTCTAAGAGTCAAACCTCAACCAACTCAAAAATTATTCGAGCAAATGAAGAATATGACACTTACACAATGATAATTCTTCTACTAGATTTAAGATAGATATTGTCCAACAAAATTTATACTTCAGACTTCGCTTGGTATGAAGGTAAATGCAAGATTGGCTTATGCCCATATCCAACTTCATCTCCATGAGATCCACCTTCAACTCCATCTCTAGAAATTTTAAATGTACTTTTTTCAACTTATAGGTTGTAATCTTTTCTTGTAAATAAAATACATATTTGAAATTTGATAATATATATTTTCCCACATTTTTTATGCATAACTATTTAATAAATACATGCAAAAGAAATTAAAAAAAAAAAAAGAGCCATTGCGAACTTCCAAAAAATGTAATTTATAAAGTCAACGGTCCATTTAAGACTCACAGGCCACCCAAGCACAACACATGAATAAATGACAGTATAGGCAAGACACATGATTCAATTAAGCCTGTAGGCATGAAGGCTTGCAAGCAAGAAGCATGATAGGCTCATGAGATGCACAATTATTTAGACAAGGAAGGCATAAGAATGACCCATTTAACAACCCTCCCCATTCTCATGTGTTTAGCATTCTTACTCCCTCATTATTAGTAGGGGTGAGAATGCGGGCCGAACAGGCCAACCTAGCCAAGCTCGTAGGTAGAAGCAAGCTAGCTTGCACATTAGGTAGGCCGAAGAAGCTAGCCTAGCCCGACCCGCATGCTAATACAGGCCGACCTGCCTTGTGGACCAATGCAGGTTAACCCACTAACTTACACAAAACAATTTTTTTTTTCCTTCTACAAAATTACAAAGTCGTTTTCATTGATTCATTCATTTGTCACATGTTATTTTCTTCTTGCAACCATAATTGCTTTGACTCTAAGGTAATATCAACCCTTTTTTTTTCTTCCATATTTTTCAATCCTCCATTATTAGTTAGGGTCTTATCCTTTCTTTTGGTAAGATTTTAAACATCCATTATCATTCATCCATCTAATGTAGAATTAGGTTAACTTATTTTTAAATTAGTTTGAACTTGATTTTATTTTAAAGTTAGTTTGAATTTTTTTTTTTTTTTGTAGGCCATGCAAGGCAACATGCACCAGCAACAAGTTGGTTTGCCCGGACCCGTGGGCTACACAAGGCCAGCCAAAACAGCCCACACATCTTGTGGGCCAAATTTTTTAGGCCTGCCCTACAAAAAATTGCAAGTTGGGCAGGCCAGCCTACATTCCCAGCTCTAATTCTCAGTACTATGCCCGATCATTATGCCCGATCATGCTGGGGCGGTGCTTGGAGCAACGGCATATTTGGCTACTAAACAAAAACCTTTCCCCTTCACAACATGGACTGATTGAGTAACATTGAGAAATAAGCAGCAGCTTTAAAGATAGCCAATTTAAGTCCTAATGCTAGAAAAAAATCATGATAGCTATAGAACTGCTCGCATAAAATATCGAGTTACCGGTACGGAAAGAAGAATATTCAACAAAATCTTCAATATAGGACTCGGACTAAAACAAAGATTGATCGTGTAACTCATATCCTGTAATTGCAGAGACAATATAAAATAATACAAACAAAGTCAGTAGTTTATGTGCCAGGATGCTCAGCTACACTCATTGCCATGTTATCCACAATGCAGAGTCCAGTTTCTGATGCAATCACTGCCATGCATCTGCAGATCATTGAAAGAACATCTAATGTGATACAACACATTAAGTCAAACACATGATATAGAATACAGTAAATAATTGAACCTAATAATTTTCATTATCCATGGAAATCTGATCGATACTGAAACTGAAATATCATATATTCATATCCATGCAAATTCAAAGAGTTACATGTCCAGCATTAAACAGTCAAAGTCTGTTTCATTTAATGGGCTAAACCAGTCATCCCTAATAGGTACCCAGAAGTCAGATATGAAATTAAAGAATAAGAACCAAACGCTAGAAAACAAACGGGAACTTGGTGATGACTCCGTGATCCACAACCCCTTTAATTTTATCAAGGCTTTCAGCAACTTCAGCTGCAATAACATATACATATAATCACCAAAATAGCCCAGAACAAGTAGATGAAAAGAAAATATAGGAGCATCTTACCAAGGCTTGAGATAGGAGATGTAAAGATAACATCAAGGACATTATGACCTTCTTTGGTGACTAAGGGAAAATCACCACCTAGTGGACCAGCATGGCCTACAGATGGCCGCCTCCAAACCTCCCACAAGATGAAAATATCAATTAGTTAACTTGCAAAATGTCAAATGGACCACAAAAAATAAATTGGAATAACAACCATTGACAAAGGTATCTCTACACGCTCTAAACATCAATTGCATGATATAGCTTATGTGTTTCTTTTCCTAAGATTAGCTACATTTCTTTCATTGCTCAACATATATTCCTCATATGTTTGTTGGCCGGAAAGTAATATGTCATAGAGTGAAGAAGCAAATCAATTTTGAATTCCACCTTTTCAAGGACAAGTGAGAACCTTGATGATTCATTTTCCATCAGCAATGGATCAAAAGGTACTTTTTTGGTGCACATTGTCAGCATATAGTAGGAGATCGGTCAAGAAAAGCAGATGCAAACAAAGCAATGAAATGGGACACTATAAATACAGAGAACACATCAGCATATATACAACAGTTAACGATCTTTATGTTAAACAATTAAAGAGCTTATGGTTAGTGAAGAAGACTCAAAGAAGCAAGAAGCAAATATGATTCGTCCCTATGTTGGAAAATAATGGTAAGTGTACACGTAATTTATCCTACCTTCACATGAACTTGAAGTAAATAAGATTCCGGTCCAATTTTTTTTTCTCCTAAAGGACCTTCATAAACTTTAGCATCCTATGAATGTGTTCATGATGAAGTGGACCAGCTAGCTACAACCAATATATCTATGGATAAATGTTTCATCCCTCAATAAAAATCGGAATCAGCCTTTTTCCTTCTCCATTTAATATTATTTGACAAATTTGGAGATATAGTCAGATGCAACTTTCACAATGCAGCCAATTAGCTAATAAACATATGAACAAATGACAGACAGATGAAGAGCTGGATTATGTTAGCGCCCACTACTAGGCCAAATGTGCAAAAAGGAACATCCATTTAGCTCTCTGTCTCTCTCTCTCCCATTGTAGGCGATTGGGGAGATGCCTGCAAAATTCTATACTGTATTGATCTATAGTTAACTAAATTTAAGTAAAAAACACACCTCTGCATCTCCTAAAAACAGGTCATCAATCTCTTCAGCCGTTTCCATCCAATTAAGCTGCAAATATTGAACCAACTCGTCAACTCCCTTCTAATTGAATGGACAATGTGTCACATGGTTTCATGTCAATTGTTGCTTACAGATTGAACTAAAACTGGAATAGAACCATCAACGACACCTTTATATTTACTTTCTGTAACCATGAAGACAAGATCCTTTGCTGCATTCAATACGGTCTGCAAAATGCAAAAGAAACACATCAGACCCCAAAGAAGAAAAAATAGTAGCAAACTCCGGTGGTCAGTTACTAAAATCATTGGGGTAACTTTCAGAAGAAACCGCATCACCTTCTCTTGGATTATGGACTCTTCACCTTGTATGCGAGGGTGGCCAATGACTGATATCAGTGTCCTCTCTTCTATGGTATCAACATCGTCAAATGCAAGATCAATCTACAAAAATCAAAACTCCAATACTCAGTCTATTTTAAAAAGCATGTACATTAGCATGTATATTATCTTTGGGTTCCACATGTCTAGAATATGAGGTGATACCCGCCAAGACATACACTCTTTGTTCATAGATTAATTATTTTATTTGATCAGAAAAGAAAGGTACATTACTGAGATTAATTAATGATAGGTGAGACCCAAAAATGTAACTGGAGTGGACCACGGGTTTGGGTAGATGTTAATACAAGCATATACAACAGAAGCTGTATTCTGATCTGAAAAGCCATTTGGGTTTACTAGAGTAAGATTTCCTAA
Source organism: Laguncularia racemosa (assembly GCA_037954665.1). Taxonomy (NCBI): domain Eukaryota; kingdom Viridiplantae; phylum Streptophyta; class Magnoliopsida; order Myrtales; family Combretaceae; genus Laguncularia; species Laguncularia racemosa. The sequence continues at coordinate 4,736,751 of JBBMOL010000040.1, forward strand.
CTTGAGTACCAGTCCTTTTAAGACCCTTAAGTCAAAAGGGTTGAATTTTTTCTCAGCTTAACTTTAGGTCATCTTTAGTGCTAACCATTGCTCAATTGGATATCATTTTACCAGCAGATTCACGAAGCAATTCAGTGTTACTAAGATATAAAAGTCTGAGATATTCTATAACCTTCCAATTCACCTAATCGCCATACCTTCCCAAGATATATGTCCAAGTCTTTAAACCTGCTACTTACAGTAGCTAGGTGAACTCATACAACTTCCATTCCTTTTCCTTTTGACAATCAATGACAGAGTTTTGCCTCTTTCTTTTTCAAAGAATCAAGAAAATGTTTTTTCTCAATTTCCTCTTCTTATCCCACTGAATAAAGATTCTCCTTGCACCAAGTAAAATCAACTCTAGGCAGTCAATTTGCCTAAGATAGAATTGCCATCAGCTTAATGGTCCCTTAACCCCATAGATTTTCAATAAATTTAAAAAATTCCTGTAAAAGTCTAATAGCCTGGATCACCAAAAGAACAGTCTGATAGCCTGCTTTCATAGGAAGCTTACAAAGAAGACATCGAAGATCCACACACCTGAATGTTTTCTTCATAGTTCTCCAATGGAATTCCTGCTTTAGCTGCTTCACTTGCGCTTCTTGTAGACCTACAAATGCATGTCCCAAAACCAAGTGGGTGCACCAAACTAATAGATATTGCTGGAACTAGAGGAAGCATAACCAGTACAGGTAAAATTAAGTTTTTTTGGATAAGATTAGATGATATATAGATATATATATATATATATTTGATAAGAACGTAGGTAAAATTAAGTTGCACCATAGAAGAATACATGATAGAATTCTACATAAACTACACAACTTTGTGCATGAATTGTATTGTTTTATAAGCAAAAAGGGACAAGTTTTATGTTCCAGAAAAGGATTCTCCAAAAAGCAGAGAAGAAAATGATGGGTTTGTAGTAAACTAAAAGGCACTGCCATAATCTTACTTTCTCACAGGAAAGAAAAACTGCCAAGGAGAGACACCTTTGTACTACATGGATTTAATAAATGACCAAAATGAACAAATCAAATTCAACAAAATTCCAAATTATTCATACTTTTACTCTTTTTTTTTTTTTCAATTAACTAGCAAGCTCAGCTGAAGTTGCCGGTAAATGGAATACAGGATGAAGAAGGAAGCCTAAAATGAAGCAGCAGGTTTTTTTCACATGAATAGGTAGAAACAATGGAGGAAGAATCAGAAAGTAAATGGAATACACTGAGTCCAGAAAAAGAGTTAGAAACATAGAAGCAGCAGCTTTGGAAGCCAGACTGCTACATTCAAAAACGAAGAAAACAACAATAAAGAAACTGTATATGCTATGGCAAGGGTGAAAAAAATGCTCACATCGGTACCCCCATTATATCTTCAAGAGCACCTGCACGAAGTTGCTGGCCCAAATACTGTGTAGCAAAGCTAGAGGCCTCCCCAGATCCAAGTCCAATCACCATGCCACTCTTGATATATTTGTTCACCTTTCAAAAGAAAGACAAGGGAACTGAATTTCAAATGTAATTCCTGTCAATCCATAAATGGATTGCTTGATGGAAATGCAAGAGAAAAAGTTTCAGCAGCACAAATAAAAATTCTCTTATGACAGCATCCTAGGAAAACTATGTAGAACCTCTAATCAAACATGTTTCTATGGTATATCTGATGTTACTAATAATAGTGTAAAACATTTGGACGGTTGATATAAGACAACAAAACTCATTCAGCTGTGTAGTGTCGCAGTATTCTGTTTAATAATGATATCAGCAAGGCAGGTATTTAAACATGTGAATACAATGTTAAGGTTAGCAACACAATCATCTTATCTAAAAGCTATTTAGCTTTAAAATAAGATGGTTGTGGTACTAACCTTACTATAGCATCAGCACATGAGGTTTTGGATTCAAACTCATGTAGTGTCATTCAACCATTATCTAATTTAGTCAACCATTGATGGGTTTTAGTTAAAAGTCATAGTCTATAGGTGAGGGAGAGTATTAAGTAATAAATATGAAAGCACATAAAATATCTATAAGCTTAAACTTTAGATTAGATCGTTGTGGCACTAATTTTAATAAAGAAGCTAAGAAAATTTGATTGTTGGAGAAGATCATTTATTTAGACATGTCTGCTTCAATTGGTATTACAGAATTTGATTACCACATGCAAACAAGAAACTTTTTCTTATGGTTTTTGCAAAAGTTTCTCTTAAAAGAATAGACTTACTACATCTTTGATCAGGGAATTTCCGTAGTGTAAGCTTGAAACTGATCAACTACATTATTCCCTTATTAGTTTTTATGGGACCAGTTATGCCAGTGGTCACAAATGGCATCTTAAAGGTGAATCAAAATGTGCACGTGATACTTGCAGAGAAATGGATGGAAGAATCCACAAATTAGGATAACTTTCAAAAAACTACTTTTGCCACACTACTATATCCAGAGGGAAAGGAATGCGAGGAGAGTGGGAAATAATGTCCAAATTCGCGCTTGTAGTGCTAAGACTATTGATATATGTGCCCTTTCTTACTCTGTATACCACTTCTATAAATGAATTTTCCAACTTCGTCTAAAAGAAATATCTTTGAATGCATTTTAGATTGAATGGCCAAAAGAATCTCAGGATATGGGTTTTTCACATAAATGTTTTCTGTATATATTCCAAAACTTGATATACTAGAACTTCCTGATAGTTAAATGCATCCAGTATACTCTAATACCATGTTGACATCAGCTACACAACCAACTAATTCAAAAATATTCGATATTTTTTATATTCATTATTAACAAGAATAGTGATTTTGCATCCAACTACCGGTAATCACAATCGCTCTTCACTGTTACAGGAACATCATTGACAATTGAAATAATTCAATAACATAGAAGCATTTTTCACGAAACAAAAGCACCATGGAGGGTGAAAAGGGTTTGAATTTTTACAACCTAAGCAGCACTGCAAGCATGCTTCTAACACCCGACATCTACCACTCTCCTTGTCCATTTACACACCCACCATGCAAATCGTGCAAGAACAAAGCAGTAGTAATTAGCATCGCTGAGGCATCCTACAGACAGTCCAATTTCATGCACAAGAATTTGTAGTACTAAAGTTTATACACACACACACACACATATATATACGGTGCAGGGACACTTGTTAAAAGCCACTTCTCATCTTTTATGTGCTTGCTCTTTCATTAAACATGTAATCATTATCAATTTATGAATATATATATATATATATATATATATATGGAAGTGAATAAGTAAATAAGTAGATATAATGGAAGAAAGGGAAACCATACGGTGAACTTGGCAGCACGGGAGAGGAGAGGAGAGGAAGCATCAGGAGAAGCAGTGGAGGAGCAGGAAAGGGGTCTCAACAAGAAGGAATCGTTTCGACAAAAATGCTGTCGATGCGTATTACAAGAGGTTGGATAAAGAGGAGAGAGAGAGTGTGTTAATGCTGGAGACATTGGTGATGAGTTTTTAAGTCTGTAAGAGGACTAGTTAGTTACTTTCCCTCATCTCAGAGACAGCTTTCAGCTCACTCTATGGAGGGTCTGCAACATCTGGAACCGGATACGGTTTGCTTGTTGCGAGGAAGATATAACGTTGCTGGTCGGGGTGCTATACTCAGATCAGGTCGTTAAAATGAATTTCCATTCATCTATTTTTACAGAAAATTTATTAATAATTTTGTAATATAATAATATGGATATTAATTATTAATAAACCTCATTTTTCATCCAAGAATATGTTTAAAAAAATAAAATAAAGTAAAAATAAAATTATAAGTTTTAAATGATAATAATAAAAAAAAATAAGTAATAGCTTTTATTTAACATAGTGTGAAGTGAAATATCAAAATATGATAGGGGATAGTAATTTGTATTATTAAAAATTCTTCTCTCACGATATGGCTTATGAGTTATTTACAATATAGAAACCTTAGAATTAATAAGAAAATTAGATAAAAGAAAAATAGAGAATCAAATCAATCGAGATATACTTTCCTAATCTAGATAGAAACTTTTTGATACTTTGATAGGCAATGGAAATGTTCGACTCGAACTTCAGAAGTAGACCTAAACGATGAAGTGGTTTGCAACAACTTGAAGTAAACTCAAATCAATTTTTATCAATATATTATGGGATTTCATAACTCTTCATAAAAAAAAAAAAATTATGCCTCCTCAAATTTGAGCTTCCAAAATCAAGCTTTCTCTCCCAAATAAGTAGCTTCAAACTTTTACTAGCAGCTTCTAATAGCTTTAGACTATTTTAGAACTTAACTCCAATCAACGTCCTTCCAATTCTAATCATGAACACTAACTTTTGAAGTTAACAATTTCTTCCATTGTTTCTAATTCGTTTCATTTTTCTACTTTTGATGGTTAAATTGTTTCATCACTTGTAAACTTAACTTATTTACGTCAAGTTGTACCTGTAATTGCATTAGATATATATTAAGAATATAGCTAAAAATACCAATATTTGTTTATCCCATCCATATCTTAAACATTAGGTTAACGTCTCATGAATAGATTATGGAAGTATGTCAGGAAAAAATTAAAGAATAACTATTCATTTAGTTTTGAGGAAGAATTGCAATTCTTAATTTAGCAATATTAGGACTTCATTGAAATAATTATTTCGCAAAATAAATGTAGTAATAATTTTATAAAGAAGAAATAACTGCTTCATTTCACTCTATAAAATGAACTAAACCTATTATCAGACTAAGGAAACTTACATCCTTCTAATAAAACAACGTTATTATTGTTAAATTACTAAACGTCATAAACTACCCTCTTATTCACTAAGCATCATTCTAGAGAAGATGAAAAAGCAAAAGAGCCCGGAGGAGTAGCAAAGTTAGGGAATCTATGTCTTTGAATAGAGAAAAGGTGCCCATCACGCATAGGTATACCATAAATAACATAATCCTATGAAGTAATTGAACCATCAACTATCATCAAATTTGAATTTCTAGAAAGGGGAAAATATAGACCAATCAAGACTAAATATTACTCAATAATCTTAAAATGAACTATAGATTAAATCATGAATTGATATGATGCACACGATAAATGAAATAATTAAAAGGGTTATTAATAGAAGCTAATATGATATATGACTCTAATAACATGGTTTTCCTTGACTGCAAAATTGATAGAAATTTCACTAAAATCTGAAATTGAAAATAATGGAACAGAAATTGAAATTTTTGGATGGAAAGTCTATAATACTCGAATTGTGTAACTTTAAGTGAAATAAGTAAAATTTTAGGACAATTTGTTACATTTGGGATTATTTAATATGTTTTAGATAAATATAATTAGTTGGTGCATAAAAATTTAAGATTTTAAATTTAAACTTAAACTTAAACTTCAAGATTTTAAAGAATCTTTAGATAGGGGAAACTGTTGATACATAAAAATTGTATTGCACAAAATTTAGCAAGATCAACGGTATACTTTCTATACATACAACTATTATATAAATAGGTGATATCATCCAAATTATTAGACTCGATTTAAAATTACCTCAAGATTGTTTAGTGGGCTCTAAATAGGATTTATCAAGACTAGCTGGTTTGATCTCAATCTTTCTCACCACGATTTTAAGTGATAGAATGAATCCCTTATAAATGCATCCCTTTTGAATATATTAGTGCAATATGGTTTTTTTTAAAGCCTATATATGTCATAGTTACTCATAATATCTATGGCAATTTAGTGGTGATCAATGATATATTTTTCTTATGAATACCAATTATTCCACGTTATTTCTTTATTGAGGACTATTAAAAGAGTAATATCCATCCCTATTACATGAAGCATGAGATGTACACAATGCACATGTTACAAATGTTTTTTTTAAGGGCACTCTCGCTCAGTACTTAGGTACTCCTAAGTTTCCTAAAAAGTGCTAAGTTTTAAAGAGAGGAAGCAGAGAGAGATGCTCTAAGAAAATGTACTTCATTACTTCAATGGATGATTTCCAACTCTAAGGAGATCCCTTGTGTATACAAGAGGCTTGATACAAAATTGTTTCAATTAAATGACTACAAAGCAATCATACTTGCCACTTCCTAAGTACACCTAATTACTTCCACCTACTACAATATATTGAATCTAGACACACACAAAAGTAAGGCTTCCTAGTAGGCCTAGGTCTTAGGGTCATAAGTATGTCAGGAAAAAAAATTAAAGAATAACTATTCATTTAGTTTTGAGGAAGAATTGCAATTCCTAATTTGACAATATTAGGACTTCGATGGAATTATTTGCAAAATAAATGCAGTAATAATTTCATAAAGAAGAAATAACTACTTCATTTTACTCTATAAAATGAACTAAACCTATTATCAGACTAAGGAAACTTACATTCTTCTAATAAAACAACGTTATTATTGTTAAATTACTAAACGTCATAAACTACCCTCTTATTCACTAAGCATCATTCTAGAGAAGATGAAAAAGCAAAAGAGCCCAGATGAGTAGCAAAGTTAGGGAATCTATGTCTTTGAATAGAGAAAAGATGCCCATCACGTGTAGGTATACTATAAATGCAACAACCACCAATTCTAAATTTTCTTTATATATCCATCACCTCCAACTTAAATATATGCATCAATATCTTTTTATCTCTTTCAAGTGCAAAAGCTGCTACATGGCTATCCACGATACAATTCTTCTTCTTGCTTATCTTTTTCTTTCTTTTTTTAGTTTCTTCATATTGATCTACATTGGTCTCCATATTTTACAGTATACTACAGTGCAATATAGTGTTATGTTGCTTGGAAAAGCCTGATCTTCACTTAAAGAAGCTAGTTAAAATGGTACGTTTTCTTCCATTTTATTTTTTTTTTCACTTTTTAAGACTAATCTAGCCGGTTTCTTGTGTTTTGTTGTGTTTATCAATCAATAAAGTGCTATGTCTACTAACATTTAGAAGTAGTTCAAAACATGCAAGGTAAGATGATGTGAACCAAATCCTTAAACATATTAAAAGCATAATCCTATGAAGTAATTAAACCATCAACTATCATCAAATTTGAATTTCTGGAAAGGGGAAAATATAAACCAATCAAGACTAAATATTACTCAATAATCTTAAAATGAACTATAGAATAAATCATGGATTGATATGATGCGCACGATAAATGAAACAATTAAAAGGGTTGTTAATAGAAGCTAATATGATATATGACTCTAATAACATGGTTTTCCTTGACTGCAAAATTGATAAGAACACAAATAGGAATTCTTATCTATTAGAATGACACATGACACAATATGACACAACAAATGACACAAAGACTAAAAGTTGATATTTAATAATCAATTCTTATCTATTAGAATTCAAAAATATGTTTAAAAATAGCCCTAATATGAACTAAGGGTATGATTGTGATAGAATAAAGTAAATAAATTAAACTAAGTGTTATCTACAATGGTAACGAATGGGTTGTTCAAATGAAAACCAATTTTGTTCGGACAAAGTGCATCAGCATTCAAATGGGCTTGGTTCCCTACAAATGAAGTTGGTTTGTACATCAATAGTGATTCTCTCTCTTCTTATTTGAATGGACATCCCAAGCTTTTGAATGAAGTATCCTTGACACTTCATATCAACAACTCTAATCAACCAAACTATACTTTAGATCCTTTACTCAATTTTCCCACTCTTTAGCCAATGATTTGAGGTTAAATTCTCATCAATTCCCTTGAGTTGTTGAAGATTTACTCTCAAACCTACCTTCTGTTTAGCTCTAGGATCAAGCTTCTTTTCTTTATAGAAATAAGAAGTTCTAGGGTCATAATCAAACTTCATTTTCCCTTTTTGTTTGTTTTCCCATAGCAATCTTCTCTCGTTTTAGTTCTTTTAAAGTCATGGCTAACAATGTAATAAGTTGTTTATGCTTCTAAAAAGTGTTAGTGTTCATGAACCTATCATATATACCATATGCATATCATATTAACATGGCTTCCCCAAAAGCACATGCATAAAACTCGCATGGATTAGGAAATATGTTCATATTTTAAAAGTTGTGAGAAAGCTATTGGAATATTTTAAGAGTTTAAAGTGCTTATATGCACTTGACCTTACTCCTAGAGGATGTTTTTATAGTTGCTTCTTAAGGAATTGTAAAGAGAAAGGAAGGTGGAAAGAAAAAAAATGAATTACATTGTATAAAGCCTTATAAAATTTTAGATATAAAAATCAAGCTAAGAAATTCTAAAATGGGTCAAATTTTGCATCAAAATTTATTAATATCCTAGATATTAATCATAATGGTGATCCGTAATTTAAGAAAAACCGAATAATTCAAACCAAGTGGATATTTACCAGAATCAAATGGAATATACATTAATTAAAGAAGAAAATCCATATTTTATTTTTTCAAACAATATCATGCTATGCTAACAATACAATTTTATGTGGTGTATATATTTGGTATTAGCACAATCTCAATAGTAGTTCACAATGTGAAAATTAAAATGGATAGCATAAGTCACAACACAACAAATACACATACAAGCAATATGAAGATGAAATTCCTCCATAAAATGTTATTCAACATAAAAATCTAACATGAAGCAAGCCTTAAACAACATGACTTGAATCATTAGGGACATAGCCTTACTAGGAAATGGTTTAATATTAAGCATCACTTTAAGTTAGTGTTATTTCAAATGTAAAATGAATATTCAAGAATTCTTCAAGATTTTAAGGAATCTTTAGATAGGGAAAACTGTTGATACATAAAAATTGTATTGCACTAAATTTAGTAAGCTCAATGGTATACTTTCTATACATACAACTATTATATAAATAGGTGATATTATCCAAATTATTAGACTCAATTTAAAATTACCTCAAGATTGTTTAGTGGGCTCTAAATAGGATTTATCAAGACTAGCTGGTTTGATCTCAATCTTTCTCACCACGATTTTAAGTGATAGAATGAATCCCTTATAAATGCATCCCTTTTGACTCTATTAGTGCAATATGGTTTTTTTAAAGCCTATACATGTCATAGTTACTCATAATATCTAAGGCAATTTAGTGGTGATCAATGATATATTTTTCTTATGAATACCAATTATTCCACCTTTTTTCTTTATTGAGGACTATCGAAAGAGTAATATCCATCCCTATTACATGAAGCATGAGATGTACACAATGCACATGTTAGAAATGTTTTGTTTAAGGGCACTCCCGCTAAGTACTTAGGTACTCCTAAGTTTCCTAAAAAGTGCTAAGTCAACCTAACTCAAAATATGCAAAAAAATTTAAAGAGAGGAAGTAGAGAGAGATGCTCTAAGAGAATGTACTTCACTACTTCAATGGATGATTTCCAACTTTGAGGAGATCCCTTGTATAAAGAGGCTTAATACAAAATTGTTTCAATTAAATGACTACAAAGCAATCATACTTGCCACTTCCTAAATACACCTAATTACTTCCACCTACTACAATATATTGAATCTAGACACACACAAAAGTAAGGCTTCCTAGTAGGCCTAGGTCTTAGGGTCATAAGTGGTCGAACTAGTAGACTAGGACCTCACTTAGCTAAGGCTCTAAATAATTCTCTCTTTATCTAGAATCAATTTCTACTTGTGCACTTGAAGTCCTTCTAACCATTATTGATATTACTGGTCTCTTATCACTCCTAATGTCAATTACATCATCATTGTTGTGTAAAAGTGGCTACTCTTTCTCCACCTCTCCACTATCTACAACCATCTTAGGCATTTCTCCCTTAAGCACCATCACTTTGCAATTAGGGTGCTATGTTGCTTGATGTCCAATACCAAAACATTTGAAGCACCATCTTTGCTCCTCCTATGCTACTCCTACTCTAAATTTCAAGCACCTATATTCTTTCCCTTTGTTTCCTTTCCTTATCGTCCATGTTTACAACTATGATGTTTCTTCTCCCCCTAACTATGTTCAATATCATCCAATTGTCACTAATATCATGGTGGTATTTTCCCTTTGCATCTATGTAACCTATTAACCCTGATTCCTAATTTGATAACATCCTTTGTAGTCATATATGACTGCAACTCAACCACATTAAATATCTCACACCAAAGTCCACTAAGGAATTGAGATATAAGCTAATTTGAGGATCGATGTCTCACACCTATTTAACAAAGTTTCAAACTCTTTTATGTGACCTTTTAAATCCTTCTTTCCCTATTCAAGGTATGCAATTGTAGAAGCATCTCCTTTTAAAAGTATTAAGGCACAAACCTCTAATTCATTAATCTCCATGCTCTAACTGTCTCTTCACCCACTCTAAGCCTTTAAGTTACGAAGTTATTCCATCAAAAGGTTGCATATTCTATGAAAGTTAATAAAGCCATTTCAACCTTTGTCTACACAATGCAGTCATAGTAATAAAAAAACCTTCTCTACCCTAAGTACCTAATCCAACAATTCCTTCAATTGGCTACTATCGACAAAAAGGGGTATTTTCAACTTGAAATTCTCTAAATTCAATTCATCCTACCATGTTCCACCTCTCTATCTCCATTAGAATTATTACTAAATTTTTCACCACTGGATTCATCATGATCATTGTTCACTTAACTAGCACCATTATTTGACTACTCATCTCTTTCCTTTTACACTCCTTGCCTTTCATGCAACTGCACCAAAAATGTTCCCATCAACTCTGCAACTCCTATAATTGATTTTCCACACTAGCTAATCTCCTTCTCGCACTATTAATAGGACTACCTCCATAGTTATCAATACTCTTGCTTAACATATTTCTTCCAATTAATAAAGTTTTAGAAGAATATTTCTAAAAGTATCAATAGCTCAAATTTAACCAAATAATTTACAAGCAATCACCCTACGCTAACTACACAATCTCTAATTCTAGATCTCTAGGTGACATTATAAAGAAAAAGTTAAAGAAAATCTGAAATTTACAAATTGAAACACATCACACCTCAAGCTTTCATACTAACTATGATGTTTCTATACTTGCGATATAAAATAAAGGCATAAATTTTATAGAGTACACACCCACAATAAGAGTAGATCTTGGATCTATAAATAGATAAGACAAAGATTATATTTTTAGTTGTTCCTATGTATCAAAATTTAGAAGTGTATGGACATGACTATATTATATGTTTGCACTAATCTTAAAATCAACTATTTTTATAATTAAATCAAAGATTGATATAATGCACAATTATTTTATATAACCTCCTCTTCTCCAACTAGTCAAAGACCTTACATCCCACTTTTGGAATTTAACTTGCCCTTTGATAATAGCAATGGCTTTAAAGATGTTTTCTACTCCTTATCACTCTAGCTCTAATCTATCGTCAGGTTATAATACATTTGTAAACATAACAAAAGCGTAATATAAATTGAGGTATGGGATCCCCAAATTGAGCTTAAAATATACCTATACATACTTCTTCAAATCACTCTTTTGAGTAAGACAGAGGATTTTACTTGTGTATGCAAAATTAGTCCTTAAACTCTCATACAAACTTCACCTAGTAGTTAATCTTATTAGCCATTCTCCTCTATCATATGATAGTTGAATCCCTCAATTACAAGGCTACAATTTGTTCTCCACTTGTATCATCAGTATGCTCAATAGCCTTAAAGTACCATTTAACCTCCCACAAGAAATCGTATACTTCTTTTGTAGACCAACTTCCCTTAAAGTATTCTCACTTAGGTTCATCCATCCTAAGGGTTAGCTGAATGGTCACCCCATTAGTGATCACTACTCTATAAGTTATCTGTTGTATCCTAGATTCTTTATCACCTTCATTAAATCCATAATGGCTACATCTATCCTTTCTTTATATAACTTTTACCATGGTTTCTAGAAGAACAATTTTAGCTAGAGCCAGGAACGTGGGTCAAATGGGCCAGCCCGCCCCAACCCATACCGGCTTGCAAGTTAAAGCGGGTTAACCTACAGTGGCCTACAAGGGTTACGGGTAGAAAAGTTCAGCTCCGCAATTTTTTTTTACGAATTTAGAATGAACCCTAAACCCCCACTACCTAACTGTAAACCCCAAACCGCCAAACCAAACCCCAACCCAAAACCAACAGTGCAGTAGCCAATTACAGCGAAAAAGAAAAAGAAAAATTGTTGTCCGCCATCCAGCACCACTGCCACAGTCCATAGTTCCACACTGCACAAGTCCACAAGCATGTTCAAATTGCAGTGAAAAAGAAAAAGAAGATAAATAAATAAGAGGGCGACTTACCAACCTGATGGGCAACAACCGACGAGAGGAGGATTGACACGGGAATCCGGGACGCCTAATAGTGACAACTGAAGGTTCGATGGAATCACGATCTATGCACGCCCATGGCAAGGAGACGACTCGCGATGGCGATGATGGAGTAGCCAAGTAGGAATGTAGGAAGAACTAAGGAGGGAGGGAAAAGAGGGGAGTAGCCAAGGTCTAGTCTGGTCTAAGGAAGGAGGGGAAGCCGGAGGTTTGGTCTGGTTTGTGGCACTGGCGAAAGAAGGAAGAGAGCAAGATCAACCGTTTGTCCATTTGGTTTTTATGTGAATTGTGATAGCTGAAGGCTGAAGGAAGACTAGAAGAGCAAGAGCACGACACGGCAACGACATAGCAGACCAATCGTCTCGTCAGTCATCCCATCGTCCCTTGTCCACCGTCTATCACTATTGTCTCACGTCTGACCCATCCGGTCTGTTGCGAGTCACCTATGGCTATGTTGTGTGTGTCGCGTGTTAGGAGTCAAGTGTCAAGTCACTCACTACACTAGCATTTTTTTTTGTAGGCCAGCGAGCTAACTCGCTCCCATGGCGAGTTGCCTACCCTGACACACGGCTACGCGAGTGCGGGCCAAAATTTTCGGCCCGCCCCTACAAGTCTTTTGACTTTTCTTTAAAAGTACTATCCTACTCCATTAAGCTTGTCATGGTGCAATACAAAGCCCCTTATATTTCCTTATGCAAACTCTCCACTATCACCTTAATATAGGTCTGCAACTCTCCAAATCCTTTCTTCACCTCAACAATAAACATATCTACATGCCCCATTACCATATTTCTCAAAGAGGTCTTTACCTAGAAGTGGGGAGCTCATTACAATCGATTTTCTCTCCAATAACACAAACGTTGTTCTTTATACTCAAAGACATCCTCACTTTTTTTCTCTTATAATAATGATATCGTTTATCATAAAAATTTTATATATGGGCACTCTTGTGACAAATAGGAATCCTTTAAGTCTTACAAAGAGTGCTAAGCTAACCTTACTTGCAACACAGACAAATTTTAAAGAAAGAAAGTTGAAAAAAAAAATGCTCTAGAAGAATGTATTTCATTATCTAAATCGATGATTTGCAACTCTAGGGAGATTTCCTATATATACAAGAGCTCTTCTCAAGAAAATGATCAAGATTAATATTTTGATTTAATAGCTATAATCAAATGTATAAGTCATGATTATAAATACATTAAGCTACCAAAATACATTAAATTTGGATGCATAGAGAAGTAAGCTTCTTAAGGGACTTTATTCTCCACAGGTGACAAGGCTAGTAGATCAAGCCCCATTGAGCCACCGATTAGGACTATTTGTCATGACACACACACTAATGGAATCTTAAACTTGATTTACTTTAGGAACATATTTTTCCAAAAGAATCTTTGTTATTTTCTTTTGATGGTTAGGTTAAGAATGATGTTTTTAACTGGAAACAATTTTCCCTTGCAAGAGATAATATTTTCCTAATAAAAGAAAATCTTAGAGTTTTTTAGGAAAATAACTTATGGTTTTTAAAACGAAAATTCATTTTTTAGATTAGTCTCCATTAGTGTTATAATTCTCAAAAAATCAATTTTATTCAATTTTTTAATAGATCTTCCCTATAAAATAATTTTAAACATTAAAAGACTTTTGTGTGGAAAAAACTTAAAACATTTGTCAAAAAAGCTATAAAAATAACCTAAAAGGGCTACAATCATGAACATTAAGAATAAATTTACAGTTAGTAATTTTGCTTTTACATAAAAGGTTTATAATGTATTTATGGGAATATTATGATAATATTTTATCTAGCTGTATTATTTTATATAAAATTCATGACAAATTTTTTACACATTTTTATAGAGAAAAAATAACTAAAAATTCTTTTTTAAAAAATATTATTAAAATAGGGATGAGAAAAAAAATATTATGCATCTAGGGTACTAAAAGTGCATACAAGCATGATTTTTAACAACTACATGTGCCTTCATAATAAGTGCATTTGCCTTCTTTATATACGGTTTGAATTGAAGGTGCATTCAATACATGCACCTTTAATTCAAAATTCTTATTTTACATGTGTCTTCTTCAATAAAACCAGCTACTAGAAAATTTGTAGCAAAGTATGCCCCATGTACATATATACATGTTCCTACTCCATCACAAGTGTAAATACACATTCTAAATACTAACTTGTACTAACAAACATATATAAAGGTTACATAGAAAAATATCAACCTGAAAGTGGAAACAAAAGAAAATGCATTAGCAAAAGTTACTCATATAGTTAAGTTAATATAATATTGTAAAAGTATTTCTTACTAGGTATCCAATTATTGATTCAGTTTGCCCCACATAGCATTAGATGACACATCTATACCACTAGATGTAATCTAGATGCACATCATCATCATCTTCCAAGAGTATTGTGTTAAAGTGATGATCCTCTCAATAAGCAATACAAGATGCATGCAGGGCCATCCAATCGTTTTATCCTAATGTTTGATACAATTGTAGAAAAATTTTCTCACTAGTGTAATCACTAGTAGGTCTCTAGCTTTTTTCAAAACAGAATTGTAACTTTCAACAATGTTCGTAATCATGCACCTAAAATGGTAGTTACCATCATATGCAAGTGTACATTGTTATAGTAGAATGCCATTAAACCATGTAGGGGCATTTTTCCTTATTCTCCTAACTAACTCCATATAATGTTGAAACTTGTAAGATTGTGGCTTCATCCCAACAAGCATCACCCATTTCTTACATTACAAATTCTTATGAGTGGTGTTAAAGTTGCTTGCAATATAGCGTATACAAAAGTGCCACACTATAAAAGGAGGCCACCATCCAATATCCTCTCATTCAACTATAAAGCCAACCACATCTATTGGATATGAGACAAATGATTTCTTCACAGTTACCTATAACATGCTCTTTCAATTTTTTAATAAACCATCCCCATGTTTTCACTAATTCCTCATCCACTATGGCAAATGCTAGCGGCATAATGTAGTTGTTTTCATCTGTACTACAAGCAATCAATAACTTATTAGTGTATTTCTCATATAAGAAAGTACCGTAGATATTCACCACAGGCTTATAATACTTAAAGGCCTCAACACATGGACTAAACGTCTAGAAAACCCATTTCAAGATGGACTCCTTAAGAACTATCGAACTATGCCAACCTTACTTAACTTGTGTTCCAGGCTTATTGATATAAATTGCATTTAAGAGTTTTAGCAATTTGTTGTATGGTTTGTCCCAATTACTGTATATAACTTTAATAACTTTTCTCTTAGCATTCCACACCCTTCTTAAGGAGATTGTATACCCAAAGTTATTTTCAATTATAGAATCGAGGTCAATAACCTTTATATCCAATTTTTTCCTTACATAGTCAATAAAGATTCTAACCATCATATTTGAATTTAACTTGAGATGATCTCGATGTATCACAACATGGGTGCATGTGTGAAGTCCTTGGAAAATTGTGATGACAAAAAGGTCTTCAAACTTCTTCTTACAAGCCCGAAGCCTCCACTTGCAACCATTATCCTTCTTTACATAAAAATCAACCATAAACTTTTGTTTGATTCTTCAACTACAAAGTTACAATAATTCTTGATATGATACATCTTAACAACATGGATTAGCTCTTTCTTGCTGTTAAATCTCATGCCTTTCTTAAGTTCATTGCTACTACTAAAGTCACCACACATATCATCCATATTTTCCTCAAACGTGATGTAACCACTATCTCCCATGGTATTGAAAAATGGAACGGCATCCCTATGTTCGTAATCATCTAAATGACTTACTTCTTAACAATGGGGTGCTTGCATAATATGCTCAAACATTGGTGGACGTGTAGCATGCATTTTATTTAGAGCATTTTGAGCATAACCCTCATCATCATCTAAATACCCACTATCGTGCATTGCAAAGTGTTTCATATTAGTATCATTCTCAATTGGAAAACTGGAGAGCCTTATTTATTTTTGGATCAATTAAGTTTTCTTCATCGCATAGAGGTATAGAAGCTAGCATCGAAATAAATTCATCGCACATGGGTAAATCACTCATCATGCTTGGTTCTTCTTGATGTCGAAGAGATGAAGTATTGGTTGCCAAGGGTTCTTCTTCATTTGAATATTGTGATTCTTCATACATTCCAACATACAAGTTTTGTATATGCTCCTCCTCAAAAGTTGGCAACCATTTCAATTAGATATCTCTACATCATCATCATCCATAATAGGCATCTTCTTGTATGACACACTTCTATGGTAGTAATGTAGATGCTATGCAATATCACAACATGTACCATAGTTGGATCTACCCTAATGCTTCCATAAATCCTATGCATGAATTTTCTATAGTTTGAATTTCCCTTCACCTTTAATTTCTTCATCGATCCCCTCTCATAATCCATACCATCATTGCTATTCACAATATTTCCGTTTGCATACATAATAAAATTTACAACTCCAACCATTTCCAACCTAATCACATCTCATGTGTACATTTAGTCTCATGAAGAATTACAAGAATTTCCCATGAATAATTTTCATGAACACCTTCCATGCATTACAAACATCTATCATGCCCAACAACCACTATACCTTCACAAGTCTCGTATTTTACATATTTTACCACTAATATATATACATTGTCAACTAATGTGCATTTTTATTACTAAAATTATCAAATCTATACATATTAAAGCTTTCTCAAATTAAGATTTAAAAAATAACATGCTACTCAACAAAAGCACAATAAATTCTTATATAAAATGTAAAATAAGAGAAAAGGATAACATACCTTCATGTAATTATGCAAATTAGCATGGGATTGTATTTGATTCGCAAAAAATAAAAAGGGTAAAACTTGAAGGGCATGATCGGACTTGAGAGGATAAGGGAGTGGAGTTGTGTTTTTTTTTAGTTTTGAAGCGTCTTGTTCGTGGAATTTATCATTGAGTATATAGGGAATGGAAGGCTCATATGTGCGTTATTTTTAAAATGTTTGAATTGAAGGCACATTTACTTCACACACAGTTCAAATATGATTATAACTGAAGGTGCATACAATATATGTACTTTTGGTACCTTAGATCCATAATATTTGAGATATGTATCAGTTTGCCTCCACATGGCAAACTTTTTCTTAAAAAACAGTTCCGAGAAAAGTATTTCCCAGAATACCGTTATGAAATTGTAAGTTGAGACTGTGATTTCACTAAAAAAAGAAATCGCATATTCAATATGCGATTTCTTCTTTTAATTAATCACAGTCCCAACCTACGATTTCTTTGTAAAAGGAACTCGTAATCCCAAGTTATGATTTTATTAAAAGTCACATGTTTAACATGCAATTTTTATTGAATTCTGTGACACTTATTTCCATATTCCTCGGAGCTAGGATTTAGTGAAACCTGTGAAATAAACGAACTTGTGACAATTATGAAGTTCATAATTGAAAATAAATGAACCTAGAAATAAACGTATTTCTCAAATTCTATATAACACTAAGAACTTGTCAAAATGATAAACCTATGACAATTATGAATTTCATCATAACATAAGTTAATTAGAGAAATTAAATAATTTCATCAAGTCTTTCCAATTGTATAAGAAAAATTACATATCGAAAGCAAATAAAGTTAGAAGTATATATACATTTTAGGAAAATGGAAAAAGTAATGTATAATTATATAGTCAAATATATATATATATATATAATCCCTTTGCCGATATTGTCTCTTAAAATATCTTTATACAATTTGTGCTAAACTCTCTCCAATCTAGAAAAAGCTGTTAGGTCTTCCAACGTCAGGATGGGTTTGGGTTTAAAATGGTGGCTTATCCCATGAAATATATCAAGGATATACCTATTTCACTCCCTCCCCCATATCTTGTATATCTAAATGTCTTTCCTTCTGAGGAGCGAGTGGAGTAACTGTAGACGTATATGGTACATAGACATCGAGTGTGTAAAACTCTATCAAATAGACACTATGGGTTGGATCATCATAATATGGTGAAGGATGAGCCATTGGTGAGTAGTTAGTAAGTGAGGCATCTGTAGGAAGGCTAAGAGACTGATCTTGCACTACTTACTGACAACGACACCTTGCATGAGCCTGTCCTCTTCCTCGGGTTGCACGAGGTGTAGGCATCTCTTAATGGTGCTTCTAATGATCTAGAGGGAATAATGTAACAAATCTACAAGAAATCAAGTTATTCTGTGAGCAACAAATGAGTAAAGTAAACAATATTAAATCAAGTAATGTACAATACCTGCTCAAGTGTCTATCGATCCAAAGCATCTCGGTACTTGGCAAGGACATAAGTAGCTACGTACGTGACATCAAACATGGTATGCCAGTGACATGCCAAAGGAGCATCAGACATGGTGCCGAGTCAAGGCGATGTGTGGAAATTTATCCTAGGCTTAGATATATAGAAGAATTATAGCTCCTCCAATCTCCTGTGTGAATGCATTAGCTGCACAACATAGAAATTTGTATAGCCAAGTTAAGTATGTTGCTCCCCAACTATACTACCCTACTACTTGAAAATCCTCTAAAAGTGGGAGAAACATCAAGTGGACTAAGCTAGAAGATTTATCTACAAAGACGAGTCCACTCATAAGTTAGAGGATGAATGCTAATATCGGCCTTTCGACTATCTAACTTTAGACCTATAAGCAAGTGCACCTATTGATTCTATAGTATAGTGAATAAAGATATTAAGTGTCGATCCCACAAGGATTACAAGTACTAGTAATTACCCATTTTCTTATTATCTAATCGAAAAAACTAAATAAACGAGTAAATAAAATAAATAACGAATAAATTAAAGATAAGCAATAATCGATTAAAATGTATTCAGGTATTGAATCCCCTTAGAATTACTAATGTAATTAACTAATTATTATTCAAATTCTTATTTTATTCTTGGACCATGGGAATTCTTAAATTGAAATAATAACTCTCTTGAGTCATATTAATTCCTAATTCTCTATTGATTAATTAAAATCTCTTCCTAATTAAAATCCCTAAAATTACATTACATTCGATTTATGAATTTTAATATTAGGTTTCACCCTAATACAAAAGAATTATGTCGTCCTATTTCTAGGATTACATTTAACTCATTTCAATTATGCTAAATCTATTCTTATATACAATCTCTTGATCTCTGTATAAGAAATCAAATTCCAACTAATATATCGATAATATTAAATTAAAAATAATAAAAACACATAATTGAATCACAAAAATACTAAATAATTATTGAATAATAAATCAGAAAGATTGCATGCTCATTATAGGATTCATCGTACCTAAATACAAAAGAAAATTTAAGCAATTAACATGTTGAATCTAAGAGCAATAATATAAAAAGAAAGCATATATAAAAACATTAAAATTTTAAATATAAAAATCTCTAATTTACTCTAATATATCTATTCTACTAATCTTGTCTAATCTAATTCTGACCGTAAACTAATTCTATCTACTAGTTTTCTATCTATCTAATCTCTCTCCTCTCTTCCTCTTAGACATCTTTATATAGACGATTGGAATTAGCACGGCACGATCAACGCAACACGATATGGCCGTATCTTTGTGCATCTGTATATGTATATGTATATGTATACGTATGTTAGACGCAGCATGTGATCTTGGACGATAAGGATGAATCTTGCAAACAAAATTCCCGATGTGCTTTCCATTGTATCTTCCCATTCTCAAACTAATCTAATTTGTCCTTCTCTCATCCTTTTTATAAAAGTTTGTTGTCATCAGCACGGTCAGGACTTCAGGCGCAACATGAGCGGGCAAATTGTTCCGTGCTCCCATTCTATACAAATATCAGTCTACACGCCCACCAGCACGGCTTAATCTTGACATGGGTTGTTTTCCATTATGGAACACGTCTATGTTTATTCACCTATTTAACTTTTCATCTTGTAAAAATTATATTTTCTTCTTCAACTTTCATATAACTATTTCATTAAATCATAAATCATATTTTAAAACTCTCAAATCAAAATATAAATTAATTAAGTGCAATATTCATATAAAATATAAAAAAATAAAATAAAATTTTATTATAATTTATATAAATAATTAATATTTTATAATCCTTATCAAACTCCCCCACACTTGAGTCTTTGCTTGTCTTCAAGCAAAATAAACTTTAAAGATCAATGACAAATTTCTTAATTTACAATTACTACTTTCATCTTTAAACAAATTACATTCATGATAAAATTATTTATCATTAATATCCTTTTTCATTTAATCATATTTAATATACTGTAAATACTACAATTAGAGTTCAATTGTTAATCTATGAAATATCAAAATTTGTCATGCTATTTAAACAAAAATTTATAAACCCAAAATTGTACTTGATATTGCTTAATCAAGAATAAGGTTGTTAGAATTTTGTTTACTTAATTAAGGCATATACTTTCTCTTTTACATCCTTTTAAGTACTATAATGTCCAATAAAGGCTTTTCATTATTTATCCCTTGAAAATTCTTCCTAATTTTTTATTCAATATTATAGAGTAATTTTATTGGTCAGTAAGTCCCAGACTAGATGATCTTAGGCTACTAGGTTTTAAGATACCCCTTTGAATCTCTATTAACTCCATTACTTATTTTAATTAGTAGTTCAATTTTCTCAAACTTTTCTCTTGACCCATGTAGCTAGCTTTAGGTCGATAATTCCAAGTTCGTCACTTAAGTCAACAGGTGTTATTCCCTAAAAAGTACCCCACAAGCTTAATTACTCGAGTCAAAGAAGCCCACTATTGAACTTTATTTATATATCTGTCACTTTTTTTCTTTTTCTTTTTTATAGGAAGAGTCTTCAAAAAATAAATTTTGTCAATTCAATTATTCAAGATCATAGTACTCATAAGGATTTTTGAGAAACATGTATATATCAAAATAAGTTTAAAAACTCGAATTCTTAATTCTTGATTAGTAATATCTTTTCAATCTAGAGTTTCTAAATTCTAAGTCTAAATAATATATAACTTTTTATTTACTAAGATTTCACAATTCAACTCTAATATAGTATTCTAAGTTCACTAATGAAAAGGTAAAAATATATCAAGGGAATTTTTTTTTCAATAATCTACCAAATTATGAATGTAATTTATAAAAAAAATTAACCAAAGCAATATATTATGTTACTTTCCCCCACACTTAAATGATACATTGTCCTCAATGTACAAAATATAACAACAAAATAACTAATGGGGCAAAAAATAACAAAAGACTTCCTTGAATATGCTAAAAGAACTTGAAGCTTAATTCTTGCTTTTCTACAAGATAGAATTCCTAACACAGTTGATGAATGCGGGCATGTAAACTCCCGTTGTTATTCTTTGGAGGATGTTGGATTATGTCAGGCTTTTTGAAAGTTTGTTTTTCATCCCCTATTTTCATAGTTAAAGTGTGATTACCTACATCTATGATTGCTTTTGCAATAGCCAAAAAAGGGTGGCTTAAAATAAGTAGAGCATTTATATCTTCGTCTATATCTAAAATTACAAAGTCTACCAAAAAGATAAATTTACAAATAAATCTTCAATGATACCGATAGGGTACTTAATAGATCTATCAGCTAATTAAATATTCATTTGTGCCAGTTTAGGTTTCCCTAATCCTAACTTTTTAAATATATGATGTGGCATCAAATTAATACTAGCACCTAAATCAGCTAGAGCATCTTTTCTTAATAAATTGCCAATGAAACATGGTAAAGTAAAACTCCCTAGGTCTTTAATTTCTTCGGCAACTTGTTTTGTAGGATGGCAAAGCATTCTTAATTGAAGGTGACCATTGAGACTTCTTCTAGTTTTTTTCTTATTGGAAATCAAGTCCTTCAAGAATTTTGCATACTTGAGCATTTATGATAAAGCCTCAACAAAAAGTAAATTTATATGAAGTTGTTTAAAAAGTTCCAAAAACTTACTGTACTTCTCTTTAGAGTGTTCATTCCTGAGTTGAGCTGGGTAAGGAATTTTTGAAACATATTCTTTGATTTTTGGGGGCTGCTCCTTCTCCTTTAGTGTTTTGACTTCCCCTTTAGTTTGCACTTCTCCTTCACTAACTAAGAAGATTGCCTTGACATTTTCTTTTGGATTAGGCTCTATGTTTTCAAGCAGAGTTTCTTGAGGTCTTTTTGAAATCATTTTCACGATTTGTTCTACTTGAGTTTCCAAATTCCAGATCGAAGCACCTTAATTCCTTAATAATGCTTATGTAGCTTGGAAGCGTGTTTCAATTATTTAGATGAACTTTGTCATTGGATCTTCCAAATTCAACTTCTATTTTGACGGGTGATGTGCTTGTTAGAATCTGAGTGGACTATTCCTTTGTTGATTATCCCAAACAAGGCTGGGACAATTTCTCTAACCTGGATTATAAGTATTACTGTAAGGGTTGTTTAGCTGCCTGTTTAGGAGTCCTACAAAATTAACATGCTTGTTAAAATTAGCAAAAAACTCTGTCTGACTTGATTGTTGTGCTATAGAGATTCCATATATTTTCTTGCTTAATGCCTCGATCTATGCTACTAAAGCAATAACAATGTCGACATTATATACTCCTGCTACTTTTAGTTGTTTGGATCTTGACGCATTCTGCTGTAGCTGTTCATGACCATGTTTTCTATCAAATTTTAGGTCTTTTCAGGAGTTTTAGTATTTAACGTCCCTCTAGGTGCTACACCAATCATCTGCCTAGTCGTTTGATTCAACCCTCAATAGAAAGTCTGAATTTGCATCCACAGTGGAAGGCTGTGATGTGGGCATCTCCTCGACAAATCTTTATATCTCTCCTATGTATCATATAGAGTCTTAAACTCTATCTGAGCATTGGAAGAGATATTATTCTATAGCTTCACAGTCTTTGCTGATGGAAAATACTTAGCAAGAAACTTTCCCACCATCTGTTCTCATGTAGTTATCGATCCCCTAAGAAGAGAATCTAACCATTGTTTAGATCTATTAAGTAATGAAAAAGGGAAAAGTCATAACTTAATGGTGACATTTGTGGCCCCATTGATTTTGAAGGTGTCACAAATTTCCAAAAAGTTAGTGATGTGTGCATTTGGATCATTATCTTGCAACCTATCAAATTAAACAAATTGTTGAACCATCTGGTTGAATTTAGGTTTAATTTCAAAGTTATTGGTTGCAATTGCAGGCTTAACAACACTTGAATTAGCCCTAATAAGTGATGGTCTCACGTAATCAAACATCGTTCTCTCATCTTACTCGTCAGCCATGTTGATAGTTGGTTATTATCTAAGTCTTGAGCCAAAACTTAATCTTGACTTGCTCTACGACATCCCTTAGGCATAAACAATAGCAAGAAAATAGAAATAATAGAAAATAAAGACTAATAAAAAAAAAGCAGTAAAGGAAATAATGGTTAGATTAACAAGATATAGGTGTTCCTAATATCCTAATCCCTAGCAACGACACCAAAAACTTGATATTAATCTTCCTACTATCTAACTTTAGACCTATAGGCAAGTGTATCTATCAATTCTATAGTATAGTAGATAAAAATATTGAGTCTTGATTTCACCGAAATTACGAGTACTAGTAATTACCCTTTCTTTTATTATTTAATCAACAAAATTAAATAAACGAGTAAATAAAATAAATAAAGAAAATCAATAATTGATTAAAATGTACTTAGGTGTTGAATCCCCCTAGAATTACTAATGTAATTAACTAATTATTATTCAAATTCTTATTTTATTCTTGGACCGTGAGAATTCTTAAATTGAACTAATAGTTCTCTCTAGTCATATTAATTCTTAATTCTAAGTTGATTAATTGGAATTTCTTCCTAATTAAAATCTCTAAAATTGTATTATGTTCTATCTATGATTTCTATTATTAGGTTTCATCCTAATCCGGAAGAATTATATCGTCCTATCTTTAATATTACATTCAACTCCTTTCAATTATGTTAGATCTATTCTTATATGGAATCTCCCAATCTTTATATAATAAATCGAATTCTAACTAATATACCAAAATATTAAATTAAAAACAATAAAAACACATAACTGAATCACAAGAATACTAAATAAATTATTGAATAATAAATAAAAAAGATTACATGCTCATTCTAGGACTCATCATCCCCAAATATAAAAGAAAATTTAAACTATTAACATGTTGAATCTAAAAGTAATAATATAAAAAGAAAGCATAAATAAAAGTATTAAAATTAAAAATATAAAAATCTTTAATTTACTCCAATCTATCTATTCTACTAATCTTGTCTAATCTAATTCTAATCCTAAACTAATTCTATCTACTAGTATTCTATCTATCCGATCTCTCTCCTCTCTTCCTCTTGGACATCTTTATATAGAAGATTGGAATCAGCACGCCGCGATCAGCACAATACGATATGGACTTATCTTTGCGCATCTATATATGTATATATATATATATGTTGGACGCAACACGTGATCTTGGACGATAAGGATGAAATCTTGCAAACGCAATTTCCAGTGTGCTTCCCGCATCCCATTCTCAAACTGATCTGATCTGCTCTTCTTTGGTCCTTTTTATGAAAGTTTGTTGTCGTCAGCACGATCACGACTCCAAGTGCAACACAAGCGAACAAATTCTTTTGTGCTTCCATTTTGTATAGATTTCAGCCTAGACATGCCCACCAACATGGCTTGATCTTGGTCAAGTGGACATAGATTGTTTTTCATTGTTGAACACGTCTGTGTTTATTCACGCATTGAATTTTTTTATCTTGAGAAAATTATATTTTCTTCTTCAATTTTCATATAACTATTTCATTAAATCATAAATCATACTTAAAGACTCTAAAATCAAAATATAAATTGATTAAATATAATATATATATAAAATATAAGAAAATTAAATAAAATGTTATAATAATTTATATAAATAATTAATATTTTATAACCCTTATCATATGTTCATGTGTACCACATGATGGATAACTCATATGCATCGTCTAGTAGGCCCCCAAAGGAATTCTTCAAGCATGACATCTTCAACCGTCCTACGAAGATATCACGAGGGCCAGGCTTAACTCCAAGCAAGCACTCACACTCATCTACCCCATGCAAGCTAGTGACACCAATGACTGCATGCCCTTCATGGGCAAGTCCAACTACACTACCACATCCCATAAGGTGATTGTCGGCTCCCCATGTGATATGTGAAAGGTGTGCATCTCTAATCTCCAGCTCTCCACAAGAGTTGTAATGAGCTGCCAGTCTAACTGTATAAATGCAAGTTGAGACACCTTACGAAAGCCAACCTCTTGCAAATAAGGCTTAAGGTGCTAGTCAAAGTGCAATCTCTCCTCTAGAGTCTTTAGAGAGGCCACCCATCTATGGCACACTAACCAAGCATCCCTCTGAAAATGAAGAAAATTTAGTATGATTAGTGTGACTTATTAGTATGTAATATACTGAAAGTGAAAACTGATAATATACCTATTCGCTCTAGACAACCTTTGAGCGATGGGTATCTTGCAATGCGAGGAGCGATCCATCTACTGGGCCCTAATCCATCTACATAAGAGACAATAAAGAGTTAGTTCATTTTAAAAGATTATACAACAATTTTTCATTTTCTCTTTTCAACTACAATAAAAAAGCTACACATGATTTGTTACTAAAAATAACAATTGCGTTGTCGCCTCCTTTGTTCAAGGCAACTTCTTCTATTGTGGCCCTCCCTTCGATTGAAACCACAAGCATTATGTGATGATGGCTCCTTAAGATCCATTTTATTGTGGTACCACTTAAACTGAGGCTTGCCCTTACCTCAGGTAAGTCTATAGTCCAGATGAACATATAGGTGCTATACGTTCGACCACCTACTATTATCACCAATAAAAGTGAAGCTAATATGGTATACAAGGGTTTGATGTGTCCAATAATACCACTTGGCCACATGTTGCATACCGTCCACATGAACATATGACATAGTAGCAAAAGCATGTGAACAAGAAATTCTATACGTTTGTCATTTGTTACATGTACATTCATATGTCAGTAAGTTCACAATGTGACTATTACACTGGTAATCCCATGTTCCATTCTTTTAGTACTTGTGACTACCTCAAAAACTCCACTTCCTTTATCAAAACCGATTACCCTATGGCAATTGGCAGCTTGACCCCATTTTTGAATTTTCTCAATGGCCCACGATGTAAACACATCCCCCTTTATGAATGCTTCATTTGCCTTGCCATGCTTTTGTTCCCAATCTTCGATGCAGTTATAGAACATTTTCATAACCAACACTAACACAAGTAAACGTCTCACATTCTTTAACATGACGTTATAGTTCTCATAGAGGTTAATGGTCATGAACCCATATATGAAGCCCCCATCATACACTCGAGTCCATCTTTCTCTAGGAATGTGAGCAAAATAATTAGGTGTAGCTTCATTTCTTTTCCTCAACTCCTTCATGTAAAATTCATACTTCTTTTCTTACGCTTGAAAACCTATTGCCATGACAAGGTTTTTTAGTGGGGTACTCTTGAACTTCAAATTGAAGTTACTAGCCACATGACGAATACAAAATTGACAACACACAAAGGGGGGTTGCCATCCAGCATTGCAGTACTTAAATGCCTCTATTATCCTTGGATGTCGATCAAATATGAGACATATTATTTCCCAATCATGACAATAGCTAACAATGTGTTCCTTTAACAATACTAAAAACCATGACTAGGAGGGAAATGATTCTTTATCCGCTAATGCAAATGCTAAAGGGACTATGTGGTTAGCACCGTCTATGCCACATGAAATGAGAAGTTTGTGGTTGTATTTCCCGTAATAGAAAGTTCTGTCGATGCTAACAACCGGCCTATAGTGTTGGAATGCCTTCATGCATGGCCCAAATGTCTAGAGCACTCTCCGAAAGATCACTTCTCCTTTTGTCATGATTGGCCAACCTTACCACTCAACATGCGTACTTGGTTTAATAATTTGGATGGCATTTAATAGTTTGGGCAACTCCATATATGATTTATCCTAATCTTCGTATATAGCTTTGATTGCCCACCTTTTACCATCCCATACCCATCTCCTTGTCACTAGATACACGAATGTGTTATGGATATTTTGCTTCAACATAGACACCTTTATATTGGGATCATTCTACACTTGACTCAAAAAGCAGTGTGCCATAAAGCTTAAGTCCAACTAGGGATGGTCTTGATTCAACAAGGGATTGATACATGTGTACGGGCCCTTCAACAATAGTAATTACAAAATCTCTATCTATCCATTTTTGGCATGCACGGACTCACCATCTACATCCCTTATCCCTCTCATGCAAACAACATGCTACACCTTCCTATCAGACTCGTCAACACGATAATTGTGGTGATTTTTTATATAGTGTGCCTTCACTATATATATTAAATCATACTTCAAGGAAAACTATATTCCTTTCCTTAACTTATCATCGAAGCTTAAGTCATCTAAAAATAAAGTGAGATGTTATATACCCATCACCTCCATTCCTCTTATTAAAGAACTTAATAGGTTGCTTAAAGGACGGAGTTATGGGATTCACCATTGGAGAGCTAGACACAATAGTGTGTGGATAGCAACCTTTGGGGACATTAGAGGCAAGAGATCATCGAATGTGTCAAATTAAATATTCATGTAAGGCTTACTAGTTTCATCCTCCTCGTTTACTGCTTCTTCTTCAAAATCAATAGATTCTTCATTGTTAGCCTCTTCGATCTTCTTCTTAAGCGCATTTCCCATGGGTAAATCCATGCCATTGTCTTCTCTATAATTCTCTTGAAAATCATTGGTTTGTTCAAGCGATGCCATAGTATTCATGCACTCTTGACCCTGCCATGGGGTGGGGGGGAAGGCATTACCGTCTCTTAGCCTATGTTTTCACATTAAGTGAGGACATTATGACCTAATTTAATGAACAACTCTTAGATGAACAATGGACCTACAACATGAGCAAATTCTACAAGAGCTTTCACATTACCATCGTTTTTTATTGGCATAAAAAAATACTATGGCCGAACAGAACCAAAATTAAAAATTGTTGGCTGCCTATGGAACACCTCCACTTGGAGGGATGTAGGATCAATTTTAATTGCTACACATATCTTAAATGACAATTATGTGAACCCCACATTTGTCTTTACTTTAATTTTCTTAATAGGTTGCCTATCATAATATGGTATGTCTTCACCATACATGATATTTCCATGAGCAAATATCCCAAATCTCACAAAATCCGCTATCTCCACAAAATTGAGTTGAATTCTTCAAGGTAAGGCAAATTGCACAAAAATTAGGGAAAATTCTATAAATTAAGGCAAATTTACTAAAATTAGGGTAAATTGTGCAAATTAAGGTAAATTCACTAAAATTGAGGTAAATTCTACGAATAAGAGCAAATCTTACAAATTAGGCCAAATTTAATTAAATTTGGATAAATCCTACTAATTAGAACAAATCCTACAAATTCTTTATTAACTGGTATAGAACAATATAGAATATTAAGTACACTTTCAATCTTAAATTTTATCCAAAAATGCATTGTATCATTTAAAGGTAAATCGTAGAACCAACCTAAGATTTATCCGTTACTGAAATCTTAGGTTGGGCATATGATTTCTTTACATTTTAAAATTATAGTTTTAATCTATTATTTTAGAATGTTATTTAAAAAATACTTTTTTCAAAACCTTTTTTAAGAAAAAATTTGAGAGCGAACCGATATATCTCCATGATATTATCTCCATCTTTATAAATATATTTTAAGTGGGGGTGAGGGTTTGTGGAAATTAATGAAAGCATTCTCTATTTAAACATACGTCATGGAAAAAGAAAAGAAAGGGCAAAAGAAAAAGATTTGCGTAAAGTGGATTACCCGAACCACTCGAGCCAGCTCACGCTGGTAACAAACTGATTAAAAAAGCTGACGAGTCTGGTGGCCGGACTGACTCGTGGTCGTGAACCCTCCATCCACGGACTGCGACGAGGTGAATCTCCGGAAGATCGTACCCAGACGCCGAGAGAGAGAGACAGAGAGTGATGGCTAGTTCCGATCCCGATAAGATGATGGCTAAAGCTGACAAGCTGTAAGCTCAACTTTCTTCTTCTGTCTCCTGCTATAGAAATCAATTGATACGTTTTCATGGTTGAAACATTATGATTTAGGCATTGATTACACTGGTTCTTGATGTTAAATCTATCGGTCGCACAGGAATAATCGTGGTTTTGATAGTGGTTAAGATCATTATAGTTACTTGGACTTCGCCTGAGCAGATTTTGAGGTTTATGTTTGCTTAATTTGTTTTGAAATTAAGATATAACTATTTTTTTATGATGTCGTGGCAAGTTTATAACCTTTTCTTTTTTTACTTCAAATGTGGTTCTGTGGTATAAGAATAGTCTTAGGGCTACCTATGTAGCGGAAGCTCTACTTATTTGGTGAATTGTGTTCATGGAGATAGCTGGTCCAATCACAGCCATGCTTTTCCATTAAAGAAAAACAAATTTACATCTATGGGTAGGAATTATTGGTTTTTGTTGTTGTATGTGGCCATTATGAATCATTGCACTATGGCAATACCTTGAATTGTATTCTTTTTTTTTTTTTGGATAATTAATTGAATTGTATTCTATTGGTACGGTAAGTGTGAAAATACCTTTAATCAATCTGCTGAATGCTTGACCTACATTAAATCAAAAAGTTTTTCCTTTACGCATTTTCACAGAAAATCAAACTTCTTTTATCAATTTATCTGACATTTCACCCTAAAAACAAAACTGCCATGGAAGCACTCGATGATTATGATGTATTTTGCAATCTTTGAAGTTTATGGGAGATATGGGAGAATCATTGGGTAAAATTTTAGTTTGTCAAACATTGCTCTTCTTCCATAAATAATTCCTACATGCCAACTGCTGAATTCAGTTTCTTTCCTCATCAATAGAACAAAACTGAGTCTTACAAGGTGGTCTGCTGATTGGAGGAGTGCAACTGGCCTTTATGAGCAGGCTGGTAGGTCATCAAAAGCCTTCTACTTTACAAATTTGCACCCAGTTACACTACTTACTGCATTTTCTTTAATTCATTTATAATGATCAAGACAGTGGCAGTATCCACTTACTTTGGTTTTTGTTCTGCCTCTGTTAAAGCTGTCGCGTATAGGCTGGCCAAAAAACATGAAAAAGCAAAGGATGCATTTGAGAAGGCTTCAAAAGGCCAGGAGATGCTCTCTTCGTATCCTTTTTCTTGATGTATTGATTTACATATCCTATATGTTCTCTATCATTGGAAGCCTTGATGGGATAAAGGCCCTGGGATGCAGCTAAGCATATGGAGTCTGCTGGAGCTCTAGCTAAGGATTTAGGAAATTGCAATGAGGTTGCTGATTTTTATAGGCGTGCATCAGAGTTGTATAATGAGTGTGGGAGATCTCAACCAGCATCAGATGCTCTTGCAAAGGGCGCACGGTAAAAATTCTCATTATGTGCAATTTCTTCATGTATAGTTATAAGCTTGTTGGAAAATGTTTTGAGTGCTTGTCGTTGTAAATTTCATGAGTATTTGACTTGTAGTACTTGGGATTTAACTATTATTTGAATGAAGTTGTTTCTTTGTTTTCATAAGGACTTTGATTTCTCGCTTGGCAATAATTCATCTAATAAAACAGCAATATTATTATTTTTTTGTGCTGGGATATCAGTAAAGTTCTATGTAATCCAAGATGCTCTCTTCTCTCTCTACCCTACACACTTCCCTAAACACAATCACCCGTAGGACCCTTAGGAACCACCGTCCCAACCTATTAATCTAGTTTAGTAGTTATAACCATCCATCCGCCTGCTCCACCATGCAAATTCCGGCCAAGGATGCTGTGCCGGAGGTTTGTCCATCACCGGAAGTGAAGGCGACAATGTACAATGCCACCGACAGTGGCTTCAAATTGGGAGTGCAAGACCAAGGCTCCCTCCCAGAAGTAAGCACGTTTCCAGAGGAGGCAATAAATGTCAACCCAAATCTGGTAAGTCAATGCCCTGCTTTTCCAAATGGGAAAGAGAAAGGAAAAAACATAGCTGAGGAGGGAAAAGTGGAGCCTTGTGCCCACACAGTGCATGCTAGACCTCTCACCTGCCAAAGTGGACCCACATTCACCAAAATAGCCACACACCCTAGCCAGGGACCACGTGCCACCCAAAATCAATCCTTTTCCGATAGTCTAGCATTGGGAAGCGACACCACAGGGCCTCGGACCCTGAAGGAGGCCAACCGGCCTCCACCAACCAACGGCCAGCCACCTGCACCTGCTCAGGCGCCTCAAGCTGGTAGAACATATGCACAAGCGTGCAACGCCAAGGCGCCGGATAGCTCACCGGTATTTCCTTTGCAATATATGCCGCCGGCCATCAAGGGTCCTTCCCCAACCGTGCACATACCTAAGGCAGTGGGAGACCTGGGTGCAACCTTCTAGAACAACACTCTCGTGGGCTATTTCCTTGGCCGTAAACTGCCATACTCCTTGGTTCGGTCCCTTGCTTTCAAACTATGGAAGGATTTTGGCCTCGTGGATGTAATAGGCAGCTCGGAGGGGTTCTTCTATTTCCGGTTTGATGAGGACAGTGATACCACACTGGTCTTGGAGAAATCATGGCATTTTGCCCAACGTTTCCTTATCTTGCAGAAGTGGCGGAAGGGTATGCCACTAGACAAGGCGCAGCCCACCAACATCCCAGTATAGGCTATCTTCTCGTGAGTCCCATGCAAGTTCCTAGGGGCAGAAGGTTTGAGCCACATTGTCAATGGCGTGGGAGTGCCACTAAAGGCCGATGCAGCAACGGCTAGGCGGCAGCGTGCCAACCATGCGAGGGTGCTGGTGGAACTTGATGCCCATGAGGATCTAGTCACCCAAGTAAGGGTGGAGGGGGAGAGCGGGGTGGTTGCGAATGTAAAGGTGGAATACCAATGGTTGCCTCCGCGTTGTGCATCATGCAAAGTGTTTGGACACAAATGCCAATCTGTGCCGATCACCCATAGGCAGGAGGGGGGAGCAACGGTGGCGGGGAGCAGCCCGGTCGCCTCGTGTGCAGATGCTGGTCAGCAGGAACTACGGTGTGAGGAGAAGGACAGGCTAGCGTCATGCGTTGTAAGCCAATCCCTCACCACTAGAGCCCCACGCCCGACACCTTTAAGGTCTAAAACAAAAGCCAGAGGAGGGTCATCTCAAGGTGGGCATGAGAGGCCAACAGAGGTCACCAGCACTGCCAAGGTGCCTGTAGAGGTCCCCAGTGATCAGGGGCGTACTGTGGCTCAACAGATCGAGGTGGACAGCGGCTACCCAATACCCAGCGTGAAGCCTACAACAGCCCTGGAGGCAGAAGCAAAACCTCTGGCAGCAGCTGCGATCCCAGCATCTCCAAGCCGTGTCACGACTACTCCAATGACTGACAAAGGAGGAGATGCAGCTGACGGGGATGTCGATTTTGAGAACACCCCTCTAAACAAACTATTGGTTCAGATGAATCAAAGCTCGGGATCTCAACCCATGGTCAACAGAAGCTCTAGCTCCTCTAGCCGCAGGAAGAAGAAACAGCGCAAGAGGAGTAGGAACTTCACCTAATCCGTATTGCCTCATGCATCCATGTCAGTGGCAACATGGAATGTAAGGGGTCTAAATGACCTCATAAAAGTATCAGAGGTTAGGAGGTTGTGTGCTAAGCATTGCATCAATTTGATTGGCTTATTGGAAACAAGAGTAAGAGCAGCAAATGAGGAGTCCGTCAAGAGTAGTTTGGGTCCGAATTGGCAAGTGTGGGTTAACTCCATGGCACGAAAGCGCATCTGGTTAGCGTGGCAACCTAGGGAGTGGCACGTTTCTGTAGAAAAGGAACACACACAATTTCTACATTGTACCCTTACCAACCTCAGAGTGAACAGCATTATGGCCCTTACGTGTGTCTATGGCTCCAATAATGATGGAGAACGAAAGGACCTATGGTTGAACCTCGAGGGGCTAGCTTAGGCTGTTGGTGATAGACCGTGGCTGGTTATGGGTGATTTTAACATTACTCGCCTAGTCACAGAGAAGTCAGGAGGCCGGGCATCAGTCACGGAAGCAATGTTGGATTTCCAAAGATGCTTAGCAAGAGTGGAGTTGGAAGATCTGAGATCTTCTGGGGACTTCTTTACATGGACAAACAAGCAGTAGCAGGAACCTATCCTCAGAAAGCTTGATCGGGCCATGGTTAACCTACCCTGGATGAATGTGCATCCAAATGCTCACGCCCAATTCCTTCCACCTATCACATCCGATCATTCAATGGTTGTGGTTCGTATGGAATATGGAACGAGAACTAGACGATGCCCTTTCAAATTCTTCAATTATTGGGCCGACCATGAAGGCTTCCATGACCTAGTGAGCGCCATTTGGAGTAGGGATATCCAGGACTCCCACATGTTTCAGGTAGTCCAAAAATTGAAGTTAGTTAAGGAGGGTCTCAGAAGTTTAAACAGGACTGAATTCTCCAACATATCGCGAAGAGTACAAGACGCGAAGCAACGGTTGATACATGTGCAAGCAGCCATCCATGAAGCTGGGGACATTAACCGGTTGGAAGAAGAGCGCTTAGCCTACAAAGAGTACTATACCCTTAGGGGGGCGGAGGAGAGCTTTTTCAAACAGAAATCTAGATCCAAATGGTTGGAGTTGGGCGATAAAAATACGGCTTACTTCCATAAAGCCATGAAGAGCCTGCACAACCGAAGCTCTATCCATAGATTGACTCGTGAGGATGGCAGTGAGGTGGCAGGGGAAGAGGAGGTTAGGCATGAGATACTCCACTACTTCCAACATCTATATGATCCACCCACAGCTCCTAACACCACTGTCGATGTGGGAAGCCTGCAACCACGAACTCTAACAAACCAATAACAAATCAACCTTCTTGCCGACTACTCAGATGAGGAAATAAAGTGGGGATTTACATCGCAAGCGAATGGAAAGGCTCCTGGCCCGGATGGCTTCTCTGCCCTGTTCTTCAAGAAAGCTTGGGACATAGTTGGTGCGGATTTAATCAGGACTACTAGAGAGTTTATGACATCAGGGCATCTACTGAGAGAGATAAACAACACGGCCATCACTCTAGTACCAAAGGTGACCAACCCAACTAGATTGGGGGATTTCAGGCCAATTGCATGCTGCAATGTTATCTATAAGGCCATCTCTAAGGTGCTTGCAGCAAGGATGAAAGTGGTGCTACCATCTCTAGTGGGGAGGGAACAGGCAGCTTTTGTCCCGGGGAGGAAGATCTCGGATAATATATTCTTAGCTCAAGAACTTATGGCGACTTATCATGCCAAAGTAGGAGTTCCTCGCTGCATGATGAAGGTGGACCTTCAAAAGGCCTATGATACGGTGAGATGGGATTTTCTGATAGGGGTCTTGTCGGCTATGAAATTTCCACCTCATTTCTGCAGGTTAATGAGTCAGTGCATTTCAACGCCAAAATACTCAGTAAATGTAAATGGGGAACTTGTGGGGTTTTTTGCTAGCAAAAGAGGCTTAAGGCAAGGAGATCCTATATCTCCTTACCTTTTTGTACTTTGTATGGAAATCATCTCAATGCGCTTGAGACAACTTATACATCACCCGGAATTCTCACTCCATTGGAGGTGCCAAATTGAACGTCTCACCCATCTCTGTTTTGCAGATGACCTCCTCATATTTGCTAAGGGGAACAAAGAATCTATCTCTCTGGTGCGACATACTTTGCAGGATTTCCAGGACATGTCAGGACTGGCAATCAATAACCACAAGAGTAGCATATTTTTCTCTCAGGTCCCAGCTAGCACAAGGGAGGCCATAATCCAATGCACTCAATTCAATGAGGGCAAACTGCCGGTGCGGTACTTGGGGGTTCCCCTTATCTCATCGAAGCTCAAGAAACAGGATTGTGAAATGTTAGTGGAACGCACTATGGCCCGAATCACTTCATGGACAACCAAGCACTTATCCTATGCGGGTAGGCTTCAGTTAATCAGATCTGTCCTCTTCTCCATGCAGGTCTATTGGTGCTCCATTTTTGTACTTCCGAAGTCGGTTGTCACGAGAATAGAGCAGCTACTTAGGAATTTCCTTTGGAGTGGTGACCCGCACATATTCACTAAGGCAAAAGTCAAGTGGGCTGAAGTGTGCTAACCAAAAGAAAGTGGTGGCCTGGGTCTACTGGATATCCACCAGTGGAACAAAGCCATCCAAATTAAGCACATATGGAGGCTGTGCAAGCAGGGAGAAAAGAGCTTATGGCCGGAATGGGCTCATTCCACTATACTCAAAGGAAAGAATTTCTGGTCGTCCAAGGCTCCAGCCGTCTGTTCCTGGACATGGAAGAAATTACTCAAAATGAGAGGTTTGGTTTGATCTTCTTTCTATTGGGAACCAAACAATGGCCTAGATATCTCACTATGGGCAGATTTTTTGCTCCCGTCAGGACCTCTGGATACCTTGTTTAGTGATCGAATCAGGCACAGCACGGGTTTCCTAGCTACTACTAGGCTATGTTCCATAATCAACGGCAATGAATGGAGTATCCTGAGGGGCCCACCGTGGGATAGTCTTAGTATTCCTCAGTCCATCAAACCGAATAGCGCAGAGCAGGACCGCTTTTGTTGGGAACACTCACGATCTAGAGAGTACACCATTAAGAGTGGCTACACTTTCCTAAACCAACCAACTCCCAGCATGCCTTGGCAGAGAGTAGTATGGAATAAAACTTCCCTACCTAGACATGCTTTCATATTATGGGTGGCGTGGTTAAGGAAATTATCCACCCTTGATAGGGTACACCGCTGGGGGCTAGCACAGTCTACCACTTGCCTCCTATGTCACCAACATCCGGAGGATCATGCCCACCTTTTCTTCCAGTGCGATTACACTTCACAAGTCTGGAGCATAGTGTGTGACTACATGAATCGTCCAGTTTCCTCAAACAACTGGGAACAAGTGACCGGATTTTTTATGGCTATGGGTGACTCACCGACACATCAGAGGTGGTGTAGAACCTTAGCTGCAATAGTTTATTGCATTTGGCGTACCCGTAATAAAGTTCGTCTTGGGCAAGCCCTTCCGGGGATTAGCATTGTAGCAAATCATATACGTGCCTACTCAGGGCCATTGTAACCCTATCACTTTACTCTACACTAGTGCCTAGGGTTAACATGCTAGCACACTTATTGTTGATGTGCCCCTTGTAATTTGTTTTCCTGTATTGTATTACTCCATTTGCAAATCAATAAATTATTAATTACCCAAAAAAAAATAATTTAAACAGCAAAAAAATAATTCATCTAATAGTGTTGTGAGCAGAAAAGTAACAAACACCTATGCTATGTTTCCATCACATGTTTGGCTATTTGTGGATATTATTATTCCATGATGAGAATGCTGAGATGTCATGCATGGGTGCTGTTTAGTTCTTTTACTTGAGCTATTATGCCAACTGAATATTCATTGCTCATGATTTAGCAACTGTTATCTCATGCTGAGCCATGAGCTTCACCACCTGAAATAGCTAAATCTTAATGTATGTGGCAGTGCTCTTGAAGATACTGCACCTGATTTGGCTATTCAACTCTATACTGATGCTTGCATTTTTCTTGAGGAGGATGGCAAAGAGCAGATGGCCTTCGATTTGTATCGTGATGTATCACGTATTTATATAAAGCTTGAAAGGTTAGGATTGTTTCTTATGCAAAAATATTCACTTAGGTTTTTGTAGTATGCTCTTTGTGGTATGCTCAACGTTTTCTTTGCAGGTCCTTTACTTTTCCCATGTGTGAATATTTATCTTGATGCTACTGACTGACCTGCATATATTTTTTTTGTTTGGGTAAATAAATAGTTCATTAATGAGGAAGCAATTACAACTGCAAAGCAGGAAAGTGGGGATCAAAGTTCCAAAATACAAAACGAGAGGAAACTAAAGCAAACCAAACAAAATCAATCTTACAAGGATCTTGACATAATTAAGAATCTGTCTAACAACGAAAGAAACTGGCAGGAACTGCTTTCTGAAATGAACAATGTTTCTAACTGTCCAGAGAGCGTAAACCGCAACTGAAAGAGCAACTTTCAATATGATAGAGAGGTGTGAAGTAGACACAGGGTGCATTAAGAGGGTTGAATTTACTCCTAGCCAAGACTCACAAGCTGTTGGACAGTACTGTTCCATCACTGAAGCCCAGATTTGTGAGGAAAAGGGGCACAAAAAGAACAAATGATCATGATATGATCCTCAGCCCTAGAGTTGCAGAGGTAACATTGGGAATGTGAAGTGATTCCCCAAGCTAGAAGTTTATCCATCATGTAGAGCTTCCCCATCCAAGCTGACCAAGGGATAAAAGAGTGGCAAGGCATGGACTTAGAACACCGAACAACCTTCCACCAGTTGACTGTGGGTTTGGGACTTTTTAAAGCATCATAAGTGCTTTTAATGGAGAAAATTCCAGATGAGACCAGCGCCAAGAACAAGCAATCAGGAGAAATCAAATTGGGGCAAATGGAAGAAGGAATGGAGAAATTAGCCCAAAGTGGGTGTGATGGCAGTACCCAATGATTGCCCTCAATCAAGGAGCACAACATTGTGTGTAGAGGAAAACCTGAACTAGCAATTTCTCTAGGATTATACAAATCGACCAAAGGGCCACATGGAAGCCACAAGTCAGCCTAAAAGAGAGATTGATATACCATTTCCTAACTTCCGATGAAAGAAAGACCGAACAAGAGGTCGAATCTTCAAAATTTTCCTCTAGCTCCAAGAACAAATTGAAGGGCTTTTACAGTCCAAAAACTTCTACCTTTTAGGAAGTTTGAGTGAATCCAATCAACCCAAAGGCCATTCACACCAACTTTGCAAATATTGCAGATATGTTAAACTTGGACTGCTTTGTTCCAGGTTTTTAAGTCCAGAACACCTAAACCACTGGCCGCCATGGATGAACAAACCACCTCCTAATGCATCTTTGCTTTTATAAAAATATTTGGTCTTCAACTCCACAAGAAGTTCCTCATTAGTTGCTCAACACAGTCAGTGACCCTAGAGGGACAAATGAAAATGGAAGCTCAATATACTTGCATGGAGAAAATGATCGATTTGATAAGTTGAAGCCTGCCTCCATAGGAAAGGAATTTACTTGTCCATGATTTAATACGAGTCTTGCTTCTTGAGTTTGGTGGAAATGTGAGGCACACCAAGGTAGTGGATGGGAAAATGACCCTTTCTGGACCCTAAACAGTGGATGATGGAGGACTTTATAGGGGGTGGCACATTGCGGAAGAACACATTACTTTTGCTTCCATTAGCTTCTAAGCCTAAAAAGTTCTCAGAAGAAGCTAAAGCCTGCTGCACAGGAGTGATAGAGGGAAGATCACCCTCATAAAAAATCATTAAATCATCAGCAAAACATAAATGGGTGATTTTTTCATTTTTGCATCTCTAGTGGAAGGAGAAGAGGCTACCCTTCTAAGAAAACCAGTGAGGATTTCCATAGCCATTACAAAAAGGTAAGGTGATATTGGATCTCCTTGCCTTAAACCTCTTGAACTCTAGAAATGACCAAAGAGCTCCCCATTAATACTTAGAGAGAATTTAAGGGTTGCATGGTATTGAGAGAGCAGCTTTTAATAATGAGCTGGGAAATTCATCTTTTGTAAGACAAGATCCAGGAAGCTCTAATTGAGATTATCATAAGCCTTCAAGATATCAGCCTTTAAGGTGCGTCTTGGAGCTTCACAGTTTTAAGTGATGACCATGGACAAGTTCTTGAGCAATGAAAATGCAGTCTCATATTTTATGCCCTAGAATGAAAGCTGATTGTTCATTGCCAATGAGAGAAGGGAGTACTTCCTTCATCTTAGAAGCTAGAAGCTTTGGGATGGCTTTATAGATGACATTGCAACAAGAAATGGGCCTGATATCAGTTATCAGTATAGACAAGGGAAGTACTTCCTTCTATTATTACATTGTATAACTGTGGGCAGTTTTGTTACCCCAATCATATCTCATCACTCAATAGCCATAGTCCTTTTGGGCTTCACTCGTAGGCAAAGGAAATTTCCTTTTAAATTCTTTGAATTTTTGGTGGATCATGATGGTTTGCTCCCTTTAGTTGCTGAAATCTGGAATAAATGTGTGCCTGGCTCCAAGATGTTTGCTGTAGTATCAAAGCTTAAGCTGTTGAAGGTGGAACTCTGTAAATTCAACAAGAACATTTTCTCTAATTTATCCGCCAAAGTAGCTGCTGCCAAGAAAAAGCTGTGCACAGTCCGAGCAGCCATGGCAGTTGGTGACACTGCTCTCTTAGAAGAGGAACAAGCTGCTTCCAAGGAGTATTATCCCTTACGTGGATCGGAGGAAAGTTTCTACAAATAAAAATATAGAGTAAATTGGCTCAAATTGGGTGATAAGAATGATCTTTAGTTAGATTAGCAATTATACCCTAATTTTATTTTAAATATTGTATACTGCATAGGAGTTATCTTTGACTGAGATTTCAATGTATGCACCAAGATAGACAAAGGCCTGATTCATAAAGTGGGGACTATCCTTATTTTTGTAACTTCCTTTTATGTATGTAATCTACAGAAATTACCCAAAAACCATGAAGTGTTTCCCTCATTTTTTTCATCGGTAGGCACTATTTCATCCTTCTTCATGATACATTTAGTTTTTATCCTACCAATCCCTATTTGTTTACTTATCCATAAGCATTTCCATCTAAACTTGGGACCATAGCAACTGGGTAACAAAGCTAATTGTCATGGTTGATTCCAAGAAAGACAAGTTTAAAGCATTTATTCAACAATAGGAGCAAGATTGAGCAAAACAAGAACAGCAGTGGATAATGGATATTTTGGTTGAGTTGTCTAAGAAGATAACTTCACTAGATGCTACAAATGGAGTCTCCGTGTCGTCATGGGGGACTAGCATCAGTGGAGGAAAATTAGTCGACCCAGAACCAAGGAACCCAGAGAATCTTCTAGAGAACTGTGAAGGAGATCATGATTGCTGCAACCCCCACCCAAGGTCAAATCATATTATGGGTGGCGCGACCCACAATGATCGCACTCCAAACGTGAGGCACATTGAGTATGCATGTGACCCATGCACAGCTTTCCCTCATAAATCCTAGTAATGCACGCCACCCCACATGCGAGCAATGTGTTTTGTGGAGATCCAATGAACCTGAGTCAGTTTCAAGCACACCATGGCCCAAACATTGACTTGACCCAACTCTTTGAAGTTTTGTGTCATATATCCACCCCAAACGAAAATTCCAATTGTTACTTCCATGGGTAGTCACAGTACTTTCCAAGCTGTAGATGTTTCTTTTTGGTCATTCAATTACATGAGCTTGAGGATAAGCTCATTGTCCAGGGAGAGTAAATGTCAGAGAAGCTGATTTCAATTATCATTATGTTTCCTTTATGTCTCTTTTATTATAATATCTAAACGAATAGGAGCATTTATGAATAGGTTAATGCAAAAAATGAATATGTTCATGAATAGACAAATTCATGAATAGGTTTAGTTCAATGTACTTAGGTGTGAGGGTCGTTCTCAACTCCTATATAAATAGGAGTCAACCCCTCACTTAATAACAAGCAAGAAAAGAATTATTTTGGTAGCATTAGTCTTTTAACATGTCTTTAGTTGAAAGTCATTTATGAGATTAGAGAGTTCTCTCTAGCGAGTGCTCAGTCCCTTTCCATACAATATCATCTATATGTAGATCCCAAACACGGCCTTGTAACCTATTCCAGGCATAGTAGAGACGAAGTTCCACAGAGGGAGTGAAAGAGAGTCAAAAAGTGCTAAGAGAATGGACCTACGGCTTTAAAACTCATTGAGGGCAGACCTGATGAGCTTGGACAGGAGAATGATGTAAAACATACATTCTTCCAAATTATGATTAGTTGTCCTTGTCCAAAACTAGACTTATTGGCGCAAAAACTTAAAAAAGAGAAATAGACAAAAGTTTATCACTTTTATCTTTTTCCTGCATCTTATTTTCATATTAAGTTCTTTCTGCTGTGGGTCAACTTTTGGATGGCTTCTATATTCAAGCAACAAACCACCATGGATGGATGCGTGCAACCTAAAGGCACAAAAACTTCTCATTACCTGAGGTGTGGGCACCAGCAAGGAGCTTGCATATTAAAAGGGAATTCCTAGTTGAAAATTTATGCATAGCTTATCTTTTGAAAAAGTATGTCGTTTCACTTAATTTATATAGGTGAAACTTAAGTTGATGAAATTACTTTAAAAGGAAAATTCCTAGCACGACCTCTATATGCATGCATGCTTTTAGCGAAGAGCTAACCATTGTCTTGAGTCTTGATTTAGTTTGCTTAATGAAAACCTATAACCTCATTTTATTTTTCTTCTAAAATTGCAAGCCGATCGACTTATGATGGCTTTATTTAATCTTGAATGTGTCTGTCCTTAATTTTAGTGGATAGTTGACTGGTTAAAAAGTGGTGGGAAGTAACATAACTGTACCATTGTCATGTACTGAAGAAAATTTACTGAGTGAAAGTATCAATTGGCATTGGCTTACCTTTTCAAGCCTCCTTTCATCTAGAAATTCATCTTGCATTTACTTTCTCATTATCTCACTTGGGTGCCCACATCTGCACTTGAACCCCTCTTAACTATGGATGCTACTTTGGCGAAATGTGAGGCAATTTTTTTCGTCCAAATGTTGCATGATTAGAGATTGTGAGGAATCAAGCTTTTATTCCTGCTCAACATGATGAATTCACATGTAGGCAGACTACAGCTAGTCAAGTCCATCCTCTTCCATGCAAGTTTTCTAGAGCTCCGTGTTTCTACCCTCCAAGACTATAATTACAAAGATAGAACAACTCTTTAGAAATTTTTTGTGGAGTGGAAAACCGCACATAAATTCAAAAGCCAAAGTCAGATGGGAAGATGTATGTAAACTAATCAAATGTGGAGGCCTAGGAATCCCTAATCTCCACCTTTGGAACAAGGCCATACAAATCAAGTACATTTGGCACTTATGTAAAAATAGATCCTAAAGCCTATGGCCCGACTAGGTACATTCTATACTACTGAAGGGCAAAAGCTTTTGGTCATCACAAGCTCCAATCACATGTTCCTGGACCTGGAAGAAGCTTTTGAAGCTAAGGGCCCTAGTTCGTAACAACTTCCAATGGAAACCAGGGGACGGTTTATCCATCTCCGTTCGGACAAACTATTGGCTACCAATAAGACCTTTGGAGACATTGTACAACACACGAGAAATTAGGAGTTCAAGCCTCCCTATGCTGGCCAAACTTTTCTCACTAGTGGAAAACAATGCATGGTGGCTACCAGCTAACCCATTTTAGTCGAGCATCTACATTCCTAACCACCTCTAACTGAATAACTCAATTCTTAACCAACTCCATTAGATCCACACCACATCAGGGGAGTACACCATCAAGAGTGGATATACGTTCCTCAATTCAATAGGAGTAACCATTCCTTAGCATAAAATCATTTGAAACAAGTTTACCCTACCTAGACACTCCTTCATATTATGCTTAACCTGACTAGGAAAACTATCTACCCTCGATAAACTAGTCTCATGGGGAGTCGCTACATCCTCGATCTGCTTCCTCTGCTAGCAAGGATCAGAGGATCACTCACATTTATTCTTTAACTGTGGATTCATATTCCAAGTGTGGGGACCGGTGTGTGATGTTATACAATGCCCTTCTTCATTCAAAGACTAGCAAGGTGCTACAACCACATTGATCGCAACGGCTCAATCGTCCTCCCTCTCCCACCAAACATGGAGAGCAAGTATCGCAGCCACAATTTATTGCATATGGAGGACTCGCAATAAAGTCCGTCTTGGGAGTTGTCTTCCTAGTATTATGTTTTTAGCCAACCAGATTAGATCTTATGACATTAGGATGTAATCTAGTAAAGCATCCATTGTATCAATACATGTGAATCCTGTATTTTTTTTTTTTTAGAGATGTAACTCCAACCATCCTTATGGCGGATGTAGAACTTCATTTGGATCAATAAAATTATGAATTATCCAAAAAACATGATGAATTCACTTTGGTTAATCTTCTTGGAAAGTTCTTGGAATTTTTCCATGAGTTAAAATGGAGGGAAGGGAGACAATAGATTAAGCTCCTAGAATACTGGTTGGTAAAGAAGTAATGCGTTTGTATACCTTTTTGTAACCTCTAATCACTACATACTTTGCTTGAATTTTAAGAAATATGATTATTAGTTCTAGTGGCAGGACTATGGGTCTCAAAAACCTTCACAATGGCTTCTCTGATTCACAGAAATAGGTGTTCGAGTCCCGAAAGCTACTGCACTTCATCCTTTACTTTGCTGTACTCTGCTGAGATGTTACCCATTAGTATAGAAATGCTGCCATAATCTTTGCCATGACTTGCTTAAATTCTTGTTTTCTTATTTGAGTGCATGGTGCAATAATATACAATTCCTTCTACAATTTTGCATCAGGTATTCCCACAATCAATTTTATGGTTTTGCCTTTGAATCTATCACCATGTTTTAAATGGATCTTTTCAGGTATGATGATGCAGCAGCTTTCTATCTAAGGTTGGGCCTTGCGGCAGACAAGTGCAATGCTACCAATAGTCAGTGCAAGGTTTGATATTTGATTGTATCTATAAAAAGATTTGTATTCTTTTCTACATGAAAAGGATTTGTTTTCTTGCACCTAATTTTTTTGGGTAAGATTCTTTCACTTAATTTTTCTGTGTGGCTTGATAGCAGTCTCACATATAAGGTGTTAACTCCAGGCATATCTAAGTGCAATTATTGTCTACCTTTATGCTCATGACATCAAGCAAGCAGAGAAGTGCTACAATGACTGTTCCCAGTAAGTACATATTTCTCTTTGGACATGCCTTGTATATCTTTATTCTTTTTCTTTTCTTTTCTTTTTTTCACATTTTTTCGT
Source organism: Laguncularia racemosa (assembly GCA_037954665.1). Lineage (NCBI taxonomy): Eukaryota > Viridiplantae > Streptophyta > Magnoliopsida > Myrtales > Combretaceae > Laguncularia > Laguncularia racemosa. The sequence continues at coordinate 4,781,197 of JBBMOL010000040.1, forward strand.
TGGTTTGTTATGAATTATGTTAGTGGAGATAAAAAAAATTTCCATTAATCAGTTGCCAAATGAATGGCTGAATTATCCATGTACTTGGGAGCTTAAATGATTCTTCTATTTGTAGGATCAATGTTTTTTTAAACAGTGACCAGAATCGTTGTGCTTGTAAACTTTTCTCTGCCTATTCAGAAGGCGATATTGAAGAAATCAAGCGTGTGGTACAATCAAGCCCCATCTCACATCTTGATAGTGCGGTTAGTACTTTTTGCTCTTTCATTTTTCTATTCTAATGCTGCTACTTATCTTGAATTCACATATATGCATTAATAGGCATGTTCTGCAGTAGATCGGGATTCAGCCTCATAAATGATTCACAAGTCAGCAGCTTCAGTGTGAATTGAGTTTTTTCCCTGTTCTTATTGTGTGTTTGCTGGGTGAAACAAGGCGTTAAAAGAAGTCCTTGCTCAAATCTCCCTGAAAGAAACTAGTGTAAATAACATGGTTTTGAAGCTACCCTCTTACCTAGCCCAAGGAGATGAAGTTGCCTTCTTACCTGTTATAGAGATAGATTGTTGTTGCTTGCTAGTTAACATTTTTGCCTATTCCATTGGTTGTTATTTACCATCCTTGTAGAGATGTTTTATCTGGAAGAGAATTAAACATGGACTTGGTTGGGAAGTTGTGATATAAGTAATTATATGCTTAGTTTATTAAAAAGAAAAATTGAGATAGGATTTTATTTAGATTGCATTTTGTGGGAATAATTTTGCTACAAAACTCTTTCCGTAGCCTTTGATTTTTATGTATTTGCATGTTTCCCTGCTTAACCAGTAGCTTATATATAAAGCTGAATACTCATTTCGCTGTTCTTATAGTTTACATTATTAGTGGAAGTCGGGAGCTCCTTTAGATAGTCTGTTCTTTCTATATGAAGTAGATTTTCTCCCTTGAATTTCCTTCATTATGTTTTGTGTTTTCAAAACTGTTTGTTTTGTGTCTGATGGATATTCTCTCCTCTCATGTCTGGTGTGCTACAGGTGATCAAGCTTGCAAGAAAGTTGCCTACAGGTGATGTCACTGCCCTAGCAAAGGACATTTCTCATGCAGAGGAAGAACCACTTGATGAAAACGACCTCACTTGAGCATTTTATCGTTCCAATGGTGACAAAAACCTATAGTAATTCACATGCTCAGTCTATTATATGCAAGCTGTTCTGCAGGCACGGTGTTCTGGCATGATGGTCAGGGAGGTTGATCCATCATCCAGGGTAGTACATAAAGATCAACAGCAACCCTTCGTCGCATGTATTCACTAAAGAATCTGCCGTAAATATTCCCGTAGTTAATATGGAAAATTGAAATTTTTAAGTATGTTCCTCATTTTTTTCTCCCAGTGTGTCTGCTCTGTGCTGTAACCGTATCCTTCTCTTGTTTAAAGGTTTTTCAACTTGGAAACAGTAGATTGTTGAACGATTTAAGAAGTCGGGACGTTTCATAAACCATTGAGTTCCATCTTGGCTGAAATAATTGGAAAATTTTCAACACGCGCATATACGTTTGTTTTAGAAAATGTATGCTCGTTGCAAAGTCTGTCTTTTGAAAATTTCCTAATGGGTTGTAAGGAGACCCCAAGAGCTTGTAGCTGCCCATGTCAGTTCTGGCTGTGCACTTGTATTTGACTTTATTATTTTTAAGCCCAATGTGAGTTCTTGTCTTGGTATCAAATAACTAATGAACTGATTAGTAATTTTAACCACTACAGAACCACAGCCACAAGGGCCAAGACAAGAGCTTCTTATGAAAATTATGCTATGTTTGGTTATAAATACTAATTATAGCAATTGAAACCTTAATCATTAGAAGATATTTAGGAGAGAAGGGTTAAAATACAACTCAGGTTTGGAGTTTAAGAATATTACGAAGCTTTTTTAAATTCCTAAGCTATTCCGTAATAATTTTAGCATGTGATGCTTTCGTGTCCAAAAATGTAATAGCCTCCTATAACCCTTCTATTTTTAAATTTCCGTAGTACTTTTTCAGCACAAGTGCCACGTGTGAAATGCTCTTAAACTCAATACTTATGGTATTTAGATTCTCTAGGCACCGTATGGAAGTTGAGTTAGCCTTCCTACCAAATACACTAAAGAGAGAGAGCCAAAGGGAGAAACTCTATTAGAGTATAAATACTAATTAAATGTATTGGATTGATAGCGAACTGGGTAGAGTCTCTTTATTATATATAAGAGGTTTTCATTGATAAACGATCTAAATTTTCTCAACTTAATGGTTATAATAAATTCTTACCTATCCTATCCATACTATCGAACCAAGATTTGTTGTATCCAGATGGGTTGAGCCTTAATTGTATGCTTTCCTTATATGGACCTTTATATATAATAAGAAAATGGAAATGTGATTAGGGAAAAATTTTATGACATTTCTCCTCACATAAACCAATTATGTGTCCATCAGATTACACTTCTTGGAAAACTTCTCTACCAAATGCCCAAAGGGCATATAATCCACTGTAGTTTTCCACATTATTTCACTAGGAAGTAGGCCCTTGCACTTTATTAGGTACTCCAAGCATATTTGTTGACACAAGTTTCTTGTTAGGTGTCCTTGGAGGATTTTCTCTACTTCCTTCCTATCATCTTGTCTTGTACCCTTCTTCTTAATCACTCCTAAGGTCTCATCCCTTTTGATCTAGAATACTACACCAATCTTTACAAAGGCTTCACTATCTCCCTACATGCTTTGCCAATGAAACTTGTCTTTTACTTAGTTAGCATTTGAATAATTTAGATGCCTTGGATTGTGGTACCTCCCTAGGATCTTCTTCCAAAGATTCTCATGGTTTGAAACATAATCTTCCACCCTTTCTTATAGAATACTCTATCTTCCATCCAATACCTTTTAGTATGGCTTTTATGTTCCAATACCAACTTGGCTTGAGGATTTAGGGCTAAGCCTTCCCTAATCTCCTCTAGTACTTCACCAAATTCGAAGTCCTCCACCTCTTGGTTTGAAGTACTTGCTTTAAGTTTAGGATCTTTCCTCTTTTGGGCCACCTCTTCTCTAGGTAGCTTGGACTTGGAAAGATCCTTTGGTATTTCCACCTTAACCTTTCCCTTCAAATTAGACACTTCACATACCTTTAGGACCATTCCCTTCAACATTCAATAGTAGATTTTTTCAATTTCGTTCCTCTAATAACCTACACAAAGCATAAAAATTTAGGAGCTCAACTAGGGTTACGGTTAACTTAGACGACACATTGCCAATTCTCTTACATGTAGTTTGCAAATAGGATGATCTAGGCTTTCACCTTATCAGGGAATCTCATGCCGATGACTAACTCATGACCATCCAAGTGGATCACTTCAATTCCCACTCTTCCACTCCATTGTCCCATGTTGAACTCCACATTCTAGACTACTCTAGCAACAAGAATTTCCTCTAAGTTAACTATCTTCAACTTGTCCTAACCCTTCTCAACCTTAAGGCCTAGATTCTCCACTACCTCTTTAGTAGTGAGTAAATCTAAAACCCCTATATCCACTAAGGTGTTTATCCTCTAGTTTACTACAAATGCCTCTACATATAATAGGCTTTTGGGCTCCTTAATGGGTTTGTTCCACATCAAGCCTCGTAACTTTGAGACTCTAAGCTTGGAACCTATTTAGGATTATGGCCTGAATGGGGAAATCTCTTGCTTTACGTGTCCCATCACATTTAAAGCAAGAAAGTTTCTTCTTAGATAACTCCTTTTCACTCATAGGATCCTTAAATTCTTCCTTGACTTGGATCAAACTCTTCCTAAACTCCTCTGCCTTCTCTATTGCCATTCTCCCTTGCTTCCCTAACAAGGCATTTTGTTGATTTGAACTCTATTAGGCTTTCAGCTGTAACCATAGCTTAAGCTAAGGTCTAGTCCTCATGCCTTTCCAACTTTATTTAGGTTCACTATTATAGCCCATCATAGAAAGCGAACATGACATTCTTATCATTATGTAAAGAATCCTCTAGTAGCAATTCTAAGAATTCCCACACAGTCCTTGAGGATAGCTTTGTGCTTTAGCCACCTCTGTTTAGTTCAAACCTCTGTTTCAGCATTGCTCAAGTAGAATTATACATTTAGTTTGGCTTTAAACTCTGCTCAAGTCCTGACTACCCCAACTCCTTGCTAGCTCCATTAGATTGTCTATGCACTACCACAATGTGGCTACATCATCCATGAACATGAAAGCCACCCTTTGCTCTAATACCTTGTTCACTATGCCAACTACATTGAAGTATTACTCCAAGTTTGATATGAAATTATCTAATCTCTTTAACATTCCTGGCCTAGCAAGTCCTTAGGCCTTGGCACATCCATTCTTGCCATTGCACCTCCTTAAGTTAGCTTATAACTAACTAGATTAGCTATTGAATCTAGGTCATTAACTCCTCTAACCCTTTCGTCAAGGCAACAACATCCTTTTTAGGGTAACATCTCGCCTTTATAGATCACCAAAGGCAGGTTCAGAGCTATTAGCATCTCTCTAAGTAGCTCCTCAAGCTTGCCCATCATCATCCATAGCCTAATTGCGATCCAACATATTGGCCTTAACTAGCTCTACCTTAGTCACCTTAGCCACACTAGCCCCCCTCAATGCTTCACTCACTAAGAAATTTATTTGACAACTAACTCATCAACTATTAAAGGAGTCATAGGGGTTCCATTGTACTTAGTAGCAAGATAAGCAACATTATTTCCCTCCATCTCAAATCAAAACCATACTCTAATACCACTTGTCATGTGTAGAATGCTCTCAAATCCAACATGTACGATAATTACTCTCTAGACACTCTATAGAGAGATTAAGTTAACCTTCCTACTAAATACTCAAGATAATATGCACAATAGAGAATAAATATTTTTTCAAGTGTATTAGATGGTTTACAAATAAGGAGAAAACCCACTTATATATAAGAGGCATGCATTAATAGATGGCCTAAATCTACTCAATTTAATGGCTACAATGCATTTTTATCTATCCTACTCTAGCTACCCCCACTAACTAAGGTTTGTTATATCTGTACACTAATTTTAGGAAACAAACTAGGCCTTAATCATGTACTTTATGTTTTATGGACCTCTGTATGCAATGAGAAAATGGAAATGGGCTTAGGGAAAAGAGCCCATGACACAAGGACAATAAATATGTTACTTCTTGAATACATGTTCTTTCATGCAGGGAAGCCTTTAAGCCTAGAAGAGAATGAATAACAACTAAGAGGTTTTAACTTTATTACATCTAGGCTAGTGAACACCATTGACTTGCTTAGTGTGATTTCTTTGTAACTTTTTCAAAGTAAACTATCTAAAAATGTGAATTTGAAAGTAAAAAATTCTACTATAGCCCCCATCATAAAATGATGATCCTAAAAATACAACTATAAACACTAAAAAGTAGAGATACAATTTTCCAAGATTGACTTGTACAAAAATATGTAAATTTAGTTTTCTTAATTTTCTTCTTCACGATCTCCATTGTTACCATAATTGTATATTTACCTTCCCAATCTTTCTACATCTCAATTGTTACCACAATTGTATATTTACCTTCCAATCTTTCTACACTCTTATTTATATAATTTAATAAAAATAAGATTTGATGGGCAAATTATCCCAAACCCTTATATCGAGCATAAAATATACACTATAAGATGCAGTGAAAAGTTCTAATTGTGCTAACTCTACCAACTTGCATAATAATGGTAAAGCGAAGGTATAAAGTCCTAGACAATGGAGGTGTAACCACTCCATGTATACTCCTATTTACAAGAAACAAATGATTAACTAAATTCACATATAAATTTCCATAAAATACAATCTTCTGAACTCTCACTTTATAACTTCATCTATGAAAATATTCGTTATTGAAAATAATCTCAAACTAAACTTTCCTAATGCTACTCAAAACCATCAAGTCTCCAAAAATAAGATGAAGCAAATAGCGATACTATAAGCCTATTAAATAAGTTCTCTACTCTTCATTATAACAATTGTATATCCTAAAACCTATGTACAAGTCATAACACAAGTAATTATAGTAATTAATATCCTTGACATCATCATAACCAAAAATATCAATTTCTAAATATGTGTGAGCAATAATGCATAATGCAAAAATTACTATGTATAAAAATATACACAATCATACCGCATATAACTCAATGACTATATGCATCAATTGATAATAAGCATCAATCAATAAAAAACATCATACACAATTTGATTTACTATCTTCTTTAATATTCATAAGACATGTATGATAAGATCCCTAGAGTAAATGAGTTGAAAATGTGGATCATGCAATCCCAACAATCAAGTTAAAATGTGGGTTAAGTGATCCTAAGAGTCGTATATGGATTTGTGCATCCCAAGAGTCTAAATTTCCTCATCTCATACTGGATTCACTGCCCATATAAGCTATTAATAGTCCATTCTACTATAACAATCCACAATCACAGCACTAGTTTGACTGCATCTATTATTATCCTTAGATGTCTCAAATCGTTTCAATCATGATTCCACCATAATGATGATCCACTTATCTATATAGTGGTCTCACCACCTAAACTACTAGCCACATCATCCCAATTGTTCAACTCTCAATAGGTGATGAGCACCCATTCCACAACTAGCCTATTTATAGTCCTATCTTGGTGTCAAACCTAAATAACACTAAAAAAATATTTATTAGTTGAATATACATTGACTTCACTAACTAATCTAACACATACAACCATCAAGCACCAGCAATTTACATATGTAGATAGCTACTGATCAAAACTTGAGATAACTTTGATACTTTATAAAACTCCTATAATTATAAACCATATAGTTTGTCAACAATTTATTTTTACTAAAACCCAAAAACCTTTTTTTTATTCAATTCATTTGACCAAGATCCAAAATAAATTATATAGATCTCACTTCGGGCAAATTTGATTTACTTACTTTTGATATCATCAACCTAGTTTGCATCCACTGGACATGGTTGGCTTAAATTCAAATATAATGGGTTGTTTCATCACTTAGCTTAGTTGACCTAAACTTAAACTCGGTTGGCTAAGTTCCCAATTTGATTAGTTAAATTCCCTTAATCTTAAGTGTTTTCTTAGCAATAATCATCATCATCATCTTCTTCTTCTTCTTCTTCTTCTTAAGTGTTTTTAGAATCTCTTCCTTTGATATTCAATATAAGGTTTTCTTGAATCAAATTTTACACTAAAAAAATCCTTTTCCTAATATTCTTAATCCATAATTTTCAATCTTTCTTGAAAATCTCAAATCTTTAATAACTTGAACTCTATCACTTATTCATATTTTGATTTATCATTATAAATCCTTCCATGGATTATCAAGAATTCCACATCATCATGAATGATTATATGATCCAATTTCTAACTAAATTCTATTTTTCAAATTATAAAATTAAGTATCTAAATGGATTTTTTTTTTATGTTATCTCTTAAGACCAAAGGAAATCTAATGGTAATGGATTTCTTACCTTACAACAAGTATAATGAAATTCTATAATGGATCAATACAACAGCTAAACTTCTCCTTAATCCAACTTAATTTTAAAAAAATCGACATGTTATATCCATAAAAATTATTTCAAAAATATATTTTAAAGGCGCAAAATCAATATTTGTTGGCAAACGTGATTTGTGCCCTCGGTACAATTTTCTACTAAGGGTGCAGACCTTATTTATACCTTCAATATAATTTTATTTATTTTTTAATTATCATTCAACCATAAAAAAATAGCAATTTTACCCTCAACTAAATACCAAATGGCAATGGAGTTTCTTCTTAGTTATAGTATACTCAAATTAGTCCTTTTTAATATATTATAAACTCTATAATGTATCAAAAAAGACTTATTCAAGTGTATTATAGTTAATACCAAACCCCGTTGTCGTTTAGTATATTTCTAAAGGTGAAACTACTATTTTTGCATAGTTGAAAAAAAAATTACATTGAAAGCATGAATGTTTTCTATGCCCTCAAGCAAATTGCTTAAAGGCGCAGATGCCATCCCAGCCTCTAGTATAATTATTTTTTTTTTTTTACCATTCAACCATGCAAAAAATAGCAATTTGATCCTAAAAAAAAATACTAAACAGTAGCGTGATTTGGCTCTAACTATAATACACTCAAATTAGTCTTTTTTAATATATTATGAGCTTTGTAATTTCAATGAGTAAAAAATTATAACCTTTCAAAGTTAGAAAAACAAATCTCATCAATATAAGTTTTTTTTCAACTTTAAAAGATTATAACTTTTTACTTATTTTAAGTCACAAAGCTCATAATATATATATATATATATATATATATATAAACTTTATTTGAATGTATTATAACTTGAACCAAATTCCATTGTCATATGTTTTTTTTAGGGTAAAATTGCTATTTTTTTCATGGCCAAATGGTTAGAAAAAAATTACATTGGAAGCGTAAACAAGGTCCGCATCTTCAATAGAAAATTGTACTAAGGGTGCATGCTAAATCCACACTTTCAAAACCTGTTTTTGAAATAGTTTTTATGAATCCAATATTTTAGAAAAAAATTTTAAAAATAACAATATTTAAAAGTGTAACCCAAAAGATGCCACTTACAATCGTAATCCGATGGAGTTACTGATTTTTATACAAGTCAATCTTGATATATATGAGGGATAATGCAGCACATACCAGAAAAGGAAGGTTGAGATTCCAGAAAGAGCCAACCCAGAGAAGGAAGGAGCAAAAGGCATCCATGAAATACTCAATGAACAGTTATTTACAGATCAGCCACTGAAAATTATACATGAAACTATCTAACCGGTCTGTGCCAGTTTATATTTGATAATGTTAACATGCCATGCAAACCACACATGCCCCAAAAGACTAACTGATTCAAATGGCCTAGTATACCTATTAATTGTCAATTCCTACAAAATTTCATCCAGCACAATAGCTTCCAACAGAAAAATGGCCGGAAAAAGAACAGCCTGTGCTGTACATGTCAAAGTGAGAGCTCCGCAATCAAGCGTGTATTCTTCCATTCTTCAAGCCCTTTTGGAAAGTCTCAGCAAGAACTAATTGCGATTTTGTCTTCACCTTCTTAAAGCTTTAGAATTTCATGCTCGAGGAAGAATGCTACAAAAGATGCCAAACACGTAGAAATGAGAAAATATGACCAACGCCTACAGCATTTTAATGTATTGCTCTTTATTTATTGTTCTTGTCAACCATCATTCTACCTTGCAATGAAGGGGCTAACAAGAAAAAACCATCTTACGATACATACGCATGCATCATGGTGAAAAAGAAGGCACTATTTGGACAAACTATGTCTCTCTCCCAATATAAAACATTTATATTCCTTTCAAGGCAAATCCCACCTGAAGGCCTCAAGTCATACTAAGTTCTTTTTCTCCATATTTTGGAAACTTGTGAATTATGCTTACATACGTAACAAGTGAATATGTTTCTAAGGAATGTATAAGTGCATGTTTCCTTTCCAATAAAAGAAATTCAAAACAGCTCAGTCCTTTCAATGTCAAAAGGCTTTTGAGGATGTGAATGATGACCCATTGTAAAATAAGCTTACGAGCCTTGAATACTGCAAGGGTTAAGAGCTCCAAATTAGAAAGGCACATGAATGCACATAGAAAAAGATGAGAATAACATGAAGCAAAAAATCTCAATGCCTTAAAATTTAATGTACCTCATTCGTAACACTTGCAAATACTTCTAAGGTATAGGATCCGGGAATAAACGAAGTAAATCACTTAATTGATCAATCGAATGTTGTATTTGGTGCCTTTCTTCAAGAGTCATCTCATTCTCAAGTGAGAACTGCAAAAAACGATGATTTTCTATAAATCAGAAACACGACAAGACACATATAATGTTAGTACTTCAGCAATGCTACAACTAAGCAAGAATCTTATAAATTTAGAGCCTCCGATACATCGGAGCCTAACACTATCCAAACTTCACATGTAGAAAGCTAGCATGTTAACCGGTCAAAAGAGAGAGCCAAACGTATCATTCATTATAGGCCAATTAGACACAGAATAGTATGTCTAGTAGTCTGCCAGTTGAAGCTAGACTTGGACTGACTGACCAACTTAAGTTCTCCAACAACATAACTTTCAGCTAAAGCTAATTATGAGTTTAAATCCATGAAATGTCAAGACTATGTAGACACCTATTTCTGTTTTATGTCCCATGAGCAGATATCAATCTGGAGGTATTATCTTTCAGATACTTTGCCGCAATGACAAAGTATTAGAGGTTAAAAATAGTAAAGATCAAATCTTCAGCATAGGTTAAAAATACATGTAAGAGGAAAGAAGTACGCATCATCAAGCAAATAATACAATCATCGTAAATTAGTATGTCAAAAATGCAATCCAACCTGTAGACATGATATCTTCTTAAGAATACCCACAAGCTCTGCCTTGAATGAGTGTAGAATATGTTGTGTCTTGGCATCATTGTACAACAGCTGAAGTATGTGAACAAATTCTTTTATCCTACATGCATGAAATTTTGAACTCGCTGTCCCATTCACACAAGAAGATGGGACATTACTATCGGATATCAGTAGTTGCATTACGTTCAAGAATAGATTTAGAAGCTTGTGACTTCTATCAAAAAAGACAAGGCAAGGCATGAGATAATAAGTGCACATTCGCTTGAAGTGAGATGAAACAACCCCATCATCATCATCTCCAGGAACACACTGCAAAATAAATGAATGCTCAAATAAGCAGCAGCAAAACATTATTAGTAATCAAGCCCAGTAGCTGCAGAAAATACTTACATTAACCATAGTAATTAAATATGAAGTAAGGATATTGCTCAGGGCATTGATATTCTCTTCACTAAGCCTCGTTGGTCTTGAGTCCAGTGTGGCAAGTACTCTCAGAATTGCACATAAGTTATCCACAGGCAGTTCTAGTTGCTGGGGAAAAAAATAATGTTTAGATAGAAATAAGTCATAATTTTTGCTGCATCTCATGAGAACTACATCCCTAAGTCAACAATTCACTCGTGTCCATAAAATCGCATTACTGAGATGACATGACTCACCATAAGTCCAAATATTGTGTTCTCTAACATCTGGAAGACAATAGAACTATCACCAAGCCGCTGCAGGCTTCTGCAGACAAGACTTGTCAAAGATCTAAAAACTCCTAGGTTTGAGCCAGAAACTTTAACCGGGAATGCAACTTCTGCAAAAACAGAGTGAATTCCTTTCAGATTGAATTTAGCTATAAACCAATCGATTGATCTACAAGAAGAACATGTCAGGTGTAGTAAGATGTCAAAAGTTATAATTAACATAGAAGAACAAATATGATCTAATAAACATTAAGACAAAAATAAAGAGCAAATAACTTTATCAACGGAATGAGCTTAAATTTACTTATTTCAGAATAAGGTAGTCAATTATTTTATTTATTTATTTATTTATTTTGGAAGTCTGCTTATTTTAGAATAAGATACTCAAGCAGCTACCCTTAAAATAATTTCTCTTTGGGTGCCTGAAAGGCATAGCAATGAGAATCTACTTATCATAGCTTAAATATGAGCAAGCAACAGAACATGCTTTGCGTACCAGGAAGTACTCTGAAACGTGAGATTAAGGTGAGGAGAAAACTGATAAAGTCAGTGACTGGGATTTGACCAGCATCATGTGCTAACTGGAGGGTCTCTATAATGCGGAATAACATTGATGGATCCAAGTCTTTACCTGAAATAAATAATAAATTAGACCAATGAATTTATGCCATCTTGAAAACTGAATGGAGCATGTTTCACCACCACTTAAGTTTTCTTAAAACAAACAATAGTCATGGCCACATTATTGCTAGCATATAAAATTCTTACTACTAGCTTAGAAGTTACCTACGTAGCACTACCAGCTAAGTCAGCAATAAATTAATTATCCTTCGACCTACAAATGTTATCACAAAGAAAATGAACGTGCGTACTGTGATTTTATATGTAATTTTGTATATGTTAATGATAAGATCACTCCTGAATATAAAATATTTTAAAATCAAAGGTGACGCTCACATTGGTGTCAACATCTCTCAATATAAATGCTCCTAGCTCAAATCTATTGAGTGACTATAAAGTGCTCCAACAAAAAACATTGGAGGAAAGGTATAGAACTACAGCATAGTTTCCATTAGACCCAAAGGTGTTATACATAACAAGGAATATCTAGACTCATCCTGATTATTCTCTTCAATAGCACAAGCCTAGTCCAATAGTACTAAACATTTATCATGCCATAGAAAACTACACAACTTTTGCAACTAAGTCTATCATAAACATGAGATGAATCACCTGGTCATTCATTGAACCAAGATCAGTCAATATACTTTAACACTCGCCTTCATGTGTGGACTTAGACATTGACCATTTGGAAATATGATTAATTATGGAGTGAAATGATGATACAAGTAACCAAACTCAAAAAATTTAACTCCGCAACCAACAGTTCTAAAAGCTTAACCTTAAACATTGGTATAAACTTTCAAATTTTATACTTTAATGCTTATGATATTGCCCAAAACACCTCTTTTTTTTTTTTTTTTTCGTGTAACGGAGGGGCACCTCCTCTTATTCAACATGCTGAGACATAAGATATAGAAGACCATGCATAAAACAATTACATAGGCAACAAGATGCAAGTGACTTCAGCAAAGCACGATCCACATGTGAGAAATAACAAAGACAACTTCTTGCAAGCTCCTGACAATCTTCAGGAAGCCTTAAGAAAGGCCCATGGCAAGACTTTTCTGCAATAAAAGATGAAAGACACATCTTAGTCTTAAGTGAAGCTAGATCTAAACATTGAGATCCATATTCTCAATCCTACCTTCGTCCTGCTGTGCAGCATAAAAGTCCTGAAGTTTGTACTGTATATTATCATATTCCCTTGCATATGAAGGGTTGCAGATAGGCGAAGCACACTGTCCAATGCGGAGTAGAAGTTGCAAAGCTACCTGAAGTCAGAAGAATTTTTAAGGAATGGTAGTTCCATATTAATATTGAAAACAATGAAGATGATCAATGCAAATGAAAGCAGCTAAATCCTGAATGATGAAGGCAAAACAGACACCACTATATGCACCATAGTTGTCACTAATGCCAAATTCAAAGATAATACCTTGGAACTGGATGGATAGTTTTCTCCTAACTGTATGAGAAGTACAGGAAGCTCTCTAATCCAAATAATCTGGTGTTCCAAAAATTCTGGATCTGCAGCTTCTGTCTGCCATCCAATATAAAAATCTTTTTCACTGTTGTATAGTGAAGAAAGGAAAAGAAAATATTCACATGATTGCTACAAAATAACAAATACTAAGAATATGCCTAGATGATGCCACAAAATATACAATCAAGTTTCTTTGGGATGATTATACGATTAGGTTTGGACTCATATCAGAAGCCAAAAGATGCAGGTTTACGAAGTCCAAAGTTCACCACTCTACTGAGGACTATCTCAAAAAATGAAATACCTCAAGTAACAAATATTATGATTGGTACCTACATCATGACCAGCGCAATTCTTTGATCAAAATTCTTCCCACACGGGACAAAGCCAAAAAGGCAAGGGAGTTGGGCAAAAGATAATGTGAATAAAGCATTCAATAAGATTACACAGGTAAGTACATCAAATTTAGGCTTGGTAAAAGAATGCACATGGAAATTATAGTGTGGAAACTACTTTCTTTAGTTTTTAAGGTTGAGGCTCATGTCATACTAAATCAATGTTTGTGTATTGAGGGATAAGGAGCATTGTTTGTACATGTAGATGTGCATAAACCATCAACAATTAAAAAATTGTTTACCATAAAGTAAAAAATCGAAACTCACTGGTATTAACATTTCTTTGACTATTGAAAGGCAAGTTAATTTCAAAGCAGATTCAGGGTTGCAAGCCTTGAATGCACTAGTAAATGCCTGCAAACAAAGAAAAATGACCACAACACGTTTTTCTTTTAGTTTTACAATGTCTTATCAAAACCAATAGGCTTAGAGAACATAGGCAAAAAAAAAAAAAAAAACAAAGATACACTTTTCCAGGGAAGAAAAATTTTACGCCCAATGAAAACAAACCTGGAGAATGCGAGACTTCCAACTGTCTGCAGCATCAGACAAAAGTCTTGGAACAAAGGGTAGGAGTGAAAGTAAATGCTTTTCCCAAATGACTTCTGTAGCCCGTGTGCGACTGTATGACTGCAAATGCCAAGAGAAATTAGCACTTCTCATTTGGACTTACTTTCATATTTCACAATAAGCAATATGATAGTAAAACCAACAATCAATGTCCCAAAGAGTGTACTTGAGTGTCCTTCTATTGTAATATTGCATATCCCATCAACTTCAACCTTAATTCCACGCTCAAAACCAAATCAAATGTCTCGTTCCTCTCTCTATTGAACATGGGAAAGAAAATATGCAGAAAAATAACCTTCTCAAGTAGTGCAGTTTCCATGAACTCAAGAAATCTATTGGATAAGTCAGCTGGGGGAAAGATATGTTCTCTTAAGCTCAAAAATATTTCTGTCATCATGGCATTCAGCTTAAAATATCTTCCATCATCCTGCCAAACCCAAAGGCAAAAGATAAAACACAGAAACCACATCAATTCCCAATCAAAAGGAGGGCAAAAAATTTGAAATCAAGGACCAGCAGAGAAAATGATTTAGCTTTAATAAGAAAGCAAAAACACTCTTCTGCAAGGTCCAAATGAACACATAGTTAGAAAGAAAATACAACCTGCATTATGTTCCTCTTACCTTCTCTAACAAGTGAAGGGTCGAATTAACAGGAAAAATTACCAATAACTTCTTCATTAACAATGATGACACAGTTTCATCCAACCTGATGCAGATGGAACTTCTAGAATGATTCTGAAAACCATGTTCAGATTTGCTACTGCATGAGACACAAAACTTAACTGCAAGTCCTATACTCTGAAGTACGGAATGCATACAATCAAATGATTGTGTATCTGATGATGATACTGAATGAAGCTCCTGGAAGCAAGCAATCAAAACTGGAACAAGATTGTTTAATTTCTTGATGATGAGGGAAAGGCCTACATAAAAATAAATTGAACAGTTAAAACCTCTCAGCTAGTCAACATATTAAAGACATGAATATCAATGGAAGGAACATAAACCATAAACAAGTCAAGCAAAACATATTCCTGTACCAGAAGTATCTTCAGAGAGGTCAGAATCATAATATCCATGCAGTACTCTTCGCTCGGGAATTCTCTGTTTAGTGAAATAAGGGATGAAGAAAGAATTAGATTTTCAAAATATTAGAAAGCTCATCAAACTAATATGAGAAAATTAAATTAAGGGCAGAATAAAACAAAGGAGGTCATTTCTCACATTGCAAAACTGCCACCTGCTTGCACTCTCACGGATATATTTTGGTCAGCGATGAGCATATTTTTGAGGGTTTTTTTTTTTTTGATAAATGAAATTTTATTAATCCAAAATGGCTTACAACCGTCAACTTGATTGGTAGGGTTAGATCAAGTACAATGAGTAAAGTACAAAGTAGTTGGAAGATAACTTTTCTAGATTACAATGAAGTGGCATAAGCGTTAATCTGGTTTGCTATAAAACTCAAGCCGGGGAGACTATTCCCTAAACGCACTTTGCTGCACACTCTCCAAATACAGTAAACCACAGTAGCTAGCTTCACCCTCCACTTTGGAAAATAGGGGAGGAGGAATCTGCTGTTGCCATTGATGAATTTGTAGCACCTTGCCAGTCTCTGAACGAAGTTGAACGCTGAAGTCGATCACAAACTAGGCCCCAAATCTGGGAAGTGTAGCTACAGCTGAATAATAGGTGGGAGTGGTCTTCCGAACTTTGTTGAGAAAGGAAATAGGTTGCGGAAGTTGTAATTCCCTAGGATATCAGCTTGTCAAAGGTGGATAATTTGCCTAGCTAAGCTAACCATAATATAAAAGAGTTCCTTAGTAAGAAGGTTTGATCCAGATGACTTTGTACCAAGGCATTATGGTGCCCGGTGGGTTTGGAAAGGCATATCCAATCTTTTTGAGGCTTCCCCCCCATCAGGAATTAATGTTTTCTACCACTACAAAAGAATTGTGCCTTTAATATCAAGCTATAGCAAAGAGGAGATACCTTACCCATCCAAGCGTTAAGATTTAAAATGGTCACTTATTTAAAACTCTGCAGACCTTTGAGACTGCACATTTCTTTCTTTCACACATCAACGAATAATAAAATATGAGAAGACAATCCAAAATGATACTGTTATGGGAGAAATATTTTTCATGTGCAAATATAGGTGTTCAAGCAATTTAGTTCAATGTAAAGACTCCATGCATTAGTACATCCTCAAGAAATGGAAGACATTATGAGAACTTATTGAAAGACGTAAGCACCGCTGGTGCAAATCAGAATCTTCAGAGACCTTCCAAAATGCCTCAAAACCCAATCCCCCCCCACCCAAGCACCCAAAAAAAAAAAAAGAAAAGAAAACCACTGCCACACCCCTACCACAAAGAGAGAGAGGAGAGAGAAAGAGACAGAGAGTTAAGAGAACAAAGGAAGAAGAAGGGGATGACTGGACCGTCATGTCAGCATTCAAAAAAGCATCTTGGTACATCAATGAAATCTAACAACATTAAACTAGAGGCATAATGGCATCTCATGTTTACACCTCTCTATATAACGTCTACCTCCTACTTGAACTACTAAATAGTTTCATCCTCTATTTAAAATTGACCAAGTCATTCATCCTTTAACATGTAATTTTTGCATAAATTAATTGATAACATGGCAAAATCATAATGATGCCTATGATTCCCCAAAATGGAGTAGAATTATGCAAGACTAGCTAGATTAACAAGAAACCAACAGTAAAGCAGCAAATGAATATGTAATAATCTTCTTCATATAGTTGGTACAGCCACTTGCCAGATAATATATGCAAAAGGTACCTTTTCATGTGAGTCATCTTTTTTGTCATCATCCGGCAATAGAGATAAGCAGCGTAAGAGCCCACCAAGAGCATTCTTTAGTTTGCCTTTGTCTTGTAAATGTAACTGGTTATTCTGAAGAATGTCCTCAAACCTTTGAAGTACCTGCAAACAAGTTAACAATCATGAGCACCACACCAAAGAAAAAGAAAGGAAAAAAGTAACCAACAGATGTGATTCATAAACAATAAGTCATGTGACATACATTTTTTTGGATAACTGATAATTTTATTGAATGATAGCAAAGTACAATCAGCCAGCGAAAAATAAAATTACAACATTGTGCTAGCAAACTAAATGCTTAGCATCGAAGCTAAACTACAGCGGCTTAACATAGGATCGAATTTGGTGAGCTAACAGGCTAACCCCTGGGAGGAGTTCCCCTAATCTCACTTTGTTCTGGGCACGCCAAATGCAGTAGACTAATACCGCTAGTGCAGCTCGTCATGTGACATATATTCCAGAAGACAGAAGATAAAGCAATGACTCTACTCTAAGATATGGGCAAATAACATCATTCAGCCATCTTGGCCTACAAAGTTTCGAATCACCTCATATTAAACAATGATTGAGATCACAAAGTATTCTTTTTGAATCCATGCTTCTTTCGTTTCTATATCTAGTCCATTTCAATTTTCAACCCATGACAATAGAGACAAAGAAGTGAACTGAGAAGAGCATAATAGAAGGAAAATCTTATATTTAGTAACAAGATTGACTTCAGCTTATCATATTTCCTAAAGAAAAAAAAATGTCAAGTAATTGATTTTGGTGATAGTCACCAAATGCTGCCAATATCTCATGATTGTTTGTGCCTGTGTCTTTTCTTTCCAAGGAAAGCTGGTCTAAAATTACCTTTTCAGCATATAGTAGAAATGTGGGCGGATAGAACTCGACGACAAGATCAAAATATTTGAAAGCCATGAGTCGCACGTCAACTGCAAAATGTGTCATTGCATTGAAAATATATGCCATCATTAAGGAAACGATAGGGCCCTGATAATCCTGGGAAAATGGAAAATGTAAAATTTTTATGAAAAAGATGTGAACATAATACAAACACATGGGAAAACTTCTATATATTATTAATTAATTCCAAGGAGAACATGAATTTATATCATGTGGAAGTGTACTAGGCTGGTTTTTATTGCATGATCAGCAATAAGTCAATGCTCCAGAAAAACTGATTGAAGTGAGTAGTCCCACAAGAATTACTTCAACAATTCTCAGATCCTAAATTTTCCCAAAAATGTGTTCCTGTAGGATACTAAAACAACAAACTATGTAACAATTAGAACACTTGCAGTATTCATGATTTCACTATGAAATCTGGGAGCATAGTAAAATGGTGCAATGGAAAATGAAATATAGTGGGAAAAAATTGCAGTGGTACTTGTTATTATACTACTACTTTTTTTGGTTAATTTATTATACTACTTACATAAGTTGAGAACTAAAGGTTCAAGAACCATTCATCAGGGGGAAAGTAAGAATCTAAGGTGAAAATTTACTAAGATTCCCAGACAACATTCATTCTGAAATAAGCATAAATATTGAGTAAGTGAAGTTTCACTTTATGGTAAAGTTTATAGAGGCAAATTCAATTACAGGGAAAAAAAAAAAGGAAGAAGAAGAAATACCTCTTTAGAACCAGGGAAAATTTCACACTTCAAAAGCTGATACAATGTTTCTCTAATGGATTTATCATCATCACCAATCCTTTCGCGTAGCTTTTCTATCACAGCAAATTTATGTAGCCTCAACTCCTCTGGATGCTTCATAAACAAATCTCTTAAACCTATGAGTGCATCTACATAGCAAAACCAGAATGGTGTTCATTCAGAGGGAAAAAAAACTATTTAAAAAATAACACAACACATTAAGCATTGACTAATTGCAGTAATTAATTATTAGTAGGATCATCGTCCATTGTTTTGGTTGACAAAATATTATCCAGGACCAGGAAGCGAAGACAAATAACAAAGAACACAAACACACTAGTGGAAATCAAATTTGGATCCTATACCTCGACGGACTTTTGAATTGTGATGAGATGTTTGTTGAAGAAGCTCCTTCAATGTCAAACCCTTCTTGCTCACAGCTAATCCAGTCTTCTCGGACGCCAAACTTTGCTCCGGAAGAACAATGGCTAATTATCATAGTATAACATACATCATAAAAACTTAACCAAACAATGTACATATTCCAGCCCAATCAACAATTTTCTTATTTTCAATAATCAAGGAACACTTTGCGTACCGAGTGTGCGATTAAATAAACTTGCAACCACTTAATAACATCATAATTCATAATTTGAAGAACAAAAAACACTCGCAATTATCCAAATAGGGTTACCTTTAGATTTAATTTCAGTGTTGGTCGCATTCCTTGGAGGCGGTAATTTCCTGCCGACTTTTCGCTTGATTTTCTGCACCCAAAAAAATCAAAATCCATAAGATTTACTAAATAACTCAAACTATTCAAAAATAAATAAATAAATACAAAAAGTGTGTCAATATTTGGAGGGGAAAAGGGGCAGATAACCTTGAAATCGATTCCGCGTTTTTGCTGCTTCTTTGATTGAGCCTTTGAACGCACCATTCTTCACTGCACTTACACAGCGGCTTGAAGTGGAAGAGTAAGCGGAGCAAAACGAGCTTTGAACTGTGAGAGAGTATGAATATTAGATAGAGTACAGGTAATGGGACCACGCGGCCGGAGAAGAGGAAGGCTTAGGGTGGAAGCCGCCAACGTTGATTGAAACCTGGAAATAACAAGCTCAGCCGCTCTACGGTATCGTCTTCGGTGACCTTGGCGACTATCTACACTATGCCCGCCCTTTCTCGCTCTCCGGTGTCTTTTTTATTTTTTATTTTTTATTTTAGAACTGGAATTTAAAATTACCTTTTTTTTTTGGTCGAAAGATTGCCAATTTCAAACCTTCATAAAATTTCAATTTTACTCGCCAAATTATAAAAATAAAAAAATAAAAATTCAACCACTATAACATAAAATAATTAGCTAATGGCTGATAATTTGTATTAAAATATATTCACCAATGAAAAAAAATTTGCTTTTTTTAGAAAATTATCACAATGTAGCAACAAAAGCCGATGCAGAATCATACTACTAGGGATAAGATTTACGGTATTGAAATTAATTTAAAATTAATAATAAAATTACTTGTATAATGATTATAAGTACTTAATATGCTTTACAAAAAACTAAAAGAATAAATTGTTTAGCATTTTATTTAGTATATATATTTATTAAAATGTTATTGTCAATGTGTAAAAAATGAATTAAAACATAAAACTCCTATATGTTTTATTGTTAATAAAAATAAACCATAAGTATTTAAACAAAAATTACAAGTAAAATAAAAATATAACATAATGTTAACAATTTAATATTTTATAATTTATTTATATTGACTTTATAAGATTATTTCATTAGTAATGTTATAAAAAATATATACATATATGTTTTTTCAATATAAATGATTAAACGATTGATTATTCAATAATACTTATTCCTTTTTTAGGAATTTTCTATGGTCCCTCTTATATTTTTAACAGGATTGATCTAGCCTTTAATCTTTTCATTGATTTATATATTAATAATAAAAATTTAATGGTAATCAACATTGAAGATTTAATATATGTAAATTAATTATAGGATTAAAGGCTAGACCGGTCCCATTAAAATAATGGACGAAATTGTAGAAGTTCCCTTCTTTTTATAATATTAGTAGTGAAAGAAACTGTTAATACTTTAAGTAATACAAACTACTATTATTTACTAATACTTTATGTGATATGTTTTAAACACTTATAGCATTAAATATAATTATTATTTATCATAAGGCTATTAATAAATAAATAGTATCTATTAAGAATTTATTTAGTTAATTGTTGTCTTTCTTATTAATATAATTCAATTTCACTAGTTATAATAAAATAAAATAGAATAAAAATTATTTATTGAAAAATAAGCACTAAATACAATTTTAAAAAGTAAAAAATGACTCTAATGAAAATTAAACCATAACCTTAAGTATGCAAATAAATAAAAAGAATCATAAAGGTAAGAGGAAAACAATATTTCAAAATGTTTTTTTTTTATTACATTGCCATCTGCTTTCTTTTTATAACAAGGATATATAAGTCATATTCAGGAAATACAACCAAATTGCAATAAAAAAAATTCAGTAAAAATTATAATCCGAAAACTATGAAAAGATTATTTTCTGTAACTTCGAAAACTATCAATAGCAAAATGACTAAACCATAGTTTTGTATAAACAAAACCAAATCCCTAATCTAATACACTCAAGTTCAAAATTAGAAGAAATAGAGAGAAAACAATTGCATTTCAGTTTAGACAAAATAAAGAGGAGAAGCAACTTCTTTACATGATACCATTTGTGGGGGAAAAATTGGAACAATAAATAAAAGAAATTAAGTATTTTGAGAGCATTATATGCTTACTCTAAATGATATTTCATAGAAATAAATGATTTTGAGAGCTAAATAAGCTTATCATAAATATTGACTTAAGTCCATTGGGATAATGATGCAAAGCTAGAGAAAGAAATTGTTTTCAAGAGAAACAAGGCAATTTTACCCATTTAATATGTCGATAAATGCAAAAGAGCAACCTTATGGTTATATAATGTACTCAGGACAAGGACAATTATGGTTATATAATGTATTCAAGACAATCTCGTACCTAAGATACTAAAAGAGGCCCAACATCTTTAGGTCTATTTAAATTGTCTTTTTTTTTATTTATATGATTTAAATCTGATATAAAATTTAACATTTGGAAAACTGTTTTATTTAAATTTTATTTTCATAATTATCAAAAAAATGGTGATTGAAAAATAGATATTAAAAAATAAAAATTCACATACTTAAAAAAAAAGATATTTTATGTATTGAAAAAGAAAATATTAGTTGATATTTTTGTTTTAATAAATAAAGTTATAGATAAATAAATCTAAATTTCTAGAGATGTGTTGAGTATTTAATTTTTTAATAAGGGTATATATGTATTTTTATTTTCATCTTTTTGTTTTCTTTTTCTTAATAAACACACATATTCAACCAAATACTAAACAAATGCTGAATGGACAAAAAAAAAATGAAACAAATAAGTCCTTAATAATACAAATAAAGATAATGTAGATAATATGACAGTGCCATCAATTATGTTACTAAAAATCTATTTATCTCAATTTGTTGTAAAACTACCCATTTAACCAAATAAATTATAATAAATAGTAAACTTGCAATTTTTTAAGAATTATTTTATGTCAATTTAGTCGAACCATTTAAGCAAGAGCTTAGAAAACACAACACTAGTAAAACTTGTGGGTGGAAATTAGAGTTGGTTAGTTAATTGGAGCTCCACTGGCTAGGGATGGGCAAAAAAACCATTCGAGTTGAACCAATTCATAAATTGAACCAATCCAAATTGAAATAGCAATTTTTTTAACGATTCAAATTGTGGTTCGAATTAGCTCCTTTAAAAAAAATTACGATTTGATTTAGGTGTGCTATTTGAATCGCACCTGTAATCCAAACTAAATCATTTAAAAAAAAAAAAAGCCTAGTCTACCAAGTGCCAACTAGCCCAACCCAATGTTAAACAAACCTTAATCTCACAGCATCTACCTCTCTCTCTCTCTCTCTCTCGCCTCTTCTGCCTCTCTCTCTCTCTCACCTTTATTCTCTATCACCTCTTTTATTCTCTCTTTCGCCTCGTCTGTTCTCCTTCTCTCTTGCCTCTTCTCTTCTCTCTCTCACCTCTATTCTCCTTCTCTCTCTTGCCTGTCTATTCTCTCTCTCATCTCTATTCTCTCTTTCGACTCTAACTCTACTATGGACCTCTAAAACTCTCCAGACTTTCATGCCTAACTCCAATTCCACACATCACGACTAACAGCTTACGGTCACAATACTCACGCCTCACAGCTCATGTAATATATTTTATGTGATAATTTTGGTTTAATCCATAATTCAAATTGAACAAAACCGTTATTTAATGGTTTGAAAATTTTTCCAATCCAAACCATATGGTTTGGTTTTGAATGGAAAAAAAAAAACTGAATCGTAAATTGTGGTGGTTTGGTTTGGTTTTTTGCAAAAATTGAACCAATTCGAACTATGCCTACCCTTACCACTAGCAATGAGATTGTATGGGGTAAAACCACCATGGTGTCAAATCTTGAACCTTCAATGGCCACCACAATAACTCTTGATTTGATGTCTGAACCTCTTTGATCAAAATTTCCACCAATTTTTCTATTCTTCCTAAACTCAATTTTAATCTTTTTAACCCTTTGCTCCTCATTGGTGATTGGTATATGAGGTCCTTTCAAGGTATATATAGTTGTTTAAGTTGGTTGATTTTGCTAGATTGTGTCAAACTTTGATTATTTTTATTAAAATAATAATTTTATGTGGCCAATTATTATTAAAATGATAACAAATTCTCTATGTAAGGGATGTTACCACATCTCCAACTTCTAAAATTTACAAATTAAAATATTAGCTTTAGGTAATTATAATGTTTTAAGGTATATTGATTCATAATTTATGTCTGTTTTACATGAACTTTGTTTCCTATTATTGTTTAGGTCAAATAATTTATCTATAGGTCTTTTTTAAAAAAAATTTTAGAGCTAAAATCTCGAACATCCTATACTAATGAGTTATATTAACAAATCCTATATTAATATCAAAATAAACCTTTTATAAATGTTATTTTAAGAAACAAAATTTGTAGTCATTTTATCTAACTTATGTGGGCTTTGTACTAAAATATATGATTTTTAAAAAAATTTGTGAAATAGCATACCCGAAAAAACTATTCTGAAAATAGGTTTTGAAATTGCGGACCTAAAACATGCCTTCAATACACGCCACCCCTTCCCATACAACTAATCCCACCATCAAATTTTTTTCGTTAAAGATCTACCGCCTATAACCTACAAACATGAAAAAAAAAATGTATGCTGACCTACTTTAATAGTCACGAATGCTACAGTATGCGTTTTGACAAAAAGTTAAAGCTTTTTTTTATTACTATGTATCAAGTCTAATTTTTTATTTTTTATTTTCATTCCTAATCCGATTTATACTAGACCCTATGCTCATCTAATATAGATCATCAACTTGAACTAGAAATTTTATTTTATTTTGAAGTTGCCACCCAACTGAAGTTGGGAAAGATTGAATTAGGACCAATTGAGCAGATTAATCCTAATTTGGACAACTAGTCAGCGAGAATTCCTCTTTTCATTTTTGTGAAAGAAGAAAGGGAAAACCAAAGTTGCTGGACTCAGAGGCTAACCTATTAAAACCTTAAAGTTACCACCCTATTTTCCTAAAATCTAAACCTTATCCTAATGTCTTTTATTATTATTTATTATTTTTTTGTTATCTTTTTATTGTGTTTTTGAATAACTTATTCTAAAAAAAATGATTTTTTATTCTTTTTAAAGTTACCCCAAATGAGTGCCTACATACCTGCAATTCAGGATCAAACAAGTCGTACTTCGCTTTTCATGAAAAACTTTAATGTGTTTGTTAATTTTAATTATGAAATTACTTTTGGTTTACGTTTTTATCATTTTAGTATTTTTTGGGAAAAATTAAACCTAAGCTTGATTATTTTATTTTTGAAAAATAACAATTTAAGAAAAAACCAATTTTGGATTTATTTAAGAAAAGCATTTTTCTAAGTGATAAATTTTTTATTTCCCTATTATTAACCTACCTCTAATATTCTTATTATTTTTTTTATTTTTTATTTTTATTATTTTTTATTGATTAATTAATATTTTTTCTATTTTCATTATTTTATCTACCTTGAACTAAACATCTAAATTTTATCATTTTTCCTAATGTATATTCTTACTTACTATTATTATTTTATTTTATTTATTTTTTATTGTTTTATTATTTTTTTGTGATTTTTATAATTTTCTATTATTTATTCTATCCTAAACTAATCTAAATTCTAATATTTTCCTAATATTATTTTTAATTATAAATAAAAAATGAATAAATAAATAAATAACAAATAAATAAAATTCGATAAATAAATAATTAAAAAATCAGAAAATCCGACTTACCTGAATCCGGATACAGTGCGCGCGTCGGGTCAGGTCGGTCAGGTCGGATCGATCATGGTGGCTGGAGATCCTCGTCAGCAACATTCCGGCGGTCCTTTTTGTCGAATAAGGGGTGTTTCTGAAGCTTCTGAGGATGAGGAACCTAAGGCCGGTGGTGGTTGCGATCGAAAACCTCCCTAAGTGGTGTTTCAAGGCGGTGCTGTTCGGCGGTCGTGCTCGAGAACTCCGACGAAGCTCCAATCTCACTTATTTTCTCTCTTTTCTCACTTTTAATCCATGCTTTGGCTTCCTCCCCTCGATTCCTATTTATAGACATCAGAAATCGAGCTGGATAAGCTCGGATTTCTTCCGATTGAGGCAAATCAGATTTCGGTTGAAAAACTCATCTCCGATTTGTGTAAATCCTTCGATCTGTTGCAATTTGATTCTATTGGATAATGTTTATCCTATTTCAATTAAAGATCTATTGGATTTGTGTGAAAAATCGAATCAAAACGGCCGAAATTCGATTTTTCCTCACCGGCGACAATCTCGAATGAAGGAAGGGGATGATCACGCGTCTGGCGCTTGCATTCGTGTCGGCCAATTAGTTGTTGACATGTGTCCTGGGGAGGAAAAAACATTGCAAAATGCGGAATGCATCCCCTGCAATTCGAACACCTGATCGAGCCCCTTCCCCCATGCCTTAAGCCATGGTTCGGACCAGCTGGGCTAGCCCACTTCTCAGTTTTTTTTTTTCATAATTTGCATATATGCAATGCAATTTTTATTATTTTGAAATTCCAAAAATTTGTAAAAATTATTTAACTCCTTTTCTTATCATTTCTACGATTATTTTCCAAAATTGATATATTTTTCCTATTTATTTTATTTTTTTATGTTTTTCCTATTTTTGCTAAATTAGAAGAAAAAATGTAAAAAATAAAAAATTTGAAAATTGACCATTATTGATTGTTAGGGGCAAAAATGGGGTGTTTACACTATGTTAGTTTGTAGTGTTTGAGAAAAATTTTGTCAAAATGTTGTGTTTTTTAAAAAAATATTATTACTTATTGTTAGTTTGTAGTGTGTTAGACAGGACTTATATAGATCTTGTAATACGTAATAACAGTAGTTAATTTTTCCATTAGTATGGGAATAAGATCAACATTATGCTGATGAAAAATTTCATATTATTTTTAAATGTTAAATTTAGGTTATTATTTGTATTGTTGTAAAAAAAATTGTAATTGGATAATCATAAGAAAAAAAACTTTAAAAGTTTTTTTTGTAAAATAATTTTTATTGTCTTATTATTTAAATTTGCCAATTTTTGTTGCGAAATTTTGGAAAAAAAATTAAAATGTAAATTTCTTTTTTTTTTTTTTTTGTTACCTGGTAGGAAAAAGATCAATGTTGTGCATTGTAAATTTTAAAAAACCAATATTATCTATTTTGTGGAATACCAGATAATTTATATATATTGTGAATAGGATAACAATCGGTGATTACGTGAAATTAATGATCTACACATTTAGAAATATTATGGGTGGTAACTAAGAGCTAGAATATGATAGGGATCCGATTAAGAGGTTGAAAATGAAAAAGAATGTGAATTACATTGAATTCTTGTATAGAATATGTCAAAGTATTGGAGCCGATCCAATCAAAGTGTGGATTAAGATAATTCATAAGCATCCCATTTTCCATAGGGGTAGTATATCTTATGCCTTAATGGCAATTAGAGATGATGATGATGTTGACAATCAGATTGAAATTGTTAAATCCTTTGGAGATCCTAGCATACAATAGTTGTATGTTAGAATTTCTAAAGATTTGAGGGGTCCCTCCGAATGGCAAGCATTCTAAGAAAATAAACACCCACATTCCTCATCTAACATGGAAGAAATGCCTCTCAAGCCGTTGACATTTGAAGTAATTGTTGGAACCCCTATTGAAGAGGTACCATTAAATGATGAAAATGAAGTAGACAAAGTAGTTACTCTGGTGTTACAATGATCAGACACACATGATCCCTACATGGTGGGTATAGGTGTGGAAAATGCAATGGATACCAATGTGGGAATGGGTGTTGAGGAGAAAAGTTTCAATTATGAGGAGACCTCTGAGTAAGAAGATGTGAAAAGTGAAAATGATGGAAATGATATACTTGAAGAGAATCCTCTAATCATACATGTGTACTCAACACAAGTAAAATATCAATCAGAATACGCTAAACCACCTACTATAGCAGTTAGAGATCCTATTCCCTACTACAATGTTGGCAGTGATGACAGTTACATCTATTTCAAGTAAGAGCAAAATGCAATTTGCAGTGGTTTGAGTAGTAATGACGAGTTCTATAAAGACATGAAATCCAAGACAAAGGTAGATGTGGTTCAAGCAATTAAGGCTTACCATATGAAGAGTCATTATAACTTCACTATTATAGAATTCAATTCATTGCTTTAGTCTATTTATTGTTTGAAATGAGAAGACGATTGTAAGTGGAGAATTTGGGCCCAAAAGAAGAAGTTAGAAGGTCTGTTTATATTACTAGATTGGAGGGTCTAAACACATTCATCAACCTAATAATAAGTCAGGATTACCCACAGTTGGATTATAATTTTCTTGCAGGCTAGTTTGTAAATCTTGTTAGGTACAATCTTGATATGAAGGTTATGGAGCTTGCTTTTGTTGTTAAATAAGAATTTGGTTACAGGATAAGTAAGAGACAGGTTTAGGAAGGCAAGAAACGGGCTATTGAGCATATGTATGAGAATTGGAAGAAGTCTTACAATGAACTCCCTAAGCTTTTAAATGCCATAAAAAATACAAATCTCTGAACACAAGTTGATTGGGGGTAGAGAAGATTGAATACCCCCGAGGTGTCCACTCTTAAGTGGGTTTT
This sequence comes from Laguncularia racemosa, assembly GCA_037954665.1. NCBI lineage: Eukaryota > Viridiplantae > Streptophyta > Magnoliopsida > Myrtales > Combretaceae > Laguncularia > Laguncularia racemosa. The sequence continues at coordinate 4,809,326 of JBBMOL010000040.1, forward strand.
CTAGGCATTTGGGCCATGCATTGCAACATGGAGACAACTTAGACTAGTTTTTACTATTGATGGAACTTTTCTGTATGGGAAGTACATGCACAAGTTACTGATTGCTTGTGGCATTAATGGTAACAACCATATACTTCCGCTGGTATTCGCTCTTATAGATGAGGATACGGTTAAAACATGTAGATAGTTTTTAAGGAAATTAAAGGAACATGTGGTTAGTAACCGTGCAAGTCGTGAAACCATTTGCCTCATATCGGATAGACACACAAGAATCAAGTTAGTAGTTAAAGTTGGAGCTAATGGATGGTGCCCTCCATTCATAGCGTGACGGTTTTGTTTATAACACATTACAAGCAACTTTAATAAGTCACATAAAAATTTACAATGCAAGAAGTTGGTTGCATATGTTTGATTACAAGCACAAGCTTAGAAACTAAACTATTTAATGGACTAGGTGAGGATTATTAAGCTTGTTGCTTCGGCATGGTTTGACGACGTATCGGTGGAGATGTGGATGCTGGCTTATGACAGTTGCTATTGATTTCGGTATATTACCTCCAACATTATCGAAAGTTATAGTTCCATCTTGAAAGGAGCTCATGGGTTACCCATGACTACTTTGGTGAAGAAGACTTTTACAATTGCGTGGGTTACTTTGTCAAGAAGCATTCAAAGAAGCTTAAGAATATGGCAAAGGATAAAATCTTCACCAAATATGCTACTGAAAAAATAAATAGATGAAGTTCATGAGTTAGCAACCATAGGGTTATCAACTATAGTAGGCAGTAGAGAATTTTTTAATTGCTCATTGGAAGTCGTTGTGTAATGAACAAGTTAAGGGGGGGGGGGGGATGGGGGACGCATACTATTGACTTTACCTCATAACATATGCACTTGCTAAAAGTGACAAATATACCGAATCCCATACTCCCACGCCTATATAATTGCCGCTTTAATCAGGCTCAATGTTTCAGCATTTGTACTGGATTGATATAGGTGGACACACCAAAAGCTCACATATAAGACTCACTTCCTGCCCATAGGTGACAAGCTCAATTGGGAGCTAGTACAATTCCTGTTGCTCTATCCAAGAGCAAAATTTGCACGAAAAAGAAAAAAAAAATCAAGGCAAAAAAGATACTAAATGGAGATAGAGAGTAAAGAGTGTCCAGATAAGATCACATATAGAATTTGCGGATGGGAAGACCATAATAGAAGAACATGCTCACATCGACACGATAATAATAAATGTTAGATAATCAGATGCAAGATTAATTGAATCTTAGCTTACCCTTGCACATTTATGATATCGAATCATTGTCTGTGTAATGCTAACATTTTGTATTTTCGTTGTGTAGATTAGATAAAGCCTCGACCATTTCATCTATCTATTTTAACGCAATAGGAGGGAGATTTTTCATAGATGTTAGCGATTTTTTTACATTAATATTTCAAAATTTGTAATTTCTTAATATTTTCTAATAAATTATTTTTTTTGTAGTTTTCTATCTACATTTTTACATTCTTTTTCATAGTTGTTTCTAAACTTTTTAATAATCATCAAATTTTTTTCAATTATAACTTTCCTCAATTTACCTTTTTTTATTGTTTTAAAAAACATTAAAATTTTACATAACAATAACAAAAAAAATTAATTTCCATAAATTTAAAAATTATAATAATTTACATTAAAAAAATAAAAATTTCAATAAAACTAAAGATGTTTTTCGAGTTCGCAACTTAAAAACCTTTTTTTGGAATAATTTTTTCGAATATGCTATTTCGCAAAATTTTTTTAAAAGCCATTATTTTAGTACAAAGCCCCTAACTTTTATAGCCTTATTGTAAAGATTGAGCTAAATTAAAGAACCTTTTTTTTTTAAACCCTCAATCTAGCGATTTAGAAAAAACTAGGGTGTTGTAGTTACGAGGTACCAAGAGGTCAAGTCTTGATAGAGGTTGATTAAAAAAAAATACAATATTAAAAAAAGCTAAGAAAAAAAAAGAAAAATTTTAATTATTGTGAAATCAATATGAGTTAACCCTTAACAAATTTGTAGACGAAATTAACACAACTTAAACATGATGGTTTTTTAAATGTTAATAACTCAAATAAAAATAAAATATTAATAATTTAAATAGAAAAGTATAACATGTTGATAACTAAACAATATGACATGTTGATAACTAAATATGTATTTTCTCTTGAAAGGAAAAAAGTTTGCTAATAACCAAAATATATTATTAACAAGAAGTTACTAGTGATAAAAACAAAAGTCAAAATGTATTACTAACGATAAAGTATTGTCTAGTAAGTGGCTACAAATGGTTAATCACGTGCAATATACGTGTTAGTCAACTTGGAGAAGCTTGAGTTGATGACATGTTGAGATATGCTATCAAAGCAAAGCATGGGAGGAGGAAAAAGTAAACTCAATTGCTCCAAGCATAAATGTGACAGTGAATGGAATTGGATGTTTTTAATCATTCTTGATTAGTAGCTTTGATCTTTTATGGAGCAATTCTAGTAGAGTGTTGAGGTTTACTAAAAGCCTTCTAATGCTTTGAATGTTCGAAATGAGAAGGAGGAGGCCTTTACTTATACGTTTTGGTGCCCAATCTCGATAGTTGGATGATTTCGATATGAACAAATGAGATTGTAGATGAGATTGAACCTTCTTGATCCTTTATTACTCCAATGGGCTTAACAATGTAAATGGGCCTCACCAAGCCTGTCTTCATAAAACTTATAAAGTAAGCTTAAGCTCTTTTATAAAATAAGCCTAAGGATTATAAAACAAGCCAAAGAGGGTCTTGTGAAACAAAAGGCCTTCTTCAAGACTCATTTTGTGTGTAAGACAACTGAGTAAGGTCAAGAGTAGAGGAAATAGTCTAATAACCTCGTCTTGAGAAATTAATGATTCAAGTTGATCTTGATGTACATGCCTAGACAATTTCCTCTTATTTTAGGATCTCATTGAGCTCCTCTTTTAGGAATTAATGTGATTAAACTTATCCGTATTTAGATGGTTTTGAAAGTGGACATCAAGATTTTGAAGAGCACATCCTATAGACTTTTTCTTCTCTAGTATTAGTAAAAAAATTTCTCTTTTCCATCTCCTTAACATTGACTTAAAATCCTATACATCTCTAAAAGGATTGAAGTATAGATGTTTCTAATTGTCTTTTATAAAGAAGTTGAAGTTATGATGGTTTGGCCACATTAGTTAAAATTGAAAATACTTATGTTCTAGCCCTTATAGAATTTAGGGTGCACTTAGAGTAACATGGGGAAAAAGTTAGGTAATTGCTCATGCCAAATTGTAGTTTTAATAATTTAAAGTATCTGTTCCTAATCTTAACTATGATGTAATAGGCAAGTGCGTCTATCATGAATGTAATATAATGGTTAAGCATAGGGTTGTCCCACAAAGATAAAATAATTACTAGTAATAACTCTATTTCTATTATCTAACCATCAATTAAGATTGATTTATATCTTAAATCGTAAACTAATAATTACTATGTTACTAAAAACTAAGAATGAATCACTAACAACAAAAAGGAAAGATTAATTCAATTATCACGGCAACCTAGATTTCATTCTACTCCTCTTCTAATATGTGAATAATGATAATTCAAGATTTTATTGTTATTGATTTCTTAAGCTATAAAGTGTCTCAATCAAGCTAATAACTTTCTCAAGTCTATTAACTTATCTAACCCTAGATTTATTTATTAGGATCACTTATCAATAAATAGCAACCTAGAATTGCATGAATAATATGAACTTTTTAACAAATCAATTATAAAACAGAAGGCTTTTGTTATTCTATCTTTAGAATCACAAGCAAACCTTATTACTTGCATAAATCTAATCATAAAAGAAATTTCTCAATTAACTAATATGATATCAAACATAAATTCATATTCCAGATCTATGAATCTAATAAACAGTGAAAGAATATGCAATTGAACATAAGAACTTCAATAAATCTTTATTAAGAACAAATCTTTATCACATGATAGATGAGCTTCAAACAAAATCTAAGTCTAGAGTTCACTCTTCCATGATATTATTAATAAAAACACAGATAGTAGAAAAGAAAAGAAGTTTAATGATTACAACCCTTAAAGATCGAATCTTTAAGGTCATGAATCTTCAATCTCCTTGAAAATTGATAAAACCCTCTCTTTCCTGTTAGGGAAGTGTATATTTGATAACCCTCACTTTTTTCATGAGCTTGAGGATATATATATATATATATATATATATATATATGCAAGATCAAACATATACACAATTAAGTATGCAACTTGTATATTGCAATCATGTATGTGCAAGGATGATTTCCTCTTTATCGGCAAAGTACACAATTGAGTGCGTATCTTAGTTGTATATCTCTAGTTTGCTCCCATGGTTCACAGCAAGTATGTACACAACAGAGTACACAATTGTGTACTTAGTTGTATATATGAACATCCAAAAATAAAACCTCCACCTTAGATACACAAGTAAAGTACACGATTGTATACTTTCTTATGTAATTTCCATGAATCATCAACTTGCTTGCAACTTGTTTGATTTCTTCCAATTTTGCTTTATTTCTTCAAAACACCTTCCTTTAGCTCCAAAAAGCTATAAAAGGCCTAAAATCAATATTTGTCCAAATAAATACTCTTTTCTTTAATAAATTACCAACAAAATACATCCATAAAGCACAAATTTACCATTTTAGATAAGGATCTTTTGACACTTATCAATAATGAATGATGAAGATGGCTTAGTTAGGCTTTAGGGTAAAGCTTCAACCAATCTTGATTAATCCAAGTTCGGTCTAAGAAAGCCACATGCATTCATACAACTCTACTAAAGCTAGGCCCTGTATGATACACATTTTGTCTACTTTTCGTCATTAGATACAACTTCATAAAAGTCTCCAATGATTTGCCCATGACCCTGTCAAGATACTAGCCACCTTCCTACTGCTCAATCCATTGCATCAACACATAAAATTTGATCAAACCCTATCCTTTTGCTAAAAATATTTGTTTCCAGAAAGCAATCCAATTTCCAACAATATGAGAACAGCGGGTTGGTAAGCACTCAGTAGTTCATAGACAGCCTATCCTAGTGGTTGGCAGTAGCATCGTGTATTGTCCTTGCAAAACTGTGTCTCGTGCCCATTATGTTGACATCCATCAAAATAGCGTTAAGCATGGAGACAATAGTATGAAACCAAGACATAAGTCCCATCCTTAGGTCTATAATTGGTTAGGAACATCACTGGGATTGATTCATTCGATGCGAAAATCCATATTAGAATCTCCCCTGTCGTCTGCTAGATGCACCATTTAAGAAAATTGGTAGGTCCGATAGGATATTCTCTCTGAACAGTACTCTTTGAACAATATCCCAACATGTCCACTCTTAGTCCTCTAGGATTTGTTGAGGACTTCGCGTTACTTTTTGAGTTGTTGTTACCACAGTTTTCACCCTTTCTTGATGTATGCAGGAGATGCTCTAGTCTACTTACAGCAACTTTGTCGAGGGGAAGGGTTTCTCTCTACTTTATCATTGGTACTTGATTCATTTGTCTCCTTAGTTTGTCTAAAATGGTCATCCTCTCGACTTCTACTGGTATCTTTGTAGAGGACGCACCCAGGCGTATCCACCAGACCACTGATTTATTTGGTGCCAAAAGGCAAAGAGGAAGTCGCCTGAAGCATCTTTATTCCCTGCGTTGGACGATTATTTTGAGGAATTTTTCCTTCTTTGTTTCTTTACACTAAGAAGTCTTTTACTCGAGTTATTTTCACTCTTTTGGTTAGTCTTTAAATGCCCATATTAAAGAAGACCATTACCTTTTGGTTTTTGTTCCCAATTTGATCTACCTTTAGTGTTAAATGTTACATCACGCTTCAGTCTGTCATTAAGCTGATCAACTTCCAAAATTAGAGTCGTTGCGGGTTTCTCAAGTGATGATTGCTCTCGATTGGTGTGTCCAAATGACTTTCGGGTTTCCATTGCGATAGTTTGTTTGCTTACATTGTTCCTAGTTACACCACTTGTTCCTTCTTCCCTTTTAGCAACACTTTTGTTTAGATGTCCTTTTTTTTCATTGCACCTTAATCCACTCCATATCCTTCCTATTTCATGTTGATTGATGAGCTATCACCATCAGTCTTATGATATTGGTAGCAAGGGCTTTTGTATCTATAGGCCAATTCTCATCATGTACATTGCAGGAATCACTCTTTTTGGTCTTTACTTACATCTTCTCATTTTACTCTACCATTATTTTCCTTGGCATTAAGACTTTCTTTTTACAATTCTAAGTACTTCCTTACAATAAGGCTTGTGCATTCCATGCTATGTGCATCCACAATGAAAGCATAAGGATGAAAGGTCCACCCTATACTCAATATTTTTCTAAAATTGTAGTATAGACTAAGGTAGTGTTAAGATCGACTTGGACACATATTCTTGCAAGTTGTCCTCTTTCGGCTCCAATCGTGTATGTATTAAATATCAAAACCATACTACTAGTGCCACCAATTTTTTTTAGTACCATAGGGGAGTAGTATTTGTTGAACCGAAAAGTTCATGTGTGTTTTTTATGAGAACAAAATCATATGTACTTAAGAAGTTAAATTAACCATAACTTTAAACTTAACATGGCAAATCTTTAAATCATGGTTAATTCACAAATTTACAAATCAACTCAATGAATATTTTATTTTGACTTTATTTTTTCTGTTGTGATTGGTGTTTTAATTTGCTCTTAATTTAGTGTATAGTGTAAATTATGCATGAGTTGTGATGAAAAGAAAGTGGCTTTGTTATTCTATTGATAACAGGTTGGTTGGTTGCAATGAATATTCTAACCATTGGTAGTGAAGCTACCAATTGGTTGGTTTTTCAGGAACCATCCGATTGGTTAGCCTTTTTAAATGAACCATCCAACTAGTTCCTTGTTAACCATCTGGTTGATTTAAATAGGAGCTAGCTATTGGGAGCATTTAATGCAAAATTGAAGAGGTGCAATAGGAACAATCTTCCATTGGCCTTTAAATACAAGACAAAGGGTAAATAGAAGACAACTTTTGAGCTTCAAATTGCCATTATTTCTCTTGTTCTCTTGCTCATTATTCAAAATTGTCTTTTGTATTGAATTCTTGCAAATATCTTGTAAATGCTAGTATAGTGCAAAGAGGCTCTTATTTGTAAATTCTTTAGAGAGACGCATTATACTCGCTTTTGAGAGTATAAAAACCCTGTGTAGGGGCTCTTGGAGCTATTGCGGTTTGTGAATTAATAAAAGTGTGTGAAGTCCTCGATTGGGAGGTGATTTTGTGATCATGGAGAGTGAAGGGTGATCCGAACTTCATGTTAAAATTTGGGACTCGATTTTTCTATCCCTTTCTCCTTTATTTTTCTATACATTGTTTACTATATATTACTTTCACTATATTTATCATTGCCTATTCACTCGATTAATTAAGAAAATTTGGCTAAATTATTGACAAACTCAATCCAGTCCCCTCGCAAGTTTAAGCATAGTATTTCAGTATTATAGGGATAGTTTGTATATTCTCTCCCAAATAGCAACGGAACCAAAGCCCGCTAGAGAGGGTGTAAAATTTGGTGTTTATTTATAGATGGAAAGGAATAAGCCATTAATAAACCATGACCCTTCCTTAATAATCCACTGAACATCCTCTTTTGTATGGAACATAATCATGTAGAATCCCTTTCTACTACTTAACATGTTTAGTCTTCCATAACTTCTCCATGTAATCAGCAACTTAGCGTGTAGGACGTTGTGAGCTGGGTTTGGTCCCTTTACCTTGACGATTATTTTGTTCCTCTATGGTGCCCTTATCAAATCCTTTTCTTGGAAAAGGAAACTCTTCAAACCCCTTCAAATCTTCCCTCTCAAACTGTACATTCCCCCTCTTCCATATCCACTAGCGTTCCTCCGTTTGTTCTAGAAGATGAAGCGTTAATCTTTGATAGCCAGACTCTCTAAAGAATGCTTTCTTGTAGGTCTTCGAAGTGTCAGCTAGAACTGAATCCTATCTAGAACTAGGCTTCCTTGTGTTTTTGTCATCACTTGAAGTAGGTTTAGAGTGGAGAGGAGGATCCTAAGGTTTCCTATCCTCTCTTGTAACTCATTGCTTCCTTTTCCTGAAGCTATTGCATTCAATGTCTTTGGATGCTTTGAAAGTGGGAGAGATACCATCTACCTCCATTGGATTCAACAGCAATTGTTGCATTCGACAGTTATTATTCTTACGAGTGTAAGACTAATATTTTCATAAAGCAATCACATTCAATGGCTATTATTAATTGGTACATAATATGTATATCATCGCCGATAATTAAGTTACAAACATATCAGGTTATACATCAAGTCAATATTTTAAGGAACTTTTAAGTTTAGTGGTTAAAATTACTCATTATTCACTTATTGAGTTTAACTATTGATTACTTTTAGTTTTAGATGTTACAAAAGATGGCATGGCATACAAATAGTATATAATATCTTAAGTGAGTTAAAAAAAAAATCTCATATGAATTATAAAAGAAAAATAATAATAGTTTGTATGATTGAAGTAATAAATATCAAATCTTACGCTAATAATGAATTTTTGGATCAAGAAATTTAAAATGTCTATTACTTACCTATATCACCTTGATTATTGTCAACATATGATCCGAGTTTTAGTTATTTGTTAACTTTATTCTTGGTATTGAAAATAACGTCCAACAAAATTAAAACAACTGAACAACCAAATCGAAAGGTGCCAATCACTCACCTATAGCACTCCATAACAGCAAAATTCAACTTCAATGACCTAAGCTAGAACTTTATTTAAATAATGTACTTATTATTCAAAGTTTGAAATAGGTCTCGTGGTTGGACTAACCCTTGCATTTAGTTGACTGAACTATCAGACATGCATTGCTGGCGTTTCACCTGTCCATATAAATATATATTATTATTATTGGGTAAAATGCAGTTGTACTTATTATTGGGGGGAAGGGTCGTTATAATTCGTTGAGATAAGAGGGTTGCCCAATCTAACTCTCCGCTCTTCCTTTATGCAAAAATAATAGACATCACTCCCTATCACCGTAGTTTTCGGTTAACAACAGAAATGTATAGAAAGCATTATATAGTATCGGAATTTTTAATATTAGTTAATAAGTTTATAATTATTAAACAAAAAAAACCAGTGAAATTATAATTATTTTAAGATTGATTGCATATTTTATAGAAAAGTAAATGTGTATGTTAGCAAACTACATCCTTAAATTCACTAATCCCTTGACAGGAATAGGAGGAACTTACCAGGAATTTTGCGAAGAGAAAAATAGAACTCATCAAGAAACCACCACCAACATCAAGAACCCTGCTCAGAATCTTCCCCTCTCTCTCTTTGATGGGGGAGAATGCCACGTTATTCCTCCTTTTAGTCCTATATTCTCTTTCAATACTCATCCCCACAACCACCTCACCACCACCACCACTCACTCCCACATTCCCACCGCTCTCAACCACCTCATCACCACCATGCACCACCACAATCCATCCACCACTACCATCACCTCTCTCAACCACCTCATCACCGCCACTCAAAACCACAATCCCCCCGCCACCGCCATCACCACTGCCACCGAAACCACCACCGCCATCCAAGGAGGACATAAACACCCGCCTCCAACAAATCTACAACATATTAGACGCCCTCATTGGTTCCGGGGACTTTGGAAACTGGATCAATATCCTTTCAGCCGCAGACCCTTCCATGTTCCCCATATCCGCCACTCTCTTCATCCCCGACGCCGCCGCCTTCTCGCTCTCTCCCCACCGCAGCTTAGACCCTTTACTCTTCCCATACCATATAGTCCCTCAACGCCTCACTTTCTCGGACCTCTTACTGTTCAAAACCAACACCCGGATACCAACCCTCCTGCCCAACTGCTCCATTCTCATCACCAACAGGTCTCCCCTCAACTTCACTCTCGACGGATCACCCCTCACTCGACCCGACCTCTTCGCCAATGATGACATCGTTGTGCACGGCATCGGCCGCGTTCTTGATTACACCGTTTACGGCCAGGAGAGTGCTGCTGCTTCGACATCATCGGTATCAGCTCCAGCTCCGCATGCACGTAATGTCGGTGGGTCGCCTACTGTGCCGTTTTGGCCTATGGAGGAGACGCGTCAAGCTTCTTGCGGAGATTGCTTAGGGTCCAAGTCTCATTTGGTCTCATTCATTTTGGTAACTTTTTGGTTTTTCAAGCATTCAAGATTGCTAGGATCTTGATTTTCTCATCAGTCTCCCAATGAAGAACCCCAGAAAGAGATATGCCGATGGATGAAATATTCTTCTACAATCTTTGTATTCATTTCCATGTAAAAGCAAGAAATGCTTAGAAAGAATTTTTTTCTCATCTAATTTTGAAGAATTATATCGATTTCAGATTTCGGCACATAAAAGTGAATATTAATGTTTCTTGATCTTGAAATTTGATATTCTGCCCAGTTTGACTCTAACCTTCTTTTTTTTTATTTTCTTTCTCCTTTGTATATAGAGCAGCTGAATTTTCGTAAAGCATAGATGGATAATATGAAGTCTCATATGGCTTCTTCCATAAATCATACGGGCTTTGCTGTGACACCCCTTGCAAATTATAATGTCCATAACAGCAACTGTTTACAGTCAAGTTAACAAGTATTACTTAGGATTTCACACTTACAAAAGCCTGTCATTTGTCAAAGGTGGCCATTGTTAAGGAAACTTGATTTTTTCTACAGGACATTATCTGCTTTCTTAGATTGTATTACCAACATCATATGTGAAAAAGAGTGATCCCATTTCATTGTCTTTTCTTGTTCCCTTATATGCGGTTCAATAAACCAACCTATATAATTTATTTTCTCACCACCTTTGAGAATCCAAGTAGATAATTAAGAAGGATTTACTAGCTCCAGAAGGCACTTGCTTGGGTAAAAAACATATGACATATTTAAATCATTAAAATTTCACCATATTTTTTATACTGTTACAACATATTTCTTTTAGTAAACACTATTATAACCTATCTTACATCTTCTACTGTATTTAATCAAAATTTGTGGCAAGTGGTGTTACAACTTTTGATTGAATGTAATAGAATCTAGAAGCACAATATGGTAAAATATTTAAGTCACTTTTTCGTAAACAATTATTAAAATGAATCACCATTTAATGACTTAAAAAGATTTAACAATGGAGATTTAAAAAAAAGAAGAAAAGAAATAGAAGATCTAATGATGAAAGATTTATTTGTAGATTATCCAATGGTTTGCAACATTAGAGATTTTCTTTTGAGTTATCAATAGGTGACTTATCTTAATACCATCTCATTTTTAGAGACCCAACTCCACTTTACTTAAAATTGTTCCATGCCAATTTATGAAGTATTCAAAATTAATTAGACCCATAGCCAAAAAGATTATTATTATATTTTCCCCTAATCTATTCTTTTTATCTTGTAAACAATTAACTAGGAGTATAAGATAAATTACAATAGGAAAATTAAATTTAAAAACTTAGTTATTCAAAACATAGACAAAAGGGATAATTACAAGGAAAGGAATTTCATTTGTATCTAAATACAGATTGATGATATGCATTTTAAGTGATATAAACTAAAAATAAACATTACAATATCTAGTGCATATAGATGATTTTGTAAATTTTCTATTACATTGACATTAACATATGATGCATATAGAGAATGTATGTTTTTTTTTTTTTCTAAAATGTGGATTAGAAAATAAATGTTACAATATATATACCTTACGCACACAAGATATGTGTTTGCATCCAAGTGCAAATAGAGGATGAACTTAAAACAGAATTTATGCAATTATGATAGGGAGTACACTGGATCTTCATCTTGTAGTGGACAGCATGTTATGGCATCTATATTTAATTTACATCACTTAAAATATTAATGTCCTCTAAATATCTTTAGAGAAAACTTTTTATTGATGTAATACGGAGAAACCAAATGGCCTTATTATTAATATAAACTAATTAAAAGCTAGGTAACTTATAACAAAGATTCAAAAAACAAAATAATTAGGAGTAGATTGTAATAAAATTTAGGAATCACAATATACTAAGCATGATTACCAAAATAATTAGAGATGCAACTTATAAGAAAATTAGGTTGTACATATTTCTATCAATAATTGTGAAAGAATTAAATTAGGATTTAACAAATAAATCGGGGAATTGTTGTGAATAAACGAAATCAGACATTAAGTAAAACCAAAAAGTGGGTCTTCGACACTCTAAAGCAATGCTTAGTTTACTGGGAATGGAATTCCAAGAGAGGAAACACAATAAAATAATAGCATCTCACATTCATTCTATTTATAGATTACCAAAAACTGGATTGTCAATTGAATTCCAAGGAACCATATATGTGAAATTGAATTAGATTCCAATAAAAGATGGGAAACCAAAGAACACCTAAATCCGTTTTCACTTAAATCCATTTGTTTAGGGCATGACAATACTAATGTTTTCTTTTTCAGATTTTATATGAAAAAAATATGAAGTAACTATTTAAAGTTGTCATAGTTTTATTGGGAAAAAATCGTTAGAAGGATTTACATTTTCTTTCTCTTTTTGTCTAAGGGCCCTTTTTTTTTTTAAAAAAAAATTCTTCTCAAGACCTACGTTTTTATTTTATTTTTTATTTTTTATTTTGAGACTTAACTTTTGATGGCACTTGCAATGTAGAGTGACAAAGGCTTTATTCTGAACTATTTTTAAAAATTCAAATCATGAAACAAAAGTGTTCAAAATATAAGTATTAAAACGGAAAAAAATAGAAAAAACTTAAGTTATTTTAAAGTATTCCACAGGAGGTAATTGCCAAGGCAAACATATGTAACTCTTCATCATCTTAGGGTTTGTTTATTACAAGAAAAACATTTTTTAAAACATTAAAATTTTACGGTTATCAAATATTATCATATATAATAATGTTAATAAGTTACAAAAGCTACTGTGTTTTAGTAATAAAAGATAATGGAAAGTAAATGGCAGTGGTTAACAGCATCAAATGCGAATACAAAATAATGAACATGAAATCATCTTTTTGAAAATATAACCCATTTTCCTTATTTATTTATTTATTTTTTATTGAATTTATGGTAAAGTACCACCAGCCATTAACAGCCTCTTTTGTTTCCTATCATCATTTGTCACAAAAAATCACTAATAACTACCATGTCTCAAGATTTGTATGCTAGTAGTCAAAGTTTCGATTATAACAGCTACCAAAGAACATTGGAAAAACGTTTTACGCAAAGCAAATTCACGCATAGATTTCCTTTCCCATTTATTTTTTTTCCCTTCGTCTACTTAAATTTCAACTTTAATTTAAGAAATCTAATCTCATTGGTATTTTCTGACAATTTGGCGATTAATTACTGATTTGTGCATCTACACCATAATTCAAGGAATCCACAAAAATTATATCATTTTAAAATATAATCACGAAATAAAATACCGAAAAATTTATTTCAAAAATAGGCTATGAAAATGCAAACTTAAAATGTGCCTTCAGTTGAGCCAAAATTAGCAAAATTGCAGGTGTAGACCATGTTTGTGTCTTTAGTACAAAGCAAATCACATTGTTTCTTTCTTCTTCTTCTTCTTTTTTTTTTTTATCAATCAAGTAGTCAGTAGGCCATGAAAACATGCCAATTTAACCCTTGAAAAAATAGCACACAACATGGCTATTTGATCCTAACTATACTAGACTCAAATCAATCTTTTTATATATATTATAGACTTAATAACTTCACACAAGCGAAAAAAGTTATAACCATTCAAAGTTAGAAAAGTAAATCACATTAATTTTTTTTTCCATATACTATAAGATAAAGGGGTGCAAACAAATCTTTTTAATAACTTTTAAATCATTTTTTATAATTTTTAAATTTATAATTTTTTTTTGTTGTTCTTATGTAAACTTTAAATTTAAAAAAAGTGATTTGAGAAAATTTAATTTTCTTTACATGATTTTTCATAAAAAAAATTAATGATAAATTTTCTTAAATAAAAAAAATCGTGATCAATGCATTTTGAGAACGCACCTTCAATTAATTGTATTGAAAGTGTGTACCAAAAATGCGCTTTCAATACATTTATACTAAAGATGCATTACGGATACATGCCTTCAATACAAATTGCTAAAGGTTCATTCCTAATCCGTGCCTTTATAACTTATTTCGAGAATAAGTTTGCCAAGTATCCTATTTCAAGATTTTAAAAAAGATAGCATTATTTTAGTCGATTTTCCACCATAATTCCTTAGTACACTAATTATTGGTTCACTTTACTATAAGTACTACTTCATTATAACTTTATTTTTATGAAATAATTATTATGGTATTTAGTTACATTTTAGGCCTATAATAAAAATTTTATAAAAAAATCCTATTGCAAAAATTGTTGAATAACTATTCATTACTCAAATTTACGAATAGCAACTTAATATTGGAGTAAATATCTTTTTTCCTAAAATATCCTTATTAAAATTAAATTTAATAAATGACAATCTTATAAAAACTCTATTGCATTCCATAGCTATTATATTATAGCTTTATTTCATTTGACAAAGGAAATGACCTATAAGTAAATTCTTATTTCTCACTACGAAACTCCTTAAATTCCAAAAATGAGGTTTTAATTTCCTACAATTTTTTAGAATGTAAAAATACATCTCAAAGTGTCGCTAAAGCTACAAAAAATGTGAAGGTGAAATCGTGGTAAAAGTTTTATGGAATCTGTAGTTTATAGAGCATATTTGCAATAATCTCACTATATGAGGGGGGGTGGGTGGGTGGATACAAACTAAAAATAAGGCAAATTGCAAGCATAAATGCACTCCAATTATATTTGCTCAATATACATTAAGCCTTATTATTTTTGAAACTCAACACTTATACTATCCTCTTTGATTTTTAAAAATGTGAATTAGACTCTTATATTATCCTTTTACATTAAGCAAATATAACAAATAATAAAATAAAAAAAAAGTGTAAAGCTAGAAAACAAAAAGAAAAAAGAAAAAAGAAAGAACTTGCATTTTATCCCGTTAAACTTGTCAAGTGTACTTTTCACCCCTAAATTTTGACTTATGCCAATTAATAAAAGTTTAGAAGTATAATTTACAGGTTTGAGGATGTATTCACATGAGGTTAAGGTTAAGGAATTATTTGCAATTGACCCAATTATTAAATATATTTAATAAAATAATTAAAAATTACAAAAATAGATAAAATTTGTAAAATAAAGAAAAAACTCTTATCTATGCTGGTCGACTGCCACAAATTAAGGTCTTTTCTTGTTCTCTTTTTGTTTAGTGATTTTTTTTTGTTTAATTACTTCTATTATATTATTTAATTAAATATATTAAACAATATTGTTGCATTAATCTAATTAGTGTAGACCACTTAAAAGGTGACATGTGTACTCTAACTAATATTTACAAGGATTTATAAAATCAAACCAAAGCACAGATATGTAAAGTGTTATTTACCCTTTATAATTTAAATTATCAAGAGCAAAATGGTTAAATAGGGTTTTAAAATTGCTTCTCCAGATTGAGGACCTCAATGCTCAATTTTAAAGATAAAAACCAAGCACACATAAAACAAATATACCAAAGGATCTTAACTGAGCAAAAGAGTGCCGGAAAACGGTTGGAGGGTGAGTAAACTAGAACAACCCAACACCCAGCATTTGTGAACAGCAAGTCCAAGGGAAAGGAGTTGGGAGACATGCAATAAAAGGAAAGGAAACAGTAGCCACTGAACCTAAGAAGAAAACGTAAATATTTACACCTTATTTCAATCAAGAATGGATCAAAATTCCCTTTCAATTCTAAGAGAATTATTTGAAAAGGCAAAATCAGGAGCATAACCAGAGTCAAGAAATGGGCAGATTCCTCTAGGCTATAAGTGACTTCTTCACTAGAAATTAGGCAGCGGCACAATGCAAATACATGTGTGCACATCTTGCATAAATTATTGCTCCCCTGTTAGTCCTCAAAGAATTCCTAAGTGACCATAAAATATTGCTCTAATGAGAAAGAATGGGTTAGAACTAAATTTTATGCCTATTTACTGAGATGATCTTTGCATATCCTTGATCAGTGTAGTCAATGCAGCCCCACGCTCGATGATATGAGCTTCATCACTGAGTATCTTACGCATCATTTCCAGTTCTTTAGGAGTAGCCCTTTGAAGCAGTCCTTGAAACACATTATGCACTTCTTCATTGATGGGGTAATGACTTGCTCTAGGTGGATCACTCTGGTCCTGGTCCTGGTCCAGGTCCTGGTGCTGATCCTTCATCAATTTATCAACAGGAACTTCTAAATATTCTCCACCATAGAGACCACTGGAATCGCATGTGGGATTACTTATGCTTCTGTTGTTTTCCAACAATACAGGTCCTGCTAATCTGTGATTCCAGTATTCTACGCACTGATGATTGGGATCAAGTGCCTCAATTGCCTGAAAGATTTTAATTGCATCAAAATGATACCTGATATTCTATGTAGATAATATAAATAATCTACTGCACAATATCCATAACAACATTCAAGCATGTTAAGCTCCACACAAGAAGATTAACAGATGTATTTAATCATCTCTACACATCTTAATGAAAAATATCCACTTCATCCTGTCTATCGGTAAAAGTTGTCCAATGGAGCATAATGGAAAAATTACGCAGACTCCAATATTCCACATCATATATGTGTTAGCTAACATGATCTATTTATGATCTTAGCACAGTGGTGTGATAGCACAACCCTTCAAATTCCAAAATATTAACACATTTAGTTTGTGGAATAGAATAAGGTAGGAATAGAATTGCAATTCTTAAGAAATTGAATGGAAAAGGAATACCTATTCTTTATAGTTCCTTTGAGATCTTATAGATAGATATGAAAGTATGTTGGGAAAAATTATACAACAGCTATTCCTTTAGTCCTATAAAGAAAATCTAATTTCTTATTTTGTAGTATAGCAATTCCATAGAGTAACTATTCCATCAACTAAATACAGGAATAAATCTAAAGGGAAGGAGCTGTTACTTCATTCTACTCTTATGAAATGAACCAAACGTGCCATAAGACGAGACTAATATATCAAGAGGCTGTCATATTTTTCTAACACAATATTTTTACACCTAGGGTGTTATTTGCACGACATGAGACTTTCACTCTTGTTCCTCACAAATTAAGCCTTTAATTTTTTCAACAGAAGATGTTATCACAAGTCACACACGAGTGACATCACAATTCTCATCATCTTAAGATCACTAATTTTTTACATCTTGAAATCATTTTTCAAGATTTATCTGCAGGCCATATACTCTTTGAAGAAGTCATGTTGCTTTCAGACTTAGCCTTGTAAAGACCATGAGGCTTTCCCGAAAACGCCTTAGACTTATGAAGACTATGAAAAGGTCATGGCTGTGAAGGCATACCACAAGCATCTAATTGGAAAAAGAGATACCGATAAATTTGAGGAAACAAACTCTGATTCAATCTACTTTAAATAAGTGATAGATTTACCTGAATAATGTTTGAGGATGAAAAACCAAACATTTGAAGGCCATTGCACTCTGACAACATTTGTAAAGGAGGGAGTCCTTGCACCCCTAAGTTAGTCTGTTTGCCAATTTCCTCCTTCAGTTTTCTTAGAACAGATGCCCAACAGTTCTCTGCAGAAACATCTGCAAAGGTCACACTAGGGCAATCTTCTGATGTAACCTGAAATTAATAACAGTCAGACCATTATGTTAAATTTGATTTAGTTCTTGATGCTATCACTAAAAAGGAATATAAAAGAAAAGTTCGAATCATATTTGTCTTTTAGTGCCACAAATCACTAGCTTGCGAAAGGTTAGAATCCCCAACTTATGCCAATGTTAAACAAAAGAATGATGGCCAGCTTCCATATATTCAGAGACAAAGATTGGTCCACATATCCTACTATGACCCAACTTAGCCTCACTTCCAATATGAAAAAAATTCAGGACATAATCTGTATCACAATCCCCAATACAGTAATATTTACCACAAAGGAATTGTGAATACAGATTAAAAGTCTCAGTCACTTTATCATACTTCTTCAAGTCCTCGTGTCAATATGAAACTAGGAAAAGCAAGTTAAGAATTTAAACTTTGACCTAACAAGAGGAGAACAACCTTAAAAATAGGTCCAATAAGACCCCCATCCACAATTTCTGAGATATAGCCACATGTCTTCGAAGGATTAAGCATGCTGAAAAAATTGACACACTTTTAAATCCTGCAAACGTCAGAAAATGGCATGTCAAACGAGAACCTAAACAAGAACAATGGCTTCAAAGTTTTAGGAGGCTTCTCCTGTACCTTTAGGAAATATGGCCTGCTTAGAACACCAACATTTACCACTCATGACACAGCCAAAATTTATCAGCTCAACAGAAGTGGTCAACTTTTCATCAATTGGAATGGATTTTGCTTCCATACTCTTATCTGTCTCAATCATCTGGAAATCTTCGGAAGATGCAGAAGGATCCTCGGCTGGAGATAAGAGGTCAACCCCAAACAATTTGAAATGACCAGGAAAAGCTTTATTTCTATAGTCAGTAAAACATGATGCATCATCATTTTCTTGAAGTGGTTTGACAGATAATTGACAATCCCCAGACTTCCAACAGTCTTTGTTTCTGAAGACAGCTCTCTGAGAGTTCCTGCTACAGCTATATTCAGTGAGAGGAGCGCAGTTTCCCTCACGGGACTCCACTTTTACTATATCTGATGAGATCTGACAAACTGAACCACAGGGAGCTTCAGTAACTACACTAGCTTCAGCTTTTAGCAAGCATGATGAACTTGCAATTGGAACTTCACTCTTAAGTCTGCAAGTATCATTATCAGGCTCCCTCTTTGTTTCGCATATGTTAAGGCTCCCAGTGCAAAACACTTTGCTCTCTAGTGATACCCAATTTTTCACTGCATCTAAGTCCCCTTCTAACGCTTTGGCCAGTGTATTCAGTTCATCCATGGTGTAGCGAAAAAGTACAAATCTATCATCTTCTTTGCACTTGCATCCAAGATCCACATGTTTTAGGCATGCATATCTCTCAAGGGAGCATTTGCATCCAGCAGCAGATAGGTGTAAGTCATAAAAGCATGTGAAACATTCTTTTTCATTTTTTGAGTCAAAGTCTGCCTGCATCTTTTGGCAATTCATCCAAGTTGGAAGACATTTTGTTCTTTCCTCCTCCATCTCTATCCTTTTCTGCAGTATCATAACAATGATAAGAAGTTAAAAGTAATTTTACAAGAAGATTTATATTTTCCCTTGATGCAAAAATGTAACATCTTCAATGACA
The DNA here is from genome assembly GCA_037954665.1 of Laguncularia racemosa. NCBI lineage: Eukaryota > Viridiplantae > Streptophyta > Magnoliopsida > Myrtales > Combretaceae > Laguncularia > Laguncularia racemosa. The sequence continues at coordinate 4,828,808 of JBBMOL010000040.1, forward strand.
AAACACCAAAAACGATTTAATGAAGAAGACAAAGGATATGAAGAGAGCAACCCTTTAATTGATAGGGTAAAAAGCAAGAAGGGGACCTGAAACAAATTTTTACCTTTACTGCAGAGGTTAGTATCCCTTCTTTTCCACAAACTGACTTCCACCTCAAATTTCCCAGAGTGTCATTTTCCAAAATGTTTAGCTCCCAAAGTGCCTGTATGGCTGCCCTTGCTGATCTAAATAGCAATTTATCATGGGACAGGGAAGTTCTCCGGCGTTGTTTACTATACAGTTCCACTGCATTTTGCCCATGTTTTAACCAATCAACAGGAGCCACATTAACTGCTTCTGCACAGTTAAATCCACAGTTGAATCCAGCATGGTAAGCCCTGGAAAAGGTAAGAACAAACTCTCCCGAATGCTGTACAGTCCGATATATGGGAACACCCTCGGACTTCAATATTGAGGGAGATAGCTGGGTAACCTGCATAAGTACAAAGGTAAAGATGTTTGACACCAAAATTAGGATTAATGGCTTGTTAATGTTATCACGATAAGGACAAGCTAACTGAAAAGACATACTAGAGATATTGGGATGCAAAATGCACTGCTGGGTAGTAAATAGACACAATAAAATTACAAGGAACAGTCAAACCCAAAACATAGCACAAGAAATATAGCAAAATGCAGAAGATTTCTATATCCCTATAAAGTCTGATGTCGAAGTAACTTACTAGTTCATTAAGCAAATCAGGTTGTTCTTCAAACAAATCAGGCAAATGCTTTCTCATCACATTCTCCAAAGATGAAGCATGGGATCCAGGTATTCCATACCATACTTTTGGATCACCTAAGTGGAGATAATTGAGGGAATAAAGATGGTGGTCTTCAACATGCTGCTTCAAAATAATCAAGCAATTAGATCAGTGTATACTTGATAAAATTTGGTACTTTCCAACCAGAAGCATGAAACAGACATGAACTCATCAATAATAACAAGACGAGTGAATTTCTTACTTGGTTGCATTGGATATCTAGTCATACACGAAAAGAATTTGTACGTGTTATAGCAGGAAGAATATTGTATATGGGGCATAAAAGTTTTAGTTGAATAGAATATAGGACATCTGCTGATGGCTAGCTTACAGCTAAAATTGCCAATAATGAAATAATGTTGGCTTGCATACAGAAAACTAATTAATTCATAAGACTGATCACTGGGAGGATCTCAGACTTACCCAACAGAATGATGAAAAGCACATCCCCACGTAAAGCCATGGCACTAGGACCCCTGAGATATCACTTCCCTCAAAAGAGAGCACAGAACCAGGTAGTCGTGGGAAGTTATTTAAGTTCCAACCTGACATCACATATGGATCTGAATTTCCATCAGTTCGCATGGAGGATGCCTTCGGAAACCCACTTTCAAATGCTTCTGTTTCTAGATCTGCCCCATAATACACCTGCAGTGTGACAAAACATCATCATTTGCACAAGCTTTCATTTAGATAACACAAGTAAATAGGGGAACTATTATCCATACCTCCACCTCATCTGTTGGTTGCTCAATTATTCGCCAATATTCACCCTCAATATCTTCCACGGAGGGCTCCCATTTGCCCTGCTTAATTCTATGGGTCTTTATGTTCACATTATCATCCCTCATCCCAAAATAATACTCCTTGAACTCATTGGCATATTTTTGAAAATCTGACAGACTAAAATCTGATCCAGAATTGAATCCAAATTTCTCATCACTCTCAGAAGTAGCATTAGTTTCTGAGCCAGAATTGGCATTTCTCCTTTTTGTCCCCATTCTTGAGTGCCTACTTCGCTTGCGCTTCCGGATTCTGCTCTTTTTCCTCATTGGCTCCCGGTTTTGAAGTAGGTCAACTTGCTGGATTCGAGTAGAAAATTTAGAATCTTCCCAGATGTCTTTGTTTTTGAGAACGCATGGAGGGATCCAGGAAGCAGGAGGAACTATCCTGCATATACCATACGGTTCAGCTACATCACGTATTCTGGCTATATACCCAAGTGTATCTTCAAACTCCTTCATAAAGAAGCAAAAGAGAGTTATAAGGGCATAAGTCATCACGTGCAAATTGACAACACCATTGTCAAGAATAAAAACAAATTCTGAACTATGAAAGAACATACCTTAGCGGTTGGATAAAATACTGGAGCCTCATCTATGTTAGGTTTGCATGATTCATCAGGAACCCATCTTGCTGTTACCTGAAAAGCATGAATGTAAATGAGAAAGGGTATCTTATGGTAAAAACAGAAGGCAAACATTGTAAATATTATTCTTCCATTCCATACAGAGATCAATATATATGAAATAGATGGTCAACTAAAATTTAAGTTGAAATACATCATGGAACAATGTGCTGCAGATATTGAACTAATATATATGAATAATCAATTTATTGGTTAATCAATTACTAATACAATGAAAAGGATCCATTTTAGTTATTACCTTTCGTCTTCGAGGACTTGATGGGGGATCAGAGATGTTCTCGTTTTTATTAGCATTAGAATGTTGATCCTGTCAATCATTTATTTAGGAGACAACAGACACAGCATTAGGTACTCAAACAACTGGGAACAGCTAATAACGGCAACAGTATACAAGCAACCCAAATGATACAGATAGCATTCACAGAAGTGGGAAAGTGGAACATAAGTACACAACAAGAAATGGAGTCCAGATCAGCCTAATGCAACAGCAAAGAGTAGTAAGGTGCTTTGCATAAGCTTCCAATCAAAGCATTTACATTTTTAAATAAAAGCAATAAACCACAGCATGGCATAAAAATTTGCAGGCAACAAGTCCAGGAAAATTCTGGATAGGTCATATTTTATTGAGCAAAGACCCAAACATCCAAATAAAAATATGCAAAGGAAGTTAATTGGAAAATAAGGGAACATCATATCACTTTGCACTGATTCAGACCAATAGAAGACAGCTTAATGAAAGTCCATTGCAAAAAACATTCAACAAGCGTAATTTCAATATATATGCACTTGTTTCTATTTGTGTATCTCTCAAGCCAAAAATCCATCAGTGGCTCACACTATCAAAATACAAAAACTTTCCTGTTGTCTTTTGCTAAGTCAGTTGAGACTGATTTGGACCCTCGAATTGTGACTAAGAGCACCTGAACTCTATGACTTGATCATACATTTGTTTTTATGAGTACGGACTTCAATAATGATATTGGAACCATGGCCACAGGTTTTAGCTGCATACTGTGTTCAACAACAAGCCCCCAGCATTAGGGTTAGTAATGAAACATATGGTATAACTATGATGCCCCCCAGAAGCCAACGTCAGGATCCATAATTTCAATGGAAAAGATCCAATTTTATACAAGCACTTGGTCGCAGAACCAGAAGTATTTGTGCTACTGCAGAGTCCAACGCATGTCGACATTCAATAGAAACTCATGTAGAGGGATCCCATAGCTTAATGGAATCTAATAATGAAATACAAACTATAATGCTAAGGAGAAAAGAATGCATCAGTTATTCAATTGCAATACGTGATCAAAGGCCATGGAAGCTATAGTAATGTACTACAAATTGAAAATCAGAGATTAAACATGAAGTTTTGAGGAAACTAACCTCCTTTGTATGAGATCCTATTGCAGAATTCAACTGCTTCATCGAAACAACTACTCGGCTCTATATATGATTATTACCCCTGCAAAGTAGCATCTTTTTGGTAACTCCAACATCAATGCAATAGACCCGGTTCATCAAAAACAAATTCTCACCAATCCCTTCAAGATCATGAGAAACAAACACAACCCAATGGCTTAAAAACGAATCCCAACAATGAAACTACTAGCACACCTAAAGGTAAAATCTTTAAATTACATTTTATCCAAACAAAAAAAAAATCTTTAAATTACCCAAGTCAAGAAAACACACAGAAATCCTAAATAAATCATCTTTTCCGTCAAATTAAAACGAAATTCTCGGGATTGGGTGAAAGAGGCATACCAAACTGATAAGCGAACCAAAAAGGTTGGAATTTGGGACAATGGGAATTAATTGACAGAGCACATAAGAACCAAAACATAGATTTCCAAGCCACATTAAATAATAATCAAGTAAATAAATAAAAAATACAACATTAAAGTGGATTTCAATACTTTATGTTATAATAATGAGATCAAAGAGAAGAAAAGAGAAAAGGGTACCTTAACAATGGGGTTGAATGGATGGATTCTACGCAGATAAGCGTGTTGGATGCACTTGTTGAATTATTCTTCTCTACCTCTTCTTGCTCTGGGTTATTATTATTATTATTATTATTATTATTATTTTCCCTTTCAATATTGTTTTTCAGGAAAATGCTTCAATGTGGGATATGCTATTATTACAGCAGTCCAAAGAGGAAACAAATATATAATATTAATTGTCAAATTGACTTCACTCTCTCAAACAAGCAAGTCATCTCATTTAATTTCAGTTATTATCAATACTAAATAAATTACTTAGGATACGACTTTTGATTTTTTTTTTATTTTAAATGTTTCTTATATATGGTTTTATAGAAATATCATTGACTCCCTTGTATATTTTAAGAAATAATACTATTTAACAAGCAATTATTAATGACTAATTATTTCTAAAACTGTTTATATTGAGGTATATTTCAATTACTTGTCTAAAAAAAGATATCCTTTACTTGGATAAAATAGGTTAAAGTTGTAATCTTTATACGTAGATTCACACAATTTTTGGTATAAATATATATTTTAAATTGATTTATACAAGTACATATATCAAATATATATATTTAAACCGATATTCGTGAGAGTGTCTCAGTATACGAAGGAGATAGAGATGTGCATGAGAAGAGAGAGAGAGAGAAAAGAGTTCTTTTATTTATTTATTTTTTTATTTTTTTAATGTTTGGGGTTAAGAATCAAAGGAAGCAAGTGTAAAAAGGGTCAACAGGAACCCGCCCAAACGCACGCAGTTTTAACGGAAATCTGTGAGACCAACTAACAAACCGCTCCCTTCACAACCACAACCACCCCACAACAGCACTAACGCTTCTGTCGCTTGCTATAAATGACTATTATAAATTGCCTTGTTCCCCTTTTCACTTTTAATTACCATCTTGTACTATCCTAGTACACTTATATAATATTAATTAATTATACATAAATTTAATAATATAATTCATATGCTTAAAGCATTTATATAAATTTGGTATAAAATAAAAATACGGATCTAACTATTATACATGAATTACCATCTCGAATTAAGCTATAGTAATCTAATGATATTAATACTGTAGATCTTTAATTAGATGAATTAAGATTAAATTTTTTATTTTAATTATAATATATAATATAGTGGGAAAAAAGAATTACTTGCCCTAATGAAAGTCATCACAGTACCTATTTTCTAATGTACTCGAGACATGGATATTCGAACTTTGTGCATAAAGCAACCGTCACGTTGCTTGAGAAACAAAGGAAGTGATATAAATGCGTTCATTTTATAATATATATATATATATATTTTGCAAATAGGTTTTAATTATTCGGTAAAAAGGTAGGTTATAAGGAGAAATATTGCAAATTTATAGATTTTCTGTACACATCTTTAATATTTTAATTAGGGATCCAAATATTAATGAAAATTGCACCAAAAATTGATACCGTGAAATAAATGTTTGCAGAATCAGTACCACCTTTTCGGTAGCGAAAGCTTGTACCGTGCAAACACCACATATATGGACACTTAAGAAGTGTGATTATTATAAAATAAATTCAATTTGAAAAGCCGATATTGGTAAGAACCTTCAAAGAGTTATAAATTTCACACCATTAAACGATTAGGTTTACCATTAAAATAGCATATGGATGCAGGATGAAAAAAAAGAAGCAAAATAATAGAGAAAGTGAACCAAAGTGGCTAAAAATATGGTTTTTCTTTCCTATTCAATTTGAAAATTGCCAAACTGAATGAAATCCAAAATTTAATGTTGGTTTAAAGAATAAATCAAACTAAATCGAAAAATCTAAAATAGATCTTTATTTTATTTGTGATTAAAAAAAAATTCTTTCAATGTAATGTTGTATTTTAAAAAATTAGAATTTATACTTATTAAAATGCACATGTAGTTTAATTTCATGGCCATAAGTTATTAGGGTATATATGTAGGTTGATTGAAAGTTTACACAATATGCTAGTTTTATACCAAAAAAATTGGTTGTTAAGATATATTTGAAATTTCTCATTTATATAAATATTGATTTTATCAATTTTTTACGGCAACAATATATCTTATTACTAGAGGAGAATTTATGATTAGTTTGGAATAGTAAATCAAACCAAACTCAAAAAAAGCTAAGCCATACTCTTTTGTGAAAGAAAGTAATATATATATATATATATGTACGTATATAATATAAGTACACTATATAAGCTTTATCAATGTAACAAATAATCATGAGAAATGATCATATAAAATAAAATTAAAAAATGAATAATGTATACAATAAATACACACAAATGCAAATGGGGCTAGCAAATGGATAATAGCACGGTAATTGTATTATTATTATAAAATATTTTGAATTGTAACTTTATTAAAGTTTTAAGATAAATTAAACCCCTAATGGGCCAATCTTTGTTATAAGTTACAATGTAAAACAATTTTTAGAAAATTACTAGGAAGAATCTAGTCATGGAAAAAAAATTTAACATGATAAAAGTGCATGGAAAAAATTCACATTAATAAAGTTACAACTTATTAATTATTTCATTCATTTTTATTTTTAAAAAAAGGTCATGCAGTATCTAGTTGCTAGCCTTTGATAGTCATGAATGCAATTTGGTAGGTTTTACAGGTCCTCAAACTCTCTGACCTCGCAGAAATGAGTCTTGAGCCATATCGAAGCAAGAGTGGGGAAACCTAATCGACCTTAAGAGATGGTTACACCACAACACTTAAAGCCTACACAATAGCCCCCTGCCTAAGTTCTTAAGGTGGTTAGGTTTTGACCATATCTAGCACACATTTATTTTTCCAATAAAAACCCCTGTAAAATGCCCCATTAGGCCTAATATTATTTAGTTACATCACAAAACTTGGTTAGTTTACATAAAGGGATAAAAGTGAAATGTTATTGTGTTACAAGAACATAAATTCATACAATAAGAACACAAATAAGAAAATTAAATACATGAAAACTATATCACAATGAAAGGAATTTAAATGAAGCTTTTAATTTTTTTTAAAAAAAATAACAAGTGGCTAGCCCATTAAAGAACTGGGCCCTAGTGAAGTTGCCAATTCTATCAAGCCTAATTTTGGATTTTTCCTTAATTTAACCTATATTAAGTTTAGCTCATTTAATATAAGTTACTTGACAGTAAAATTAAGGAAAAATTGTATTTTTATCATTTTCAAAAAATTGGAGTTGCCACCAACTAAGTTAGAAAATAAAATAAGTTAAGGTTAATTAGGTGGATTAACCTTAACTAGCTATTAGTTTGTAAATTTTTCTAAAAAAATATTTTAGAAAAATATTAACTAGAAAAAATGGACTCAGAGGCTATTCTATTAAAACATAAACGGTTACCACTTATTATTTTTTAATAAAATGAATTAAAAGCTTTACATAAATTCCCTTCATAATCACATATGCAAGACATAATATTTTTCACATAGATAAAGCATGAAATAAATCAAAACAGCATGAAAAATTTTTAATCATTTTTTGTTACAAATTTTCTAAAAACTGACATTAAAGAAAAATAAAGTTTTTTGCTTTTTATTTTTATTAAAAATTGAAATTTGAAAATAATAAAATATTTTTGTATTATTTATATTATAAATTGAAATTTGAAAAAGGATAAAAAAATTTATAATTTTTTTATATAATATATTGAACTTGGAAAAGAATAAAATGCTTTTTTTATGATTTTATATATGGTTGCCCCGTAGGTGTCTATGTAACTGCTAATCAAGATCAAATCGATATAGTTTTGTTTTCATAAAACTTTAGTAGGTTGATTAATCTTAATTATAAAAACATGTCAGGTTTACATTTTTTACTATTTTAATTTATTTAAGAAAATTCTAAACCTAACTTTATTTCCCAATTTTGAAAAAAAAAAGAACTAAAACCCTCTAATTTTGAAAACATCAATTAAAACTTTATTTTATGAAAATCATTTTTCTATGTGACAAAACATTTTTATGTTTTTTTTATAAATAAAACCGTATTCTAAAAAAACCATTTTCAATTTTTATATTTTTACATTTACAAACTAATTATTACTCATTATTAAAAAAAAAAAAAACTAGTTAGGAACCCAATTGTCCTTAGGCGAAAATTACATTGCAAAATCTAAGGCTTACACAATGATGTCCTTCTAATTACTTATTTTACCTTTATCACCATCACCCTTGTTGTCGAGATTATTGTCTTCACCCTATATCAATTCATTAGCTTCTCTATGAGGTGGATCCCAAGACACGCTTCACCATGTGCCTTAACTCTAGGAGCTCTCATAGCCCCCACACATGTGATTCACATCACCATTAAATTTTATATCATGTAGGTGAGCATTTAAATTCATTGTTTCATGGATGGCTTTGATGTATTCACATCACCATCAAATTTTATATCATGTTGGTGAGCATTTAAATTCATCGTTTCATGGATGGCTTTGATGTGCTATTTGTTCCCCTCCTACTATCATCATCTCCTCAACATTTGTCTCCAATTCTGCCATTGTATACTCTCTTTCCTAACATATCTCTTCACTACAATGACTCAACTATAGTAAAAGTCCATCGGCAATTCAACTACAACCTCTACTTTAGTCAATCACAACACTTACATACACAACCTATTACAATCAAACAATATACACACACAATGACAATAAAAATCACACACTACATGGCCACACACACAAGATAACTACATTCCAAACAAACCAATGCTTTAATACTAAAATAATTATAATGTGAGTAAATGGATTTTGAGCCCACTAACAATCGTATACTTATGGTTACCAGACTTGTGATTCTACTTAGGATTGGAGGGTATAAATTCTATAGAATCGTCTAAAATTGTATGAAAATGTTAAACTAGAAACTTGTAGAATTATATGCCTAAACTCATAATTTTATCAAAAGTCTATACCTAAACTAATTTTCATCAATTTTCATTATAAAAGCTGAAAAAAGAATTGTAAACTTATAAAATCGTACAATTGACTTATAATTTTAACAGCCATGCATATATTAATGGGGTATTATTGGTGTTGGGGTTTTTATTGATTAAAAAAGGATATGGCTAATCTCACCTATGGATATTATTTATCACTAAATAAACTAGCTTAAGATTACTTAACTTAATATGACTCACAAATTAAGTAATCCTAGAACAGAACAAGGGTAAAATGGTCTAAAAGTATTGAAAAACCCTAAATTAATAATCAAAGTCATTAAGTTAAAAAAAGGGATTTTCAAAGTCAATTAAGAAGGTCCTTCTAAGGTTTATACTAAATTTTTTTCAAAAATGACTAAAATACCCCTATATCCAGTTTCATCAAGGAATAACAATATATGAGTTTTGACAGTTAATTAGAAGTATTAAAATGTTAATAAGATCAATTAGAGTTTAATTTAGGGATTAGGTAATTTAAAAGCTCTAAGTTAGCTAATGGAGTAACACATATCAACAAAACAAGAATTGGTATCAAGATAAACCAAGTAAGGCCCACAAATCAACTTGGGATTTTGGAACATTCTAGTTTTTGAACCTTATGTGCCACCACCCCTCATTCCCTTGCCCTCTCATTTTCTTTCCTAGAGCTTTCCAAAGGTTGAAGACCTTAAATCCTCTCTTAACTATAATCCTAGAACTTAAGTTTAGTGATTATCTTAAAAGCCCTACTAATCTAAATTAGTTTAATGTATTGACTAGGTTTGGAAGATTAAATGGAAGCTTAAAGAGGGCACTTCAAGCTTGGCGAGAACCATTAATCATCAAAGTGTAAGTTTTATTTTATTACTTAGTGGTTTAGATAGTGTTTGGGGTTAAATCTTTATAATGAGATACTAAATGAAGTTTCTTTATGCTAGAGATCCTCTTGGAAACCCCCTTCTTGAACACTAAAATTGGAGGCTAAGGTGAACATCAAAGAGTTAAGAGAACTCTTTAAGAGGTAACTCACAAATCCCTACTTAAAGTGATGATTTAAAGTGATTAAGCACAATCTTGAGTGTCAAAGTTTTTTTGAAGTTTTGATGCTTGTGGGACTCTTGAATGTTGCCACTTCTAAGGGTAGATTAGGGTAGGTTTTTTTTTTTCTTATTTCAAGTGTTAATGGGTTGTTAAACATGCTAAATTTGATGTTAGATAAGGATTTGTTTAGCTAGAAATGGCTTAAAGACTTGAGATTGCAAGATCAAATTTCCCCAATGCATGCCACCACTCCCCCCTTGTATTTTGATGATTTCTTTTCTTGGATTTATGAATTGAGTGCTTTGGGATGTTTAAATGATGATTATTGAGTTAAATTTTAGGTATGGTGATGTTTTAGATGCTAATTGATATATATTCGATGACTATAATGATTAATCATGTATGTTTGATGACCTAAGATGTTTAGTGGGTACTTTAGCATGGATATTTCCAACATGTATGTGTCTTGAATGAAGTATGATTTGATGTTTGATTGAGGTCTTCTTGATGATTTAGGGTTTAAATGATAATAATGGCGTTACATAATGCTTATGCCATGATTAAGTTGTACAAAGTGTTGATTTTGAGCATAATTTTGACAAACTAATTTAATTTAGTTAAGTTTTTTAAATTTCCAGCACAAAAAATATTGTTGTCAATATAAATAATACTTGGTTTCATAGGGTTAGTGAAATTAAGATACCTAAATATATTGGTATGATGATTACTTCAAATTTTGATAATTTTGAGATCAAATGACAAGTATTAGGAAATTTGGGGGATTTAATGGACTTTGAATGTTCTTAGATGTTCATATAAACATCTAAGATGTACTTGAAGAAAAATCCCCTTTGATCCATTTGAACTACCCAAATTCATCAAAGATGTGTTTTTCACAAGATATTGCTGATGGTGATTTAAAATAAATTTTAGGGTGTTGATTCAAAAAAATATCATTTTCTTCAAATTCATAATGCATATAACCCAAATTGAGGTTTAAGTGTTGAATCAAAAGTTGATTGAAAGACGTGTTTGATAATGTTAGTTACGAGGAACATGGTGAAAAGTTGTCTACAACATAAAAACTTTAATTTTGGAATTTTATGGAAATAAATGTAATAGTAATAGAAAATATAATAAAATTAAATATTTTAATTAATTGGGCTAAGGTTGGTCGAACCTCAAATTGGCCCACCCAAAATTAGCCCAAGAATCAACCCAACATTTCCTCTTAGTTACTTCACGAAAAGTCTTTTCATAAAATTTTCGAATTTAATTCTTTTAGTTAATGGACTTAGTTAAATAAACTATAGGATTAATTTTGTAAATAAATCATAATTAGTCTTAATAAGCCTAATGGTCCTGATTCTAAAATAAATTTGGCTTAATTCTTTTTTAAGGCTCATAACTTGAATGGACCTTAGTGAAGTGTAACCTTAATGGGCTTTACAATAATGGGGCTCAAAACAAAATTAGAATTCTAAATGGGCTTTAATTAGGCATAAAGTATTAATTAAGCCTAAAAGATAATTAATAGAACATAATGGGTCAAATGGTGATTGAGCTTAAATTAGATAAATTTGGCATAATTGAATCTTAACGAGCTTAAAATGGACGAGTAAGTAGGAATGGCTTAATTAGGCCTAAGTTGAACATAATGAGTAACTTGAAATAATAATGAGCCTAAGGAATTGATAATAATTTATAATGGGCCTAAAGAAATTAAATGGACATAGATAAAATAAATTGGACTTAACAAACTTAAACGAGCTAAAGTAGGTGAATTAGAATATTATGGGTCCAAAAGGATTAACTTAATTGGATTGAATACTTAAGTGATTAATTAAATGAGCTACTTATATTAATTAAATTAATTAACATAAATTAAGCCTAATGGGCTTGATTCCAAATTATTTAGATTCACTTTTCTTTAAGACCCTAGTGGGCTTTAATAAGATACATAGCTATGAACTTAGATATTCAATAAGTATCTTAGGCTAGTAAAAGCCAAGACCCAATGGGCTTGACCTTAAGAAATTCAAATAAGTAAAACCTAATTAGGTTAAGGGCTAATGGAAATTAGATAATTAAATTATCAATTAATAATTATAATAGCATGAATTAGTTAAATTAATAAATCTTAAATAATGAATGGACCAAATATAGTTGAAGGCTAATTGAGCCCCCTTACCCTTTTGGACCTATAACTAATATTGGCTTTAGATATATAAAAGACCTAGAAACTATGTCCATAAAAGCAATAATAGTAATAACCATAGTTGTTAAAATCGCGATTTTATCCATACGATTCTATGAGTTTACAATTTTAGAAAGCTTTTTCGAGTTGATTTAGGTATAAAATTTTTTTTATATAGACTCGTAGTAGAATCACGAGTCTCTATGTAAAATTGATAAAATCTTATATTTTTAACTGAATTTACTTATTTTACAATTTTAGTCAAATGGGCTAAAAATTGAAAAATGCAAATTAACTTTTACAAGATATGAATATTATTAGTTCTTTAAAAGAATTGGAATTATGATATAAGGTAATATTGATAATAGTACCAATAATGATGTTGGTATTGATGATGAAGATGACAACCATGATGATGATGATGGTGAAAAGAAAGCTAGCAATAATTTTGATTTTTGATGATAATAGAGGGGTTGGTGATTTTTTTTAGCATTATATTTTATTATTATTATTTATGTTGTAATTCATTTCATATTGGTATTGTTATTTATATTGTAATTTTATATATTAGCTTAACAACTTATATTAATTTATTTGTACTATAAGTATATAATTTTTATTATAAATTGTAACTAAAATTTATATTAAATTTTTTATTCTATTTTATATTTTATGTTTTTTTATGACTATAGTAAATATATCTATAACTTTTGAAAGTTATTACATATATTGTAGAAACTTACGTTTCTACATTTTGATTTTACGTTTTGATTCTATAGACCCTTTGGCAATTCTAAGTAGAATCGTGAGTTTGACAACCTTCCTAATAATAATGATCAATTATCTATGTTTAAATTACAAAATTGTAAATTCTCTTTTTAATAGCATAACAATTAAACAATTGCAATCATTGGGGACACCTTCAACATTGGGGGACCTTTAGCCTTTCAAGTACGCAATAACTACATGTTGGAGTCATAATTTCAGTTAACTATGGCAATTTAGGTACTTAAGCGATTAAGGATGGCTCAACGGGTAGTTGACAAGTGGAATTGTATTTGATAACAATAACCTAAAGCGAAGAAAAGATATTAAGAATCGTTTAGGGTTTATAGAACTTGACAAGCGTTATGATGTGGTTAGATTGCGATCAATGATGGTTAGATAATGGTTATGGAATTTAGACTAGGCTACTTTTAGATATTGAGATTGGATGTGACGTTTGGTCGCTCCTATCATTTCTTGATAATTGTTGGTGGTATTAGATCCCAAATTCCCTATCGTGTTTTTAGAGTCATAAGTACTTCTATACTGATTATTTACTTAGTCAAATTAAATTGCTACTTGATGTGTTAGAATTAAGCTTAGTGTGTCAACTATGTGCATACTTGTGTTACTGTATACTAGGCTCTTGTAGCTCACTTTTTTCTTTTTTAGGTAAGGATGACTCTTTTATGGATTATTTATATGACTTTGAGGAGTAACTTTGGGCTTATGTGGATGACATAGTTAATAAGGAGGACTACTTCTAACTTGGCCTGTTTTAGACTTTAAGTTATCATGCGATTTGTGGGACAATTAATTGAGAACTTTTATATGAATTGTTATTGGACCATTTATAGACTTTTATCTTAAGCTCAGTAGGCTTTAAGACTTGTAGCTTATGATGAAGTTTAGTTTTAAAACTTGGTAATAACTATCAATTATCTAAATCAAGTAAAGCCTCAATTGTTTAGTGAGCCTTAACTAAACAATTTTAAGGTCCTAAAATTGAATTAGAAACCCACTTAATTAATTGTAAGTCTTATACATTCTATCTAAGTAGGTTATATGTTGAACTATCGTCTCAAAAGAAGTTAGGGGCATGACAAGTACATAAAAACATGCTAGTTTAAGTCACACAAATGATCAAGTCGGTCAAATGCATGCCTAGAAGTTGCCATTCAATGGCAACTCAAATTCCTTTATGCATAGTGCATCCATTACTCCGGCTCAATCAAATGGCTTAACATATCCAGTCAAATAGAGGACTTATTATTCATATGACATCGATCTATCATCTGAGTGGAAGGTTAGACATTTCTTTAGTGAGTAGACTCCTTTCCTTTGTTCTTATGCCCTTTAATTACTAATCAAATGGGGTATTCGATCGTCCTTGCTATTTAGATGGCATGAACTTGTCGTTTAGATGGTAGGGACAAATTTTGTAGACTTCTCTTGTTTTAAGTAACTGTAATAACGAACCAATACCTCCCCCATTTCTAAGTGTCTTAAATCTCAAACAAACTAAGCTCAAGTACCTTAAGGTCCTAGTACAAATCATATTTATGTTGTGGTACAAGTCAATAAGCTCAAAATCATAAGCAATAAGAAATTTGCAAACTAAATTAGAAATTCCCTAGGTCTAGTTCTTTTTATTGAAAGGATACTTGATTCCTATCACACCTTCACCACCTTTAGACCAATACTACCACCACCTTTACACCACACCATCTCTACTACCATCACCTTTACATCCAAACACTGCTACCATCTCTACACCACCACTATCACTATTGCTACCTTTACTACCATTATGGCCACCATTACCATTAGAAACCATTCACTCTTAAATCCATATATCTTAGGGTTTTTTTTTTTTTTCCTTTTAGTCAACTTTTTAGCACTTAATTGAGATTAGACGTTTGGAAAACAAGATAACAAAATAATATGAGTATAATCACACAAACATATACACACATACACATAAAATTGCTATTACCTAACAAATCGTATACATATAACCTTATATTCCCTTCACTTTTTTCTCCCCCCCCCCCCCCCCATAAACTCATTACTTTTTTTTTTTTCTAATGTATTAACCTTTTTCCTAAATAATATATTTAAAAAACTAGAAGTGAGAGGTATAGGGTAGATAGGTATAAGGCTCTACTCATATCTAATCTTAGAAGGTACATGTTTTCAAAATTTTGAGCTTGAACCTATTTCATAGGACCTTAAAACCATTTTGTACCATGTATTTTGTAAAATATATAAGGTACCCTGTAGATTCTATAAATTTTAAGTTTATGTGATATTAAAAAATAATCAACTTATAATATTATAAGTTCTTCATATGCAAAATATATAAAACCTATAATGAAATATGTGAATCTTAGTTGTTTAGAGTTAATCTTATGGACTTATGCTTCTTTTTTTTTACTAAAAAATTTATTATCAAAATATATAATGTTATCATTTATTAATATTATTTAATAACTTTTTATAGATTGAATACATGGTACCTTAGAGCCTATACCTTGAAATATAGGTTTTAGAATAGATATGAGATAGGAAGACCTTGTAATCATACCCTATCTTACCTTATAGGTGCAAGTTTCGAGTAAACCTATCTTATGACTTTTAGTATCTATTCAAAACTTATCCAATTGAGCAAGATACATCGCTCACCTCTTTTAAACATACATGAATTTTCTTTTCCCAAATATTATTTACCGTGCCATCTTCACCATAATATGAGAACAAAATAGCAATAAAATGTTTAGCTTGAAATCAAAATGGATAAGACTCCATAGTTTTATAAATATTATCTTTCAAACAATATAGATGGAAAATATAACAGATACGTGCAAAATATAAAGAAAATATAGGGAAAATCATAAGTACCTAGTTAATGTTTCTAATTGCTTAATAAGTACCTAGTAATCTACTAAAGATTAAATATGAGAAATAACAATGTATTATATCAGATTGCTTTTTTAACTATACAGAGCTTGAAGGATCAACTTTAATGAAGATTATTAAGCCATCATAGATTTTCTTTTAATATTATTCTAGACTACTTTGTTCATTATAATTTGTTGTATTGTGAATTTGTGATCACTCTCTTGGCAATAGCAATGCACTTACAACTTCTTCATTTTTTTTTTTAATATTGTAGATGTCTTTTTCAACTTTCTAAGACAAATGTTCTCACATACATTTTTTACCCTCTCGTGATCATACCCTCTTGTTGATGTAGAAAAATTATCCATTGGAAGCTGCTAGATATGCTATAGTTAATTTATCCTATTCAATATTAAAGTTATATCATTATGAATTTTGAAATGTCGAATATTTTTTTGGAATATTTAACATTTAGAGTATATTATTGTAACTTTTAAAATATTGAATGTCAATGAAGAAGACCGGCTTATTTCAGTCAAACCATATTCGAATCCTTCAATTGCACTAACTTAGTTTTCATAGTTCATCATTTATATTTTTATACTAAAAGTCTTTATTGAACTTCTTGTGCATTAAGGATTTTAATTGTGTGGCAATTCAATAAATTAACATCATCAAAGCATCTTGTCTACAAATTTTGCATCATGTAAAATCTTTATGTGGTTTTCCTTCTTTTATTATTGGATCGTTTTAGGCAATTTATTTTTTACTAATTCTAAGTGTGGCGGATTATGCAGCATGGATGTTCTAGGGATTGGTTGTGTGAGAGATGATCTTAATGATTGATTTAGGGCTGATGCTATTTAGGAGCAACTCAAATATTGGGATCCTCCAAAGTCATTGGATACATTAGAGGATGAAGCAACTAACCAACAACATAATGATTCTTCCTATGATGAGCATGAACAAGAGGATGATATATCAAACCATGAGCAAGAGCCTAGGTGTAGAGGTGTCTATAAAGGAACTTGTTACAAGCGAATTAAGAGGAGCACGAGTCACAATCCCATTTTAGAGTTAGATGAAATTTGTAATGATCAAAAGGCGACAATGCGTGAATGTTATCCAAAGAGTTTATTGTAGCACATCATCACTCTTTTCCATTATGCTATCCTGATGCTAGAGGTAAAGCTTGGTCGATAGTGCCACTAAAGCTATGATAAAGGGTGACCGCATTATTGTGGTGAGTTGTTTTGTTATTTGTCTTTTTATTTTAATTACATGATGAGTTTATTTGAAATATAACTACATAATTTATTTAAGTTACTATCCAAATTCACTATTCATCATCGTTTAACCTTTAATTTTAATCAAGGAGGTTATATTGATGTTGTCTTCATTAGAAAACCTTGTTAAAGTTTCAATATAAAATCTACTTTAAAGATAGATTATAATTAATTTTGAGAGCAAAAGTGGAACAGATGGCACTAAAAGTTATCCTTTGAACCATTTTTCTCAACTAAGCTTTACTAAAATGCTAGCATTAGTTCATGCATCTAGAAAACTTAACAAGTTATCACAATTTCTTGTCTTTGATTAATTAAAACTTCTTATTCCGAATTGCTTCTTTTTGGTATCATTCAATATATTATACTTCTGTATAATATATGGCATTTTCTTAGGATTAGGAAGTGAATAATTATCCAATTGAGTTTTCCTGGTTGCTTGCAATTTTTAAATATTGTTATTAAATTTAACATAGATTTTGCTAAGGTCATGAATAGTTATATATCCTAATACAAGCATTGTTAAGATGGTTATTTGTGAAAAGAGCTTTCCTATAATATAAACAAACATAAGCATTGCTTTTGCTAGTTGCATAGGAATGTCCTTGAGATTCACCCCATCCAGTTGTTGATTTTTGTGAGAAAAGTTCGATCTTAGCTCGAAAAGTGATGCTTGATGGTCATTGATCTTTCATGGGGTCGCCAATAAATCATACAATGAGTTGTGACATCAATTGAAAGAAAAATATGAGCAATATAGCATGGGCGAGAGGGCACATTGGAAAGTGCTTAAGGGTTTAGGTCACCAACCAGTTGATTGGGTTGCTTTAAATGACTTTTTTGATAATGACTTCAATCATAAGGTAATTCACCTATCTAATATTCATATTATACATGTTTGTACATAATAATATAATTATTTTTATTTTCATGTAGAAACATTCTTTAGTCAACATTGTGAATCGAGGAAAGCTGTAATATTACCACACTATTGGCAGAAAATCATTTATGAACATTTGACTTAGTAAGATACAAAAAAATCATTTCTTTCTCCATCTCAATTTTAATTTTCTGCAAGAATCTGTTTGATATGTCCATTTCTATGTGTAGATAATGATGGTGGAAAAGCTTTATTTTTTGTAAAAAGCTTTACTTTTCAATGTAAATGCATTTATTAGCTTGTGAATATTTGAAGATTTGATCTTAGTAATTGTTGGATTCTATTATTTAATGACTAGCAATTTGGCATATGCTATGTAAGAAAATATTCATCATAATATGGAAAAGCCAATGGTACTATTTGATTATTTGGTTGTGTAAATTTAAATTCTCTCAATAGATATGTTGTGATAAATTTTAAGCTTTTTGCGTAAAAAAAAAATGGTTTTCTTAATTTGTGATAATTCTTGTAATGTGTATCTAATAATAAGATTTAAGAAATTTTATCCTTAAAAAGCTAGACCGCATATCAAATAACAAAGAGGTCAAGAATTTGTTACACAACACAATAAATATTCAGCTCAATACACAATTTTCCTTCTTGTTGGCGACGATTTCCTCCTAGTTCATATTGTTAAATTATCTGCAAATATTTTTATTTTAACATAAAATAGCTCCTTTTATACCTGTCCAAAGACAAGTCGTAATTTTAGGACAAGACATATTTATCCGGAGTCGAAATATAAGAAGGAAAATATCATTCAAACTAGGATGCATGCACGTTACAAGGTTCAATGTTTACATGACAATCCAGGGGAAGAAAAAAAAAAAAAAGTTGAACTATAGGAGGAAGGCATACAAACGCAGAATGCATGGATGGAGAAGGAGAACCCCTGAAGCGACAGCTAGATATTGTCGTTTCATTTTTTCAAGGAATCACAGTGTAATTGGTGGGTTTTGGCTTTAGAAGTCTGAGGATGGATAATATAGTAATGACAACTAGGAGGAGCAGTCCGATGCTAGAGGCAATGATAGCACCGCCACCGTGGTCGCAGAAGGTTTGGAACTTGTCACAGATTTTATTCCACCTTGCATGGGAGTTCCCATTCTTCCCCAGCGCTGCCATGAAAGTAGCTGCACCATCCCCACCTGCTGCTAGCGCCACAGTGAGCTGTTCACAATGATACATGAAGTTCTTCCTCTTTAGTATATGCCTTTCGTTTTGGAAAATGGAACGGTTATTATTCCTAGAGCTATTTGTTAGAAAACTAGATATCTTTTCATGCACTTAAGTGTAAAATCAATATTGGAAAATACGAATTTTTTCTTTTTTTTTTTCCCCTTAATTTATGATGCACGGACACTTGGTAATTAAATCCTAATAATTTTCTTGGATATGTATTATTATAGCTTCAAATGATCATGTTAGTGCAATGTTAAACTTAAATTTCAGCGAGTAAGTAGGTTTTCCACCTTCCAGAGGTACATCATATTAGATGACCTACTTCCAAACCACAACTGGATTGGTGCATCTAAAAATGAAGCTTTCCATGCATTTTCAGTACTGCACTTACTAGAAACAGATTAAGAAGTTCACTTGCCCTTTTCTTCCTTACAATCCTTTCATACTTATGGGAAATGATATGATTTAGGAAAATTATAAAAAAAGTGAGCAACAAAATTAAACAAGATATAACAGTTTATCATCGAATAACAATAGGGTACTGCATTGATATCTTCCTTTTGGAGTATGTTAAAAACTCACTTGAATGCAATGGTTGAAAATCTTTTTGGCCAATTATTATTTATTATATTTACGAGGAAAGGGATCGAATCTGCTCTACTCAATCAAGTGAGTAGTGTTAATACTACTAGATTACAAAAACTTTTGATATTATTTTAATATTTAAGTATTAAAATTAGTTAAATCTGCCTTGTTGAATAAATCATTCAATATGAATGTTTTTGAGGGAGGAAACTTACCATGTCCAGAATGGCGATCAACAATACTTGAAGCCCCTTGTAATCAAATCTATGTCCAAAAAGCTCAACGGCAATCATTAGTAAGTTATGAATGCTAGCCATGCCATTCGCCACCACAAAAAACCTGCATCATCGATTCCTTCAACAATTAGCATGATTAATTAAAAAAAAAAAAGGAACTAAAATAATACTTGTAGTCTATTTCTAAAATTATCATCAATGCAAAACTCACACGAATGCTGGGGTGTGCTGGAACTTAGCAGTGAGCGTAGCCTTAATTGGGGTGTTTCCAATGGTGGCTACCACCAAGCTTTTGGTCTCTTTGTTTAATCCCATCACAATCGTTGCAGAAGCCGTCGCGAGGAAAGCGACAATCCTTAAGATCAGCAGGGGCCATCTTAACTGCGGTACAGTATTGAGCACGACCTCGGGCTTTTCTCCATTTTGTTGAGCCATTAGATGACACTCGAGAATAAGCAGGATGGATGAATTTAGCAAAGGGAAGATGGGGGGTTATTATAGGGTGAAAGAAGGCAGAATTTTAGGATCAAAAACCATTTGTCTAGTTCTGTAAGTAAATTGGTTATTTTTCTTTTGGTAGACTAACCAATCTACTTTGCTTCCAAAATTGTTGTTTGGCTTACCCAAAAAAATATTGTTGTTTGGTGGTTAAGAAAAACCTCGGATGATCTCAACAATTGTCCGGAATACTAGATTTTATTATTTCTTATTGAACAATTTTTATGGCTGCAACGCTAGTCTACAGGATACGTATATAATATGTATGTATAGATATTGGTTCGGAATTGGCCCAAACCCAGTCTTGACCCGTTGGTTCACGAGTTAAGGTAGGGATGGATGGGCACCGGCTAGGGGTAAGAAGGGCCGCGCTGGTTCACGCGAACCGGCTCTTGTGATTTTTTTTTTCCTTTTTTTTTTTATTTGTCTCTAACTTTTTGGTGGTTTTTTTTTTTTTTACTTTTTTCCTTTCTAAATTTCAATCATGTAAAAAATTAATTCATCATTTTTTGCAACAATAAATGATATTTACTTCATTAATTATCAGCAAACCTTATATACAAGAGGAGTGATGTTAGCCTCAAATTTTATCGATTAATTAAAAATATTACAAAAAAAAAGAAAATATTTAACCTTACTTTTTGTACACGATTTTTAGACTCTACAAGTAAATAATAAAAATAAATAACGGAGTACTACTTCTTTGACAAATTATCTCTAACTTATTGCAAAAAATAAATAAGATAGTACTACTATTTTTACAAATCAATTTTTCTTACATTACAATTGTATAACAAAAATAGATATTATTCAACCCGTTGTGTCTTACTCGAGATCAAGATTTGAGTTAGCGAAACTTCCCTTCGACAAGACAAAGTCGCTAAAGTATCCATCTTCTTCACTAGACATCCCATACAACTCTTGTGTTTTACTTCTTACCTTCAACCAATCCTCTATGCATGCTAGTGCCTTAACGTTAACGAGCGACAGTCTCAATTGTCATTGTGTTAGGATAAGACCTACTCTACTAAAAACTTATTCAATAACTACCTTTGATGCAAGAGCAGCAAAAACTTAGAGTCATTTGAGAGAGAATTAGATAAGTCTTCCTATACCTCCTCCACCAGTCTAAGATGTTAAGGTTTGTAATACTACATCACCGAATTCAAAGTTCATGTTGAAATAATGGTTAAGTTCTGTATACTCACTCGAACCAGCACAATGCCACAGTAATGGCATAGGTGTTTTGTGTCTCAAAAAATATGTCAACAATTTGATAATATAGATTGAGATATTCTAAAAGCAAGTCTTTCTTATAACATAGATCTAAAATAAAAGTAACAAGATAAATAGAAAAAAATTATCTATAATATAACAACCACTTTACAACAATTTCATTAATAGCTACTTAAAGAAATGGGCCATTTCAAGCTTCAAGTAGCACTAACAATATATTTGCGGCATTCATTAGGAAAAAGTAAATACTAACTTAGTACACTTGAAAAAATGTAAAAATGCACTCATGGAAAACGCTAAGAACATTTAGCATTCTAGTACATACATCCCTATTGCTGGAGTGCAGTGAAATATCTAAGACATTCATCGTAGCAAAAGAACACAATGCATCTTTATTGGAGACTATACTTTGCAAAAGTTGATATGTGGAATTCTACTTATACTTAACATCTTTTCTAAATTTTTTGGGTCACATTCCGTTATCAATACAAAATTTCATATATGCCTATTTATAGATGGATGGTCAATTAAAAAGCTAACTACTTGTATTATTGGGATATTTTAAAATTTAAACTATCTTTAATGCAAAAATTTAAAATATGGCAAGTACATTGTATGTAGAAAAAAGTCCTACTTAACGTGGGTTGACATAACATTTCAAATTCATTAATAGATGTAATGTTTGTGGCTACATTGTCAAAATCGATTGAAAATATATTATTTGTCAATGAGTATTCACCTAAAATAATATTTATCATATAGAAAATATTTTACATCATATAGCATTTGTTAAAAATCTTAAGAGCTATCGGTCTCTTCTATATTTACCATGTATCATTTATCCAATAACATGTGATTCCCATATAAGAATCATTCTACAATTGATTGGTCTATATATCTACACAAATAGAAACTTGTGTTTTAAGATAATTAAATATAGTAGCTAATTCACACTTATCGATGTAATATAGTTTCACAGTGGTTTGTTGCATTGTTTTCGGCTCGTACCTTTGTGAGCTTGGATTCAAAATTTCCTGTTTGTATTATAAGCAATGAACGGAAGATGCATGATTCTATGACAAGTGACATTTGACTAAATATATTGTCAGGGCAATTTTTTGCCTCTAAATAGAATATCGAAATAGGCTTGATGACTACGAACCAACGAATTGAGATATTTGTTACTATCACTTATCTATACCAAACTTTGTTGGGTGCTTTAATTGTGTATGCTTTTTCAAAGTCCCATAATCATTCCCCTTCTTCCATATGTAACTTGATTGATAATAGTTGTAATACGCACAGAAACTTCTATCTTTTCTTGTAAATTTACGAAAATATTTATTAAAAATGAAAGATCTAAGTGGTACGGTTGGCTTACTTATGGATTTGACTTTGACACATATATGGCTTGATACTTCTTCCTTCGGCATTTTTTGGACATTGTCTTCCCCTTCTTCTTTCGTCTCCTTCTCATTGTCGTCTCGTGTTAGTGGTTCACTTTGTCTACCAAGAGTTATGTGCTCAAATCTTGGGAGTGGTATCATTAAATTTACCAAATACTTGTTAGTGAAGTCGTGGAAATCGTAATCTTCCACGTCAAAAAATTGCTTAGGTTCACATTAAATAGATTTTCCCTTATCACATTTTCTAAAACTCCCCTTCTTACTAGAAGATGAATCACGGAAGCAACTTGTTATTTTTTCGATTAGTATAAAAAGAAAATACCGATATGGAAAAGCTGTAATTTGACAATTTGGTTACTGGAAAAAATATATTCAATAGAAGATAATTAAATATAAGTAGAAAAATTAATTTAGATAATAGAAGCACTCGTAAACTAAATAAATTGAAGAATCTAAAAGCATAAGAACTGAGCAAATAGTTGAGTAGAAGGAGTTGAGTAAATTTTCATGGAGAATTGAATGAATGCATAGACAAAACATACACAAACTTCTCGTAAACGTTGAAATATTTCTGAACGTTTGAAATTTTCTCTTGCCTTACAACATTCAAATTAATTTTCTTTTTACGTGTAATGTTACCAAAGGCTACAACCTTACTACCTATCACTTTTTGAAGATTACTAAAGTTAATTTAAAAAAAAATTTACGCATGCATTTGTCAAAGGCTACAATCCTATTTTCTATTTCCTCCTGCTAGCATTTAAAACAGGAACTCTACTTTGCAGAGCTTGTTTACTTTACAATCCTAGTTTTTTTTTTTTTTTTTTTTTTTAATTTTTGTGGAGGATTGACCTACCGGTTTGAATCGAGCCAAATCGACAAGTCACCGAGCCAACGGTTCAACCAATTTATAACCTAGCCTTGACCTGTTGAACCAATGGTTACTAGGTTGATCCAAACTGGATTGACAATTCGATTCGATTCATTCTCATGTCATATATATATATATATATATATAAACATAAATGTGCAGCACGACACTCCAATCTTACCCAAAAAATAAAGCTTCTATGTCATGTCTTACAAAGATATTCATAAGTCGTATATTCATTTCTAACTCATATATAACATCGAAGATCTACACACATGCAAATTTCTCCATGGAATGTTAATATTACTTCCAGTTGATTTAAGCACTACTGTACTGGCTTGACGATCGTTACGAGACTCTACGTTAAAAGGCTTAAAACGACTTACCATCTACGAGTTAGTTTCCATGGCCATGCGCGCCATGACACTCGGCCTGTTCCGAAGGTTGGCCTTAAATGGGCTTTATAACAGCAAGTTGGTCAGAAAAGCTTGGCCCATATTGAGCTCTTATTGGTAATGGCCTCGCTGTAGTAGGCCATTGTGAATAGCCAACTCGTAGCTATAGGCAATTGTATTTTCAAATTTTTATTTTATTTTAAATATTATTTGTATTTAAAATTAATTACAAATTTAGGCATACCTTGTCATTGCCTGCATACATGATGCTACTACTCCACCCACGTATTTACCCTTCAGCATAAAATACGTAGAAGCTAAACTAGTAAAATCATAATTGTGAACAGTTTCCAAAAATTCTCAATTTCTAAACATCTTCAAAATTACATAGTTTAAATTATTTCAATAATCCAAAATTCACCAAATATCAACTCAAATTAATGAATCATTTGGAACTAGAGATAATACTAAGCCTGTCCAAATCTAAACCAACATTTCCTAACACATTATATTAGCGCTCAAACAAGCCACTTTTATTTGCTTTAGTATTATCATAAAATACTCCATATTCAACCTTAGCATAATCACAACCTGAAATTTAAAAATCCTAATAGGATGAGTCATGAAACTCAACACACAATTGTTGTGTGCACACACATATGCAACACTCATACGTAGGCTTATAATTACTAAAGACAACATACAACAATCATTTATCTTAATATTATCGATTCACTAAATTAATACAATTCTAATAAGTAGAATTTGGAATAACTTAGATTCCAATATCAATCAAAATAATTATTAGACCATGACTCATAATTTGCCATCAAAATAATCACGAGATCACAACCTTAAGTATCTACCTGTTGTTACTAAATCCTCTCTTGGTTGTGTATGAAAGCTATGGGCAATGCTGGAGTTAATTTCAATGTCACTACTCCAATACTTAAATCGGCAAATGGGTAGAGAATTAGAGTAACGGGGGTATTAAGGTGTAGAGTAGTAAAGTTTCCATCATTTACCAAGAGGCTTGATATTGTATTTATAAGAGGATGTATGTGCTCCATATGAAAAGTGATATATGCTCATAAATTTTTTCTTTAATTTCTAGATTTAGTAGAGATTTATGAAAGCAATTATTGAGACTATTAACTAGTCTTTTCTTTTTGAGCTCTTCTTTTTTATTATTCATTTGAATTATGGATTGGACTAACCAACCTAGGCCTAAAAGTCTAGTCTTCAAAAAGTTAGTTGACTTGAGTTCAAAGGTTCACATACAAAATAACCTATAGGATTGGTGACTTTTCAATGATGTGTGGTGGGAATCTTCCTAAATACGTTAGGAGGACAATTGAAAGTTTTATGATGGTGAGACCTTCATTACGCGTTTAAAAAGTTTATAGGAAGTGCTAAAATGATGGTGTTCAATTAGGAGAAATGTCCATTTTATGGTTAGGGATGGGACTTTGCCGATAAATGAAAGTGACCCTTGTGCTTTGAGCTCTTAGTAAGCTTCCAAGAAAGTGAAAACGAAGACTATGAGCTGTAGTTTTCTGGAAGTAAAAATGTGAATCCCTTTTTTGGTTGATTTTATTTATTTATTTATTTTTCTTTTATTGTATTTTGTTACATATTTTATTAAGACTCCACATTCTATCACAAAGTAAATGGAATCTGTCACGTATCGATCTCCAATTTTAGGTAACAATAATAATAATAATAGTCGTATTCTTGGAATGAAGTCGGTTACTATCTCAAGGTAGGAGAAAACAACAAACCTAGACACCGGCGCAAATGAAGCTTTTGCAAACTGACACTGGTGGACCGAGCGATATTCATGTTAGAGATGGGTCCTCTGCATGATTCTATCAATGCATGTTACAATAAACATGTAGTTCCCTTTTTCTAAGCTCGTGTTTTAAACTCTTGTGAAGTTGCAATCATGATGTTTTGGTTGAACTTTGACCTAAATACGACCCTCGGAGGCA
Organism: Laguncularia racemosa; assembly: GCA_037954665.1. Classification (NCBI taxonomy): domain Eukaryota; kingdom Viridiplantae; phylum Streptophyta; class Magnoliopsida; order Myrtales; family Combretaceae; genus Laguncularia; species Laguncularia racemosa. Next base: position 4,855,523 of record JBBMOL010000040.1, read on the forward strand.
TGTCGGCCACATGATATCGTTTTGTAGTTTGTAGGTCAATTCGGATGTAACACCATCTAGTTCGTGAAAACGGTTGTCATTCACCATAGTACTTGGTCTTTTTTATTTTATTTATTTCCCCTTTTCTACTATTTTTTAATTTACTTTCGTTCTTTCTTTCAAAAATACATACTTGAATAAGGAACCCTAGAAAGGAATTTCACCCAGATATTACTACTATCTAATTTTCATGTTTTCATATTTATGATAAGCAAATTTATAGTTTGAATTGTATATAAAAAGGGAATATTTATGCAGAGCTTATCATCAATTTTTTTATGAAATTATTTAAATGGAAACTTTATTCCATTTTAACTTAAATATATATTCACAGTCTTTAACTCATTTAAGTATTTATTTATCTATAGAAGGAAAAAAAAAAAAAAAAAAGGAGAGCATGGAGACTTTAGGCTGCCCACGCTATTATCACGGTGTGTGTAGGTCCAGTCGTTGTCATAATTCATGGGCTATAACAAAATGATAATGCTACTTTCTCAAGGGGAAAAAGGAATGAAAAGAAAAGGCGAGAAAAACGAAATAAAGATGGCGACTTTTTGTGTATATGTGGGTGCACCCAGTAATGAAAAATATATTCTTTTCATGGGTGCTGTGGTGGACATAATACAGTCCCCAATTCCCTAACAATTTGCATAACGCAATCCTATCTTTGGAAGAGAAAAAGCAATAGCCTTTCACTAGCTAGTGAAAGATAAAGGCAAACAAAAAAAAAAAAAAAAGCTGAAATTCTAAAGACCATAGAGAGAGAAAAAAAAGTTTAAAGGGTTAGAGGATCTCTACCTTTTATTTATCTTTTGGGCCAAATCTGGAACATCCCATGGAAGCATTACCATGAACATATGTGGTCGAAACGAGGAAACATGGATGAGGGAGATTTAGGATTTTATATAAAGGGATGATGATGGGGATGGATTATAATTGGGTGAATGAAATAAAATACATTTGCAATTATTGTTTTCCAATTTGTGTGCCTGTGTTTTGATTTTTATAATATACATATCTATATTTAATTAAATACTAAAAATTGGGACATGAGACGTATATGGATTGAAAAAAAAGAAAAAAGGAAAAAAACCCTTAAAAACATTAGGATAAGCGCAAGAAAAGAGGAAGGAGATTTGAAGGGCTTTTTTTTTTTTTTTCTCTCTAACTAATGTTTTTTGAATTGAGAAAAACACATGTATGCAAAATTCAAAAAAATCGAAACACAAGTATATTAATTAAAAGCTGGTCAAAGAGCACGCTTTCTATAGTTAACCCACAAAAATTTAAAATAAGGAGGGGTGGATTAAAAGTATTTTCTTGTGAATACATTCATTATCATTATTGCCCTATGAATCAATTATACAATTATTTCTCCCCTTGGTGCATAAAGTGGCTTACCTAGGAAAGGTTTTTTTTTTTCCCAAAAAAAATGATCTAATTTAAAAGTTTATAAAAAATGTCAAATGTTTTTTCTTTAGAGCTCCGCATTTTTTTAATGGTAAAATCAAAACATTTATACATTACTTTAACGAACAAAACCAAACCAAACTTAATTCGATTCCAAAACTAAGTCATCATTGTTTCCTTTACAAACATTTAAGTCCTTAACAACATAACCTAAAACATCCTTAGAAACATTTCTACAAAAAAAAAAAATGCTCTTCTTCCTCAAACATGGGGGACAAGTCGAACTGGCCCTGAATTAGTCTAAATCCATTAGTTCTCGGATAAAAAAAAAAAAGAACCGAAATCGACTTAGGGTCCCTTAGTTCCAAGTTAATTCATGTAAATCAACCTTGAATTTTTTATTTTTTTTATTTTTGGCCTAGATTTAACCAATTTACCCTATGAACCTATCAAACCAATGGATTTTCATACAAATTGATTGGCTGAATTATCGATTCAACCCAACTCATAACCAATATCTATTCATCCCTATTTAACCCTTGCTCGGCGAAATAGTCTGTTATACTGTTAAAGCTTCTTGGATTCTATAGTGTCTTGCAAAGCAAAATTCAAGTGTGTCGTCCTTGGTTGAGAAACAAACTGAGATAATTGTTGAATTGAGAAAGATAAATCCAGTCTTGTTATAGTCAGATAAAGCAATCTTCCTACTATGTGTTTGTAAACAGTAAGGCCATCTAATAGCTTTCGAGATCTATGATCAAGTTGGAATCCCAATGGAAAAGGGCCTCGTGTAAGCTTGGCTCTAGTAAGTCCAACATCCAGTAATATATCTAAGGCAAACTTCTGTTGATTCAAAAGAAAACCAACATCTAGTTGACAAACTTCAATTCCAAGAAAGAAATGAATTTGACTAAGGTCTTTTATTGTAAAGGCTGCATCAATCTGTTTCTTCACTTGATTAATATCTTTAATGGAATCTCTAGTAATCATCACATCATCAACGTAAACTAAAATAGTAGTGAAGCTAGAAACTTATTTTCGAGTAAACAAAAATAATCTCCTTTAGACTAAACAAAACCAAGTAAAACAATAAAACTCAGTGAACTCCTTATTCCATTTTATTGAAGCTTGTTTGAGTTCATAAAGTGATTTAGTAAGATTACAAACTTGACCATCTTTTGCTCCTAGATATCCTTTAGGAGAAACCATATATATTTCTTCGTCTATAAAACATGTAAGAATGCATTGCTAACATCCAACCGATGGATGTGCCAACGTTTAACTGATGCAACTACTAACAAAAAGCGAACTGTAGTGAACTTTGCTACAAGGGAAAAAAGTATGTGTATAATCAATACCCTCAACTTGTGTGTAACCCTTTGCTACTAATCGAGCCTTGTATCTTTCAATAGACCCATCTGATCTGAATTTAACCTTGTAAACCCATTTTGATCCAATGGCTTGTTTTCCTGGAGGAAAATTGGTAAGTTCCCATGTTCTATTGGATTCAAGAGCTAAAAGTTCTTGATCTATAGCTTCCACCCATTTTGGATCACTTTGAGCTTCTTGATAATTTTGTGGTTCTTAAATTGTAAGAACATTTGCTAATGAGATCACATATTCTTGAGGTAAATGATGAAAAGAGTTATTATGGAATAGAGGATACAAATTAAAATGAGGAATTATTGTAACAGCTGATAGACTTTTATGTGCATTACATATGAAATCTTTGAGCCAAGCAAGAGGATGTTTGTCTCGTTTAGATCTCCTAAAAGTAGACTAAATCTAAATTAAGTGTTTGAGGTACAAAGGATGAATCTATGAAATTTTCTAAAGATGGAACTTGAGATTTAGTTGATAACTCTATGATATCATCTAATGATGAATTGGAATTTTTATTGGCCAAACTAGTAGGAAATATAATATTATGATCATCAGAAGATATATCATTTTTATCATTAGAAATATCATTTGTGTTAAGTTTAAAAGGAAATACATTTCTTGTGAAAAGTACATCCCTGCTTACAAACCTTTTTTTAGACTCTAAGTCGAACAATTTGCAACCTTTCTGTCCTAATGGATATCCCAGAAATACACAACGTTTGCTTCTAGCATCAAATTTATCCTTGGGTTTAGGATTTATTGCTAAATAACATAAACATCTAAACACCCTTAAGTGATCATAGGAAGGTGGTTTTTGATACAATACTTGGTAAGGTGTTTGCCATTATAAGGATTCTATTGGCATTAGGTTTATGAGATATGTAGTAGTCAATAAATATTCTCTTCAAAAGGTTTGATAAGAATAAAAATCCGACAAGACTTATCATTGGGGTAAGAACTAAAGGATTTCAAATCTTGGCGATAAGGGCCCATTTTGAGCAGATCGACCCTGGAATTATTTATATATTAACCTCTTTTCTATTATTCTTGTATTGTATTTTCCAACAGGCACACTTATCATATTTCATAAGGCAATGGACAAACTCCTTTAGACTCAGCTTGTGAGTTATCCATGGACCGACCTGAACCGGCGATAAGCTGGGCCGATGGATCCTATAGAAGACCGGCATCTTGAAGACCATTTCTTTTATATATTTCTTCTTTCATGAACTATTTTGGTTGTATTTGGTTTTGTGACACTTTTATTTCTTTGTAACTTTCATTTAGGGTTAGCCACCTTAAAAGTGGCAAACTTGTAATTTTGAGTACTTTTTAACCCTAGGAGTAGCAAGTATAAATACTTGCTTAAGAGAGGGTTTGAGGAGCTTATCATTTTGCAGATTATACACTTCCTTTCACGTGAGAATTAGGGTTCATACCTTGGTTCCAAACTCTTATCAATTTCAATCCCAAGAGTTGAAATTGTAGCGAGTGCAACATCTTGAAATTGTAAGTTATATCAATTTCATTTTGTTGTGATTTCTTTTCTTCTCTAGTGTGTCATATCTAGAGTTGAATTGAGATATTTCTTGGTCAGAAATACTTCTTATTGTTCACGAATTCTTGTGCTTATTTGAAGTATTTATCAATTATATTTGGTTCATCATTGAAAATTTCCCTAGGAAACGTGTTCTTCACTATTTGAGAGGGATTATTTTTGTTACGGTTTTTCTTTTGTCATTTGAGGTTTATTTGCGTGGATTATATGAAATTAAGAGGTTGTTAGAAGGTATTATCAGTGTGGTATTCTAATTATATAATTGGATATTTGGATTTCATCATTTCTTCATTAGGGTTCACGTGAAAAGTGCCCTTTGTGGATCCGATTTTGCTTAGACTTGAGATTGTTTTTCTTAAGTCTTTTGGTTGTGCTTCTTAGTGGAATTAGGCACATCATCTTTTTGGTATCAGAGCTATATCATATTTAGATTTAAGATTGAACACATCATTGTTGTCTAATTGGTTCAAAAGCATTGAGATTTGACGCTAATGTTCATGAGATTGAAGCTAGTGTGAATGACATTGTCTAAGTGTCTTTCAATCTTGGTTTTGTGTGCTTAAACTTGGATTTAGGCACATCAAGGTTTTAGGAAGATTAGCATATATACGGAGAGATCTTGCAATATCTAAAAGGTGCCTATGCTTCCTTTCCACTACTCTATTTTGTTGTGGTGTATAAAGTACACTTTTTTTTTTATGAAGAATGCCATGTTTGGAGAATATTTCTTGACATTCTTTTGACAAGAACTCAGTTCCATTATCAAAACAAATGGTTTTATAAGATATAGAAGTGCTATGAGGAAAAGGAAATCTATGGAACTTTGCTAGTAAGCAATTATCACATAAAAGTTTTGATTTCACAATTCCTTTGACCTGAGATAAATGTTGTGATTTTGACATTGATATATGTCCTAATCTGCTATAAAGAAGTAACAAAGAATGATCACTACCTGAATTTTTATTGAAGTAACAACTTGCAGTGGAAGAATTGAATTCTGAATAAGCTAGAAGACCTTTTGATTCCAATACATAAAGTCCATAAAGGCTTCTAGCAGCTGCTACAACTCTAGATTTCGAGTCCTGGAATACACATTTATGAGAATCAAATGTGGCTATCAAATTTGTTTGAGTGAGAAGTTTATTAACTGAGAGAAGGTTGAAGCAAAATTCTGGTACGAATAATACATTAGCTAATATGATTTCATTATTGATCCATATTTTTCCTATCAAGGTAACTAATTTTCTTTGACCATCTAGTAATTTAATGTGAATTGGTTTATCAAGTGTTTAGATTTGAAACAAAAGTTGATAATGTAGTATCATGTGATTTGAAGCACTTGTGTTTACAATCAAAGAAGTCTTTGAATTATTAGATGAAACTAAAGGATCTAAGGAACACATGTTACTTGCAAAACTCGTGAAAGACATATGTGGATCTTCTCTTATATTCTATCTTGCCTTCAAGATCTCAACAACCTCTTGACAGATCTTGCTCAAAAAATTAAGAATCTTCTCTTGCATTTTGTCCTTGTTATGTATTTCTACTTCTCATATCGAGAGGATTATCCATGACAAATGAACTATTATTTCTGGTGTCAACATGAGCTGCTATTCGAACATTCTTCTTCTCTTTTGGATTCTCATACCAATCTGAAAAACCAACAATTTCAAAGAAATTTTCAATTGAGTGTCCTGTTTTCTTATAATGAGAGCACACTACTTGATTATACCCTTTTCCCTTTTTACCTTTCTTGTTTTTAGCCATGAATGCTGACATATCATCACTCAAACAATTTCCAAAAGTTAATTCTTTTTGTTTTTCAATTTGAAACACCAGATAGTATGCCTCGTTAACAAATGGTAGAGGATCCATAGACAATATCTGACTTCTAGTACTCTCATATATGTCGCTGAGCCCCATCAAGAATTGAAACAGTTTATTTTAGTTGCCGATCTCCAAAATCTTGGTAGACAAATTACAAGAACATCCATAGCTCCACAATTACAAATAGGAATACTACACATACTGTCCAATTCGTCCCACATCTTTTTCAACCCATTATACTACATTGCAACGTTCATCGTGCCTTGTTTAAAATTCACAATCTCATATTGAATTTGATACAATAAAAGACCATTTAGCAATCCAAAATGCTGACAAATATCATCTCAAAGTTCTTTTTATAATCTAGCATATAAGAAGCTTTTCGATAATTCTTAGACCATGGAATTCAAAATTCAGTAGCATATCATAAAATCACATCAAATCCATTTTTGCTTGTAATTTGAATTTGACTTAGGTTTCAGGAAAATGATGGGGCTTAGAATGCTTGTCATTTTTGCTTATCATTTGAGTTTGAAAATCAGCATACCATGCAATTTCAGTTTCATCAAATCCATTTTGCTTGTCACTGATAGCTTTTCAGAATATGTCACGAACAAGAAGGAAAAATGAAACCGAAATTCCTAAAGACCAAGCTTTAATACCATGTTTAAGTTTTGTATGCAAGCATTGGTCAAAGAGAAAACAAAAGTCTATCTTGAACAAAGGAGAAATTGCATATTCTTGATGATATTGTATTCTTGAGTTCAGGATGAAAGATGTAGTTAAAGTATTCATCTAATATATTGGTGTATTTATACTAGTCTCCTACCCATAGTACACTGTGATCTCTAGACAACATGTGTGATATATATTAACTCTTATCTTATCATATTAACTGTTATCTTAACAACTATCGGAAGTCTTTATGCACTTTTCCCACTGTATCCAAGAGTTTCTTTGGTAAGGGGAAAACTTGGGAATAAAAGTTTGCAGTATTTTCTAGTACAGACAAATAACAATTTTTCGACCCACCATAATGAGCATCTTCGTCTCCCATCCAGGGAACTTACTTCTTACTTTCTCTAGGATGAAATTTAGGACACTGCTGGATAACGTTTCCCCTTGCTTCACATTAGGCCAAGATATTTCCCCAAGTTACTTCTAGCTCTTATTTCAAACAGGCTACATATATCATCCTTCCTCTAATCATCAATATTATTCGAAAAAATGATACTAGATTTTTCATTATTGACCTTCTGCCAAGAAAAGCTACCAGACATATCCATTACAAATTTCATCATCCTTACATTATCAATGCTGGCTTCTCCCATTAACAGGATATCATCCGTAATAGACAAATGAAATAATCCTATACCCATTCGCCTAAATTTGATAGGCTTCCAATATCCTTCTTCCACATACATGTGAATGGGCCAGCATTTTCAAGACCAGCATTTAAAAAAAACAGGCATGCAAGTTATTCACTCCAAGGGTCTTATTATTCCCTATGCACCACACAGCGGCTTTAATTTCCTCATCATGTATTCGGGCCTCTAGAAGCATCCTCTATCCCTCCAAGATACAAGCTCTAGAGTTTTCCCAAACAAATAGACCTTTTGCATTACATTCCTTCCCTGACAAGTACAAGGATTTAAAAAGCTTAAAATAATTTCATTTATTCCCTCAATGTTATCCATCTAATTCTCTCATTTATCTTACAGACCTAAAATTCTCGTTTTTAATCTTCTAGCTATGGTACAGGCATGAAGGAACTTTGTATTTCTTTCTCCCTTCAGCATCCATTTGGTTTGAGCTTTAGCCGCCCACAACTTCTCTTCATTACTTAAAACACGCTGGAGTTCCTTGGACAAAAACTTTTCACGATTGAGAAGATCCTGTGTTGATCTAATTGCAATGAAACTCAAATCCTCTCTTTCTTTTGATTTACGGCTTCTTTGTCTAGAGCTTGAAAATGAAGAGGGGGATTTAGAGCTTCTAGTCAAGGGTTTTCTGTGAGCCTTTGTTTGATTTAGGGGTTAAATTTGTTTCGAACATGAGATTTTAATAGAGCACTTAAGGATTAAATAATAAAAAAGAACATAGGTCATGAGTTTTTTAAGTTACAAACCATAAATTAAATGATTGCAAAAGCAACACAATATAAGTCTTTTTTTTCCATATATTTCTTTAAAAAAAAAAATAGACGACAAACTCTAAATCATACGAAATTGCATGTAAAGTCCGAATTCGGATATTCTCCAAAGTGCACAACCTTATAATGTAAAATTCTTCCCTTACAATAAAAGCAATAGAAATGACATGAAAGTACATATTCCAATTCCAAACACCAACCACCATCCAGGAACTGTTGTCAATCGAACGTTATGTATTAGATTAAGAAGAAAACAGAGTGTTGGAATGGAAACGAAGTTCATGTGAAATTTTTTTAAAGAAAAAAAATTCAAACCAGCACTTAAAATTAACATAATCAATTTAAAAATGGTACTATCATATCATATCTGCCCGTGGAGTGGTTCTTCCTACCAAAGGGATATTATCGTATGAATGATTTAAAATTTTTGAAAGTATTGTGAGTTGTGACACATGAAATGGCCAACCACTCTCAAAGGCTCAAAAGCATTACGGTCCAATATTAGTCCAAACAACCCAAAAAGAGACAGGAGAGAAGCGAGGAGCGAAAAAGTTCAAAAAGAGGTTGGTATGGCGGTGATAGCTTTGTGTGTGGATTCGTTTAATAATAATATAGGGGAGGGATCACATTTATGATTTTAATGTTAGTTCATTATTACTATTATATTCTCTATAAAAGTCTAAGAGCACTGGTTGGCCTTTGATTTTTCCTTTCTATCAAAATATTCTATCTATATAAGAATTCTCCTGCCATCTCCCCCATTCATCACATATTCATATCCCCCCTCTCCCTTTTTTTCTCTCTCTCTCTCACACACACACATATAAACACACAAACACTCAGCAACCTCAACCTGAGTCCCTTTCCGTATTCTAGATGATATATCATGCTTAATGAATCTTTTCCAGCTTCGTGATTCTTAGAACAGCTTTTTTGAAGTACTGAGAAGTGTTTAATGAAGGTTAACGAATGAGTTATGCCTGGCTCCCTGTATGCCACAAGCACATGCCCTCTTCATTTGAAGTCGGATGTTGCTGGTGGCATGCGAGGAGCCAAGCATACATCCATGTCTTTCTTTAGCCACAATCATTCATGCCATGAGTATTTTCGTCAAAATAATTTCATCGTCATGTTGCGTTAGTCCTTAGTAAGATTATGGGGTTTTACCGTTGGCAGTTTTAAATTTCATTTTTTTTTTTCTTTTCCTGACGAGCAGATGTCGAAGCAAGTCAAAGGCAGTAAGCAGTTATTAACTTCATTAATTATTTGTATTAGATATGTACGGTGCCGTTTTCTCTGCTTATGAATTTGTGGCAGGAATCTCTCGAGATCAATTGGTCCGACGTTACTGCATCATTTCTTCAACATGAAGCATGTGAAAAGCATTTCAGAAAACATTACTTACCAAAGATATGGTACATGTTGCCTAAACCCTAGTCTTAATTTTCATTCTTTTTCGATATCTGCGTCACATTCACTCCTTAACCTTCTATTTCATGTTTTAGTCGAATGTTCTAATCACGTTCCTATAATATTTATTTATTTTAATTTTCATCTAATTATTAGCTCCTGCTTTGTGTAATATATGTATATATATATAGAAAACTAGATTAATTCGTCGTTCTCAAACATCATTGTATACTGGAATACCTCCTTATTTATAAACGAAAGCAAGATTAAGAATTATATATATATGCTCTTCTGCTTCGAGTAATTAACGTTCTTTTGTCGGTCGCTTTGATTTCATCGCCACCCTTCATTGTTTTTGTACGATGTCTTCAAGTTTAGGTGATTTTGTTTTAATAATTGTATGCATATAGTTGATTTATACAGGTAAATACAAACGACATCTCATGTTCTTTGTTTACATCACTTTAATTTTATTGGACTGTATTGAATTTTCTTTTCTTGGGGATATTCCAGTTTCCTTGTCATTTTTGTCTCGTCCAGCTTATCAGCTTTTATCGACACTCCTCGTTATTAACTTGTCCTAATGCGAAATGCATAGCTCTCTGGTGAGTATGAATATATATATATTATTCATTTAAAGATAGAGGCATTGATTTGAATAGAAAGAAAAATTGTTTTCACAGTGGGGTTGAACGAAGCGGATGCACTAAGTGAAATCATTAGACATTGCCAAAATTTCCATCAACAGCCATCGTGTCAGAAAGTTTGGTCATACAATCGTCCATTGGAGGCATACAACAAAAAACCCTCGCCTAATCAAGGAAAGTTTTGGTTTTTGCGCTAGCCAAAAGAAGACGTTAGAAGTGAATAGTAGTCAAATACGTCACTGTCTTATTAGGTTCTTTATGCAGTCAATGTTTCGGCCCCGTGATTTCCGCCCTTTAAGGGTGTTTTTGAATGAAGGAATGTGTCTGGTCTGGCTTTACTAATTTGTCTACTGTACTTGCATGCACGGGCTGGGACATCATCATGTCTTTAACCCTTGAACCCTTTTGAGTTTACCATGAGTAATAATTTCTCTCTGTAGAAAGCCTTTTGAAAAGAAAAGTCGTGCGAGTTCATATTATTGTATCTAAGGAAAAAAAAAAGGAAAAAAGAAGAAGGAAACTATGGCCTATGAAGCCTCATAGCTTTATAGATCAATCATTTATTTAAATTTTGTTGGTAAAAGTTATTGTTCTGTATTTAAATCTGAATCCAAATGTTCATCTTTTCTTGTTATATGATTTTCTCTTATTTTAATCAAGTGTTATAGCGTAATATTAAAACAATTATGTAAATGAAAATAGAGCAATTTTAGTATAAAAACTCATCTACGCGTTAATATCGTCAGTTGATATTAACAACAAATGTTCACAATTGGTGCGAAAATGTTTTTGGCCGGACTTTGGGATAGTGAAATTTTGCAATTATATTCTTTTGGTATAACACTTAAAATTTACGATATTATAGTTATGGTGTGTTTTGTAGATCTAGGCGCAAGACCATGTCTAATTGATCGGTAGAATGACTCTAATAAAACATGCATCGATACATATACATGTCTCACTTTTTGCCTCTTCGATGTTCTTTTCTAACTCCCTCTCACTTTGTTCACTTTTTTTTGTGTAAACAAAACTTAACTCTCTAAATATAGGGTTTTATGAAACTTTCTTCTATGCTTCTTTATTTATCTACAAGGTGTGAGGAAGAAGATAGGGAAATGAGCGGGAGATGTCATATTTTGAGTTCCAAAGGATTTCAAAAGCCAAACTTGTTTAAAGTATTGTATCCCTTTTTCTATTATTTTTGTACTCTTTTATACTAGGGTTGAGTTACAATGCTTTGCTGGCACAAGTAGTTACACAGCCTGTTACATATTACACAAAGATGGAATGTTTTCTATCTCATCTTATAGCCAACATGTATTTTTTAAAGTCTTTTTTGGTTGATGTATAACATTTTCCCCCATGGTTAGGGAAAGGACTTTGTTGTCTAGGTTGTAGGTTAAATAAGCTTTTTGAAAATTGGTAGAATTCTCACAAGTAACATCTTCTTCTAATAGTACACCATTCCATTGCAACAAAATTTGAGGAACCAGCACCCTCACTCCAAAGCTTGTCTCCAATCAAAGATAGTGAGACTTAATAGTATGATTCACATCTAAGTCACTAGGTAAGTCTAAATAAGGTAGATTAGTACCACATGCGAGCTTGAACATAAACTATGAAAGATTGAATGAATATGAAAATAATAAGACAACTTTAATTCATATGCCACTAATTCCTCCCTACATTTAACTCGAGAAGGATCATGATAGCTCTTTCTTAATTTACGACTATAGTGTTCAACTAGTAGTGTACCCTACCAAAAATGTTGTAAGGGCACAAATGCGATATCACCTTCTTGTAACTTAGCACTATTTCTATGTCGATTAGCCATAACTTTCATTTTGACTGGTACCTTTGGGAAATGAGCACCACAACAAATTTAGTATTTAGCTACCAAATTTAATTGTCGCATTAAATGGGTAACCTAATCTAATTTTTAGTGATTGGATTTATGATTTATAACAAATGTGACAAATCGAAGATCTTTGACTGCAAAATAATTACTTTGTAAATTATTTCTTAGAAAAATTAATTATTTTTGTAAACTAAGTGGATGGTTGCTCATCTAATGTAAACTTTAAAAAAAAAAATTAAGATAGGGTTTTCTCTTTTCTTAATCAAACTTCGCAATACCTAGAAAGCATGTTTCACCTTGTAAAATAGAAGTTTAGGGAAAGGTCCTCTTACTGTTCTAACCCCACACTAGATGTGAATCTTATTTTCTCATGATGCTCTAATGCTATAGTTGGTAGTGAAGTTGCTTTAGGTAAAAAATTAAACCAATGAGCTATCTTGAGCTAAATAATTGTTCCGATGGAACAGAGAGAATAAATTAGGGGTTATTTGTAATTTAGATCAAATTCTAGAAAATGAAATGAGTCAAAGTGTTCTACATGACTGGTGTTTAAAGTTGTCTATAATTGAGTAAATAGTTGCAAGCCACTTAGAGTCGATCATTATGAAAGTCACAACAAACTTGATTGCATTTTCCTAAGGCTGTTCGAACTTCCTCTGCTAAATCATCTCAATTTTTCTTAATAAATGATTCGCCATGATAAGATTGCACTTGTTGTGGGACTTTCAAGCTTTTCCAAGATTTTTGAAGTCAAGGGCCAATTGAAAGCTAAGTAGTGGCAAGACTATAGTTAGAGCTGGGAATACGGGGCGGGCTGGCCCGTAAAGCTCTAAAAAATTTTGTAGGGCGAGCTGAAAATTTTGCCTACATTTGTGTGGCCCATAGGTCAAGGCAGGCCAACTTGCCACAAGCACAGGTTGGCCGGCATAGCCCGCAAAAAAAAAAAAAAAAAAAAAAAAAACTCAAATTAGCTTACTAAGTTGTCCAATACCAATAGTAAAACTAAAAGTAAAGTAAGTAAATAAACTAAAAGACAAAAGTAACAACTAAAACGGAGATGCAACACACAAACACAACACAAAACTTCTATACTCAGATTGTAATTTCATGCTCAGTCACTGCTACTAGAATATGAAAGAAAAAAAAAAGGTTTGACATCACCTTAGAGTTAAACAAATTAAATGGTTGCGAAAAAGAAAATGAGAAACAATAAATAAAAAAAGAGTTGATGATGAAAATGATTTTTTTATTTTGTAAAAAAAAAAAAACTCTATGAGAGGTAGATCGAATTTTTGGACCCGCAACATGTGCGGACCAATGCGGGCTGGCCCGCTTCGACCCACAGGCCAGTACGAGTCAAGGTGGGCTGGCTCCCATTCAACCCGCTTTCTCAGCTCTAACCATAGCTAATGAATGGGAGGAAGGATTTTTTTGGTTGGACATGCTTCATTTTTGTGAATGTACTTCCCAAGTACAAGTAAAAGTTCTTGCTAATGGTAAAAAGGGTGTTCAATGTGGCAGCTTTTAGAAAAGAAAGGAAAAATTGTAGCAATCATCATGGCATCACTATAAACATAGAATCCCAAATTATGGAATTAACAATAATAAATATAGAAGTTGTGGTCAATAAGGTGGAATCATCAAAACACCAAAATATTCAATGTAAAGACATTTTTTCAATCTCTCCCCATCTCTCTATATTTCTATCTCTTTGGTTCTTTACCTTATTTGTGTGATCTTTACCAATTCTACATCTTTGGAATCATTACTTGCTTGTTCTGACTATTGCTTCATTGAGTTCATTATTTCTTCGTCAAATGCCTATTCTCCAACCATTATTAGAGGATCTTAGGTATTCTATAACTAAATTTTTCACTTGCAGATTAGTTTCATTACAAAATAATTTTTGGAGTCTTTTTAAAATAATTGATTAATAGGTTTCTTAGTTTCTTTGGTTGAATTATGATGAAAAATCATTATTGTTACCACATAATTATAGTAACTACTAACAATGAAAAGCTGATGAACAAATATCCCTTAATTATATGTGGAGGCAAATTGTGGTCTTTTAGGTTAACAAATGAATGTATATAAAATCAAGAATAAAGATAAACTAAAGAGTAGAAAATGAAATGTTCCTTTATAATCTTTTTTTTCCTTTTTCTTTTTTAAGAAACTATACAAATGTCAAAAGTATCCCCGAAGGTGTTGGAATCTTCCAAAATAGGTTAGCCTCTCCAAAACTTTATAGCTTAATGCAATACACTTGGTATATGATGGCATTATTTGTTTTAGGATAAAAGTGTAAATATTCCATTTCCTCTATCTTTGAAATTAAGTAATTATACCTTTCTCTCTCTATATAAAGTGCTTTTGGACCTCTACATGATTATTTACCCTTGTTAAAAATAAAAATAAAAATTTAATTAAGTATAACAACATATTCAAAAACTACAAAAATAAGCAAAAAAAAAAAAGAGAGAGAGATTTTTCTCTTTTCTTGATTATGTGATTTTTTTTTCTAAATTTAATAATTTTTTATTTTTAATCCAAGGGAAAGATAGGAAATCAGGGTATAGAAAAACCACTTCCTCTTTTTTTCAAGGATTTTGGAGTTTACACATTCAAATTTAAATATAAAAAATTTAAATGCACATGGTATATATAAGGTTTGTATTCGCTATTAACCCTCTTATTTTAAAGTAAACCTTTTGCCAATTTTTCACATGAGCTAGTTTAGGCCCACCCTTAATGGCCTAAAGCTTCAATATTTTCAACATCTCTAGTTTCCAAAATCTCATTTTGATTTGTTTCCATGATCCAACCAATACTCCATCAAGTCTCTTGTAATTATTTTATATCTATTAAGTGCATTTTTGTACTACCATCTCATTGATAGTTGATATGTAATTTAGGGTATTGACTACCCAACTCCATAAGCACACAGATCATATAAAGCACTACAATAAGTAAGACTCTAGTTGTTGAATCTAATAGGAAATTAGTGCAAAATTTACTATGCTACAAGTAAGGAATCAAGCTATTCAATGAGATCAATAACAAGAAAATTTTAATTGTTAAAACTATTAGCTTAAACTTATACAGTAGAAATAACAAATTATGCAAAAAGTGGAGTTCATTCATAGTGATTCACTGATTCAAGAGAGTTTCATGAGCAATGGATTTCATAAAACAAATTTAAGGAAAAGAAATATAATGAGATTTGACCATTCACAATCTATTTACTAATTATTTCCAAATATTAGCAAAACTAGTTTAAAAACATTCAACTCTTGCTTTTGTTTAGTATTAACAAAGTTCAGTCCACATAGAATTTCGAGAACAATTAGTTACACTAACCCTATTGGTATTTTCAACATTTAGAAACAGTATTGTCAAAACTAGTTTTACATTGAATATTCACTTTACAAATGTTGTAAACAAGGAGCAAAATTTTTCAAAGGCAATTAATATAAGAAGAGCAATATTGAAGTACATCATGAAATCTACAAAACACAAGCTACTTTTACTCTACACTACATCATGAACTCTAGAAACAAACTTAGCAATTCATATATCTACTTGGAACTAACAAAAGAGATAGTAAATAAACTCAAAGATTAGTCCAAATAGGTTGAAAATGTTCAAAGTAAACAAGTAGGAATAAGGTCTAAGCTACTCAAAACTAAGTCATGAACATATGACTAGTTAGACTATGCTAATTGAAAACCTTGCTATAATTAAACTAAGTCATGAATATATGACTAGTTAGACTATGCTAATCGAAAACCTTGCTATAATTAAATTAATAGACTGGCGCAATTGCATGCATGTGTCAAGTACTCATTAAGATGCAAAAAGGGAGAATGTACATTTTGGCTATGTAAATAAAGTATAGGTTTCTCTTTCTTAATCAGTTGAATTAAAACCTAATTTAAGTTTTTAAAACTTTATTTAAACAATGTGGAAAAACTTGATATTAAATAGATTAATGAGTGAACTCCAATATTTTAGTGTTCTTAATACATTTAAATGTGATGGAGTAAACTATGCATGTGGAAGTTGCTACAACTTTACTTTTAATTGATGCTCCAAATAACTAAAAAGAGTGTTAAATATTATGAGATTTGAATAGAATGTGTGGAATATATAGTTGGTAGTTAACAAATGAGAAAATCTAAAGTTGTTTAAATTTACTATTTGTTGTTCTTGTTTTTCATGATATATGTTTTGCTAAAGGACAAGAAAAATACAAAATCGAGGGTAATTAACAAATGCGAAAGTTATATATATATATTTTTCCTGACTTTTACATTACAATTTGTGTGTATTTATATACTCTTGATAGAAAAAATGTGTGGATTTGTAAAATATATAACAAAGTTAAATCAAGTAAATTGATTACATGAAAGAGTGACTAGAAATTAAATATAAGTAAATTGTATGTAAATATCAATAGAATTTTAATACATAAAAACATAAATAATAATTCATAATAGAATTTGAATACATGAAAGATGAAAGAGTGACTACTAGAAAGTAAATATAATAGAATTTTAATCACGTTAAAGTCCATATATCACACCCAAAGCCCAACGTGACGGTACAGTCCCTGCAATTAAGATCCACCGTCACATCCAACTAGTAGCCCACTAGTCCAACATTATGCAACAGCAGCCCACGTCTGTAAAGCATTCACGAGAAGAGGTCGACTCCCATGCAAAAGTCAACCACGTTTAAAATCAGCCAGGGGTCTATGAAATTAGGCCATTGCAATGGCAAGCTCGCACGAGAAACATGTCCACGTCCAGCCCTCCACGTTAACTGAGAAAGCAGTAGTCCACTTCACATGGAGAATTGATTGACAATAAGAGATTTGTTTTCAACTTATAAGGTGTTAGTGGAAATCGTAATATAGAGTATTAATCACACATTGAAGCGAAAATAAGAGTGTAAAGTGTTCTTAAGTAGGTGTTTTTAGTGATGTGATAGCTTAATCACATGTGTGCTATGTGGAAGAATCTAATATTGTCCATGTATGATAATTATAGACTTGGCACCTACATAATTAAATATGATAGTTCTTTTTTAAACTTGAAATTTAATTATTTACTTAAAAAAGATTTTTCTAATTTTAATTTTAACTTCTATTAAGAAATTTTAAGAAGTGGTTAAGTCTATTAAATAAATAGACATAAACCAAAGGATATACCTATTAAAATCAAATAAGTTATGTTTTTTTAACAAAATAAATACGATGAATCTCTTCAACCATATTAATTTGGTTATTTCACAAATTTACCAAAGAAAGTTTGAGAAAACTTTGTTGTATCCCAAAGTGATTTGTTCTCTATAGTGAGGACAATATCACTTTAAGAAAATTGATGTTTTACACTTTAAAAGCAAACGATTTAAGAGAGAAAAAGAAAGAGAGTGTTTCTTATTATGTTTTCTATTGTACTTTTATTTGTCATGAGCCCAACACTTCCTTAGGTTCTTACCAATGAAAGCACTTGCAATATTTTAATAGCCGATAAAATAGACATATACACCAAAAATAGATATGATTATCTAAATTTTTTCCTTGTGGTGTTTACTACATCAAAAAGATTGATTATCAAGTAGCTACCCCATTAAGTTTATAATACCTAGCATTTCATAATGTCTACTATATGAATTGGTTCATTCGAGAGAAACTATCCACTGTAACTTATCTATATTTTAATATTAGAATAATAGAAAAATGCATACTTTTATTCTTCAATGTCTACTTACATTTTTATTTGATCCCTCCTCTTTTTTTATTTGAGTTATTAATGTTTATAAATTTTTAGAAAAATAAAACTTTTGTTAAATCTATTTAAATTTTTATCCATTCATGAAGTATGCTAATTTGAAATTAATCCACAATAGTTAATGCAATAAAATGATAATATTAATAACATTTTATTACTTGGTATTGTTATTTGATGGCTTGAAATGCAAAGTCGTATTTAGCTTTCGATTAATTGATGTAAAGGTAATGAAACACGTTCTTTACTTCACCTTTGGTTGCTTATTATTTGGAAGGTGAGGAGATAATAACTCTCTCACTACTTCATGAATAGTCAATAGAGAAAGCTCTAGCTTATAAATTTAGGAGCATATCAATTTGTAAAGACAAGTCATTTTGTACTATCTCAAACACAAGAACTATCTCTCACTAATAAGTCTTGTTTTCTCTTATCTTCTCTTTAATCATTGGTGAGAGTTTGAGTATATACACTAATGAGGAAATGAGAAGTGTTTAGATGTATTTGAGATTTGGCTACGAGTCAAGTGTGACAATCATTTATTTGTATTCTCCATCGCATGTGATACCAAGTTATAATAGTTGTCTTTTTTTATGTGGATGTCAGCTATAAGTTGAACTATATTTGTGTTTAAACCTACACTTTATCTACTCTTAGTTTATAACAAATTGGAATCAAAGCACTTATAGTGTTTTGAGAAGACTTGTATAAAAAAAAATGGTGACAATGAAATTTGACATTCATGAGTTTGATGGACATATCAACTTCAGGATGTGGAAGGTTTAAATTTAGCTATTTTGACACAACAAAATTTAAAAATCACTCTTTCTAAGAAAGAAAAGAAGCCTACCACAATGACGGAATCTAAGTGAGATGAATGAAAAAGCTCTTTCTACTATTCAATTATGCATTATAGATGATGTACTATAGGAGGTTTTCGTAAAGAAAACACAATGGAATTATGAACTAACCTAGAGTCCTTGTACATGAATAAGACGATGGCTAATCATCTTAGCGTATTGTAATGTTTATATATGCTTCATGTGGATGAAGGGATATCCATTATATCATATATTTTTTAATTCACTTCACTCATCATGGAATCGAAAAATATGAATGAGACATTCTTCAATGAGCAATAAGAATGATGTTACTTTGTTTTTTACCTCCTTCCTAGAAACATTTTTGAGAAATGCTTATTTATGGGCATGAATGTCTAGATATTGAAAAGGTTAAGTCCTCTCTTTTGAGGCATGATAAGATAAAGAATGATGTCCCTATACTTAGCCTATTTGTTAAAGGGAGATCAAAGGAGGTTGGCTTGAGTAGTTTTAGAAGGAGCAAGTTTAGATGTAAGTCTAGATATCATAAAGGAAGATGTCAATACTGCAAGAAAGGAGGGGCATTGGAAAGTATAATTTCCAAGGCTCGAGGAAAAGAATGAAGCAAGTTTGAGTAATGCAGTAAGTGTTGCTAAAGGTGTTGAAAATGTTATATCTATATCAATTAGTTTAGTTGGTGATGCATGGATTATTGATCTTGGTTGCTCCTACCACATGTATCTAAATCAAGAATGGTTTACAACCTATCGGTTGATTGATGGTGGTGTTGTCTTAATGGAAAACAATGTCTTATAAGGTCAATGGCATTGGAACAATCAAAATCAAGATGCACGATGGAATAGTGAGAATTTTGTTTGATGTACAACACATATAAGACATTAAGAAAAATATAACTTCTTTGGAACTCTTGATTCTCAAAGACGTAAGTATTCTACTAAAGGTGGAGTTCTTAAAGTCTACAAAGGTGCTCTTGTAGTGATCAAAGGGAATTTGGTAAATGGTCTCTACTTGCTTTAAGGTGTTGTTGGAGTTGTAACTATATCATCTTTTCCTAATTCTGCGTTAGATATTACTCACTTGTGGCATATGCTTTTAGGGCATGTGAGTGAAGTAGGAATGTTTATTTTGAGCAATCGTAGCTTGTTAGGTGATAGTAAAATTAGGAAGATTGACTTTTGTGAATATTGTGTCTATGAGAAGCAAACCAAAGTTAAGTTTAGCACTGCTATTCAAAAGACCAAGGGCACAATTGACTACATTCACTTTGATTTATGGGCCTTGCACTTGTTTCATCAAAAGGTAGTGTCCAATACTTGTTAATATTCATTGATGATTTTTTAAAGAGAAGTTTGAGTATATTTTTTGAAGCATAATGTAACGGTTGTGTTTCAAGCTACTAGTTTAGGGCTTCAAGCTACATTATTCATTTTCTCTTGAACTTTATGTTGAGGCCACACAAGTTTGTAGTAATGACCTTGTAGAGTTTGTTTCTTAAAATAATGAATATAAGTGATCCAATTGAATCAAAGACATAGCTTACACATCATATTTCATTATTTAACAAATTTTCAAATAACGAATTCCATAATATAATGAGATAATAAAAATAGATTAATTAATTTACAAAATTAATAATTATAAATAATATAATTTTGTTGAACATTTATTGATCATGAATATAAAACATGGGTAATAAGTATATTTTACACTAATTAATAGAGAAAATAGATAGTTTTATTTATAAATTATAAAATTAGTAATCAAATAATATCAAATATAGCACTTGGGGTTTGCTTTTCCATAAATAGCCTTTAATATATTTCCATTAGGTCCTTAAGTTACATTTAGGCAAAACAAGAGAGAAAGAGATTAAGATGGCACCCTCTCATTTTATCTAAGAACCTTGGAATTATTAATTGGGAAAGAATTTACTCTCAAACTCTTTGAAAACTTAGCAACTTCGTTAGAAAAATCCTAGTAAGTAACAATCTCATTTAGTAGATTTAGGATATATCAAGTTGATGAATTTAGCAATTAAGGAAAATTCAACAAAAAATAGGAAATATTATATCAAGTTTTTGGCCAATTGTAGTTCATAGGGTTGGAGTGAAGCTATTAGTACGCCATTTTGAGGCCTAAAGAGGGAGGTGGCGTTGAAGCTTTTTGATAAGGAGAGGTTGGTTGATGGCCACTAAAATAGTAACATTGGAGAGGTCTATTTGCTGTCCTATTTCGTAAATTTTGTTAAAAATAGAAAATCTAATCAATTAATTAAGGAAAATTTTATTCTAGTGTTATTTTATATACAGATTATCATATTATTTTTACATACATGAAAATCTTTATGGATATAGTGGCTCCTTAAGAAATTGCTCTATTTGAAGCCAAATTCAATTTGATTTTCAAAAGCTTCCATGATAAAGTTTTGACCTAATTTTTGGTTTATAAACCCCCAAATAGGTACACAAAATTTACATATTAGAAATTTTGGATTTGTAATGTATTTGATATTTATTATAATTATTTTCCTTCAATCTACCAATTTATAGGGAATTTCTAATTTATTTGCATTTCCAAAACTAATTAAGGTTGGTGCTTAATTCATGTTTCTAAAAATTTACTGAGATGTTAGGGATAACTATAGTTGATTTTAGCAACATAAATGATTTTTTGTTTAACTAATGGTAATTTCAACATTAATGTGTGGATTTATTATAATAGTTTAAATTCCATAATTAGAATGCGATTATTCATGATTTGGGATGCTTGATGTGATTCTTCAAACTTATACTGATATTTTATTTAATTTGACCAATTAAGAATGTGATTGAAATATTATGATTTAGTGGTTAAATTGAAGGTAACTGTAAGTATATGACTATTTAGAACTAAAACAGAGTAGTTTGAGGTGCATTTATGTAATTTTTCTTACTATCTAGATGTGGATTTGAAATATAACCAGAAGATACCACGAGATTGTTGTAACAATATATAATATGTTAAGATTAACTAAGGAATGAGTAAATTATGAATTAATAGAAGCTAGTAGAGTAAAAGTAGGAGGTGAATTTATGGGTTAGCTTGTATGTGTTATACTCACACTAACTTAATGATGCATGTATAGGTGATCTTGAGCATACAAATTGATTTTGGGATTCGTTTCTTGCACTAGGATTGATTGTTGCGTGTTGTAGCCGAAAATCTATAGATTTCTCAGTCATTAATCGGTATGCCTTGTATAGTCACTTATTGTGATCAATAAAAGAGGATTTGTGATAGGTTGTGTTTGAGAATTAAGCTATTAATTGGTTGTGCAATGGTTTGATATGTTGATATATAGTTGTTTCAAAGTATCCATAATGAAGTATACTAGTAATACTTGTATGTAAAATGGGTATGAGAAGTCAATATTATATTTAGTTGAATGGTTGAATTGTGACTTGAGTTGCATGTCAAAACATATTACATATAGCATTGGCATCATTGTTGCTATTGTAAATGTTACAAGGCTTAGGAATAGGTTTTATGAACTAAATTGAAAGACATCTAATTGTTACTAATCCTCTTCACCAGTTGGTAAGTATATGGTTCGATCTTTGAATCGACTTGGTAAGTATGTGGCACAATTGATAAATTAGCTTGATAATGAGCGACCTACTAGGATTATTGGTCCCTTAGATTTGTACTCATGGTACTTCAATCCTACGTAAATGGATTTTGCAAGTAAAATTTTCAATGGTTCCATGTGAAGTTAGAAGGTTTACAGTAAACATAAAAAGTCAGCGAAAGAAGGTAGAAAGTACAATCCATTGCTAAGGGTTAGTTAGAAGGTTGGACCATAAACATAATAGGTCTCTTTTGAGGGGTAAAAAATTTAACTCAATATTTCATGTAAGTTAGAAGGTTGTGACGTAAGCTTAGAAGATTCATTTTAGTAGGCAGAAAGTTTACAGGTGTTTTATGTAAAAGTAGAAGGTCATGAGCTACACTTAAAAGGTAAAACTATTAATATGAAAGTTAATAATCTAAAGATAGATGGTGTCAGCTATATTATAGTAGTTAATTACCTTAAGAATATGTGTGATATACATTTGAGATATGGGTTCTAAACCTTTTAAGCTTTATCCTTACCTTAAGGATGGCGTAATGTCTCATCCTCTAGGTACCAGGGATAGACATATAGATCCTTTAAAGGTGGGGTGCTTTACATAAGAGTGACAATGGTTTAGATTTTCGAGGGACAATTTAACAAGTTCCACAAAAATGAAGGCATAGTGAGATACTGTATTGTGCAAAAAACACCTTAACAAAATGGATTGGTACTATGGTAGAATGTTTTATTAGAACTCTTTTGGAGAAAGCTCTTTACATGCTCTTTGATGTTAGGTTGTCAAAGGAATTTGGGGCTAAAGTTGTTAATGTCTTGTTATTTGGTGAATTGGTCTCCATCAATTGCAATTGATTTAGAAACTCCTATCGAAGTATGGTTTGGTACTTCAGCTAATTATTTTGATCTAAGAATTTTTTGGTGTCCTACATATGCTTATATAGATTATGGTAAACTTGAGCAAAGGGCACAAAAACGCATATTTCTTGGTTATGCATCGAGGGTGGAAGATTACAAATTATGGTGCACTGAACTAAAACATCAAAATTCATAATCACTAAAGATGTTAGGTTCAATGAATTATCTATGCTTCACTTTACAAAGCAGCTTGATAATGCAAAAAAGAAGCATAATGTTAGTAAGAAGGTTGAGCTTGAATTTAAAAAACCAAATGAAGTGCATAAATGTATTTTAGATCAGTCTATTTATGAAGAAAAAGAAGAAGAACAAAAAGAGTAAGAGGAGGTTTCACAAGAACAACAACAATAGTCTTGCAAGAGATAGAGAAGGAGACTAATAAGACCACCTAATAGATTTGTTCATGTGGACATAGTCTCATTTGCACATCTGTTGCATAGGAAATTGAAACTTAAGATCCTATAACGTACCATGAGGTTATAACGAGTAATGAATTTGCATAGTAGATTGTTGCTATGAATGAAGAATTAGAGTCTCTTTATAAGAATGAAACTTGGGAATTAGTGAAACCCCCTAAAGGACAAAAGATCATTGGTGGGCCTTAAGAAAAAGGATGAGTCCCCTAAAGTTAAAGTGACTCATTATAAAGAAAGCTTCGTTGTAAAAGGTTTTAGTTAGAGGGAAGGAATAGACTTTAATGAAGTGCTCTTTCTTGTTGTGAAACGTAGCTCCAGTTGAGTATTGCTTGCCAGGGTTGTATTGTTTAACTTAAAGCTTGAATAGCTCGATGTCAAGACAATGTTTCTTCAAGGAAAAATTAAAGAACAGATATATATGCAACAACCAAAAGGTTTTGTTGTTAAAGGTAAAGAAGATCATGTTTGTTTGTTAAAGAAATCATTATATGGCTTTAAGCAATCCCTTTGTTATTGGTATAAAAGATTTGACACTTTCATGTTAAGTCATGGTTATTTAAGAAGTGGTTATGGTAGTTGTGCATACTACATGAAGATTGCAGATGATTCTTTTATCTATTTATTGCTCTATGTGGATGATATGCTCATTGCTACTAAGAGTATATATGATATTAATAAGCTAAACTTAGTGGTGAATTTGAAATGAAGGATTTAGGCACGGCTAAGAAAATTTTAGGAATGGAAATTCATAGAAACTAGCGAATTGGCAAATTTTCTTTGTCATAGAAGAAATATGTTGATAAAGTTTTGGAGCACTTTGCCATGCAAAATGCAAAACCTAAGAATTCTCCATTGCAGCCCATTTCAAACTATTAACCACTATGTCACCATAGTCTAATGAAGAGGATGAACAAATGTCAATTGTTCCTTATGCTAGTGCATTTACAAGCATTATGTATGCTATGGTTTGAACATGTCTAGATATTTCACATGTCATTAGTGTTGTTAGGAGATACATGAGGCATCTTAACAAGAAGCATTGGTAGGCTGTGAAATAGATACTACAATATCTTCATGGTAATACAAATGTGGGCTTGGTTTATGAGAGGACTCATAATACTAGTGGTAGTATTACTTGTTATGTTAGACTCTAATAATGCTAGAGATGTTGATAAGAGAAGATCTTTGATAGTTATGCTTTCACACTTTCAAGTACTACAATTAGTTGGAAAGCAACTTTACAATCCATTATTGCATTATCAACTAAGAAGTTAAATATATGGCAGCATTAGAAGTAATTATGGAAGCTATTTGGCTTAAAAATTTGGTTAGCGATTTGGGTTTAAGGCAAGATATTATATAGTATACTCTTATGGCAAAAGTGCTATACATATTGTAATGCCTCGGAACCCAAAACGAGCATAGTCCACCACATGTCCTCACTAGTTGAAGATATGCAAAGGTTTAGATACTACAATTCTCCAACATTAACATTTAAGTATTCATAATTATAAGTAAAATCTTCATCTACATACAAGAGATTAGAAAGAGTTTCTATCATAAAAAATACATCATAACCAGTCTCCTCAAATTATTATAGTGAAAGCGTTTTACAACTTAAATACAATAACGATCTAAAATCAACTTAACAAGAATATCCAATATTTATCCTTTCTTATCGAAATACTATTCATCATAGTAGACATATTGTATGTTCTCCCCAATATTTTGATTTATCTTTATAATGGTCTCATCATATCCTACCACTTGTCCTATGGTACCCGTAACTAAAAATGAGTCCCACAAGAGGTGAGTTAATGTCCAATACAATGTATACCTACACATACATATGCATGCCATGACAAAATATCAACACATACATAATGCAACTTGTTATTCTTACACAGTTTGTTATCTTTTCACAACACTTAAACCAATACACAATCACATGATGATAAACATCATACAATCATTTGACAAAACACACACACACATACACACACACACACACACACACACAACACATATATACGACAAAGGGTACCTCCATTGATCCATGAGTCTATTCCATACATAATAATATATATATGATAGTATGTACTATTCACTATCTATGAGTCATTTCACAACTTACACATACATCCTTTCGCAACACACACAACATCTTTCCACATTCTAGATATCCTAATTCTACTTGGATCATTTAGGTACATGACTCCACTAAAGACAATGTTACATGCTAATTATCGAGGTGCCACCCTGAGAACACTAACCCTTACTCAATTTCTCGGACCTAGTTGAACACAATCACATTCGCAATCAATCATATTCATTTACAATAATATTTAATCCACACACATTTCTAACTTTGTAATCATAAGGAACAAACACGGTATTCACATACCTTAATATCCAATAGCTAATCTTCTCACATTTC
The DNA here is from genome assembly GCA_037954665.1 of Laguncularia racemosa. NCBI lineage: Eukaryota > Viridiplantae > Streptophyta > Magnoliopsida > Myrtales > Combretaceae > Laguncularia > Laguncularia racemosa. The sequence goes on from JBBMOL010000040.1 coordinate 4,881,819, forward strand.
TATCATCTCATAATTTCTCAATCCTCAGACCTATCCGTATTCACAATGATGTACCTTTAGGATTGCATTTGAATGAAGTAAATTGAAATGGGAAGTTTTTTGAATCAACACGGCCATGTAGGAGGTTGTGTAGAGGGATACGGGGCATAATACAGTCGTGCTAGAGGTTTTATACCTTTCGGTATATTTTTTATTTCTAGTATACCCAAGTACACGGTCCTATATTTGGTTGTATACTTTAGCATGGTTGGGTACACGGTCGTGTATAATAGTCATATACCTTTCTGTAAATTTTTGCAATTTAACTTGCCCAAGTACATAGGCTTGTTGGTGACCATGTACCTTCTTATATACATTTCAATTTTAGTACAGGCAGGTACATGGGTGTGTACTTGGTCATATAGGTTATTGTTCATTACAAATTTCCCTTTTTCTAATTTGTAAATTCTACCCTAACCTAATTTCTAAATAAATATGTCTAATTGATCTAAAATTGTGCTATTCCTAACACATTATAAGGGGATTTTGTACTTACTCTTTCCAGATTGCAATTTAGATTCTTGGACCATCCGTTCCTATGCATGTTTTGTCCCACTTCTCATTCCAAATTCTAATCACATGTTAACAAATAGACTCAAATCCATGAATCCACAATCCCCACTATATACTTTAATGATTAAGACTCTTGCTTAGCAGAATAGATTCAACTTCTACAGTTTTCCTTTTAGGTTGCTTTGTGGTCTCTAAGAGTGTTTTTTTAGGAATGGTGCTCAAGGCTCTACAGTGCAAATGGAAAAAAAGGTTACAATAGTAGGTGTTGGCTTTTTATATTTCCTTGTTAAATGACTACAATACCTTTAACTCCTTAAGTTATTTACCCCCTTAACCTTAGGTTAATTTTAATCCATACTAAATATTTATATTTACATAAACATATGTATGTATGTATGTATGTATGTATGATCCAAACCCAACTCTTCAACAAATTATCATTAAATTTACTTTCAATCTCCAATTAAGTAAGAATTAAACACCTGCCTCACCTCCTTAGCTTGTAGTACCTCCAATTACCACTTGAATCCTCAAGAAATCCTTCAAACACTTAGAAGACCTTCAAAAACCCAAAATTAACTATTACTACATATACAAAACTTATACATCAAATTGAGCTCTACAACATATCTCAATTTGATATACATTTACCTTACATGAAGAGATCCTCTACATAAAAACTTATGCTCCACCTATCAAAATCACAATTAAACCCCTAAGTCAACATTTTGATCTATAGATCGAAAGATTTTAAATAACATATGAAAATTTCAAGCTCAAAATTGAACCCATACAAATAATATATTACACGACTAGGCTTAACCCTTGTACTCTCCAACTTCTTCTTTAATTTCTTGATTCAATTCTTTGTTTGGATCTACAACTAACTTGATATTAGTTCAATTGGGCTTCAAAATCAAAATTCAACTTGATTTAAGCTAATTACTTACCCAAATATGCTATATCACTTTTGAACTAAGTTTAATTACAACTTTTAATGATGTATAGATATAGTGTAGTGAAGAGAAAAATTCAATTGAAAGTGGTTGAGATAGAAAGAGAGAGGGACAAGAGGAATGGAGAGAGAAGGTGAAGACATGAGAGAGATAGGGAGATTTATGAGGGTAATGAGAGAAGTTAAATGGAAAAGAGAGAAAATGAGAGCGAAAATGAGAGTTCTAGAAAGCATTTATTCTTAAATACTAACTCACATTAGCTACTAATATCGATTAACATTAATTACTCTTATACTCTTCCCTTATTCTCTAGTCTTAAGGATAATTTAGATAATTGACCTTAAAATATCTAACTTACACTAATCACTATTTCACTCATTCTAAATAATATCATGTTTACGCTTTCAAAATTTTAGTTTAAGCTCTTAATTCCACTTAAGTCTTTGTTAACTTTAGGATATTTCAATCAAGATGAAGGAGGGCTATTAAGAATTGGTTTTGTGATCAAACTAATCAATGTGGCGATGTTCAAAAGGATTTATTAAAAGAATTTGCATCAATATCTCAATGTTAGCCATTGGCAATTTAGCCACAAATACATTTCATCTCTCTATGACAAGAAAATATAGGATGTAGAGTAGATGATACAAGCTTATGTAAGCAAATCAATTTTCACATCTTTATTTTATTCTATATAGGTATTAAACTTGTAGAGGGTTTATATTTTGTTGGCCTTGTTGGTTGATAACAATTTATTAGTGTTGTTGTTATTGTTGAGAGGTTACACTTTTTTTATTGTAGTCTAGAGTTAGTTTTTAAAGAAGCTAGATAGGTAGAGTAATAAATAACTATACTAAGTGTAAGTAAACTTTATAACTCTCAAGATTTAGATTTTTGATACAGTGAAGCTACAAGTGAAAATGGCCAAATCCCCTATAGTAGAGGGTAGAAGAATGTACTAGCACATAAGGTGGAACCACTATAATTATATTACTTGATCTTCTTATCCCTACTCTTTTTAATTTCTTGCAATTTATTTATTCCATTGCAAATTAAATTGTTTTTTGGCTCCTTAATATCAAAAGGGGACTAATTCTAGAAAAAGTTTTGATTTTTAAAGCAATCAATTTACCTTCCTCTTAACTGTTAATTTGAGGCTAAAAGACTTCTTTTAAATCTCAAACAGACCTAGGCCTATAAGATAGTTCTCTACCACATGGCCACTTGATACACAAACTGGAGATTATTTGGAGTAGCCAACTAATGATTAACACATAGCTCATACTGTCCTTTTTTTTTTTTTGGTCAATTGTAGACTTGGTATCGCTATTTAATGTTTAAGTCCCTATTTGGCTTATGTATTGCTATTAGGAGGCTACCTTATGGTTAGCTTTGAGTTGCACTCAACAATGACCATATGACGCCATATCTTGAGTAGGTGGATTCAAGAGACGTGGTTGCCCTTTATTTAATTGGATAAGTATCTTAATGCAACATTTATGAAGCAATGACATCTACACATGTATACATTTCACTTCTCTTGCAATAAGCTAACATTTATCTTAGGGCATACTTTAATTTTATCCTTTTCTAGTCGATGGTGAGCTAATCTTTTAAAGCACTCGTCACAACTAGCCATATGTAAAATGTATAGCTCCATGGAGTTTAGTGATGTGCTCAAATCAAGGAGTGATATTAAGCACAAATTCGAGTCACACAATGGACCATATAATAAAAGAAAAATGATGTTTTTGTGGATTTTTGTACATAAACTGCAAGAAATGAATGGATATGGACATGAATAATACTAGATATAACAAACTAATATCAAGTACAAATTGGTTTGTAGTTAAATTGACAACCGATATCACTCATGACTACTAAAATAACTATGATTGTTAAATAGAAATTGATATTTTTCACAAAATCTAAATAATTGATTTATCACAAACATTAAATGATTAATAAGAACTCAAGTGATTTAAAGAGAAGGATTTCACGATAATCAAATAAACTCTTGGGACTAATGTTTTACAAGAGATATCAAACATGATGAAAGTCTAAGTAAAAGAAAATAACTACAAATGATGTATTAGTAAAATCCTAAGATGCCCCAATAGCATTCTTATAATTAAGTGTAAAGTTCATAAAAGAAAAGACAAGCAAAACATGCTTTAGGATCCAATAGAATCGAACATGCCATTCATGATGGCATTTATCAACAATTGGCATGGTGATGAAGATCAACTAGCATAAAAAAGGAAAGAACTGAAGTCCTATGAACCCTTACATGGTATTGGAGTCCCAATGACCCAAGCTAGAGCCAAGTAGATGAATGAAGCCTTGCAAGGACTAGTCATGGAACTACAAGAGAAAGAACCAAGTTACGCTGAAGGAGAATAGGCCTTTGTTAATTTGATTCAGGCGTCCTCAAAGGAGTATAGGACATGAGAACCTAAGGAAGACCGCCAGTTTATGTTACATTAAAAGACCACTCAACCTTGTAATTTTATTATTTGTCTTTGTAAGATTTCAGCCTTCTATAAGTTAAGTGGCCGATTTGCTATGTTTGGAAACTTAGGTTATTCTTTTTGTTATGTGATAACAATATAGCACCGAATAGGGGGAAGGACGGCACCCAATCATCATATTATTGAAATACAATTGTCTAGAGAAAACCCCCTCTTGTTCTTTGAGGAGAACTCACAGATTTCTTCAACCTAAAATCTTAGGGAAATCACTGATAGCTTAGGTTTCAATCAACAGGTGTGGTTGAGGTCTAGTTACAATTGCAACTTGTTCAAGATGATTTATGGAATTCCTATTTCAATATCGATTGCCGGGTTCTAAGTTTGACATACCTAGGGTTTGCACATCATTTGGTATCAGAGATTCGGCTTCTTGAATCAAATAGCATCTATCTTTTGTTAGTTATTTGTTCATTCATTCTATAGTTCTTATTCATACCTTAGAAATTCGTATAAAAAAAATTACGAATTTGATCATAGAAAGTCTATTGGTGACTGACAACAACAATTTGTTATCTTAGCAAAGTGAAATTCAATCATTAATTTTGTTCTTTATCTTTAGGAATTCGTATAAAAAAAATTCGAATTCGGTCGTGGAAGTATTCAAATTGCCGAGTTATAAGACAAATCCTTGCTTTGAAATCACATAATCAAGTGATACAATACACTTTCCAATTCTTACCTCCAACATTATCTTGTCTTTCTAATATTGTATCCGAATTACATTGCCATTCCAATTACATGTTCGGTGCAATATTATTCTTTCCAATTGCGTGTTGAGGATATCTTTTGGTTTATGTTTACAATTCTGTAGTGAGTCTTTTCATATCAATTAATTCGTGTTATGTACCCTTGCTTGCCGTAACTTGGAACCGATTAGTTAGTCAATAGACTTGCCTTAATGGTTTATGTTGAGGAGGTTATCTACCTGAGTTCATATCAAATAATTGTAAAAGCGGGTTGTGAGAATGTTATAATTAAGAGCAAAAACACGAGCGAATTGTGAGGACTTTATTACTGAGAGCAACACATGAGTGAGTAGTGAGAAGTATATTATCTTTGTTGTTATTAATATTTTCCTTTAATTGTAAAAATATGTCGCGATAAAGTCTAATTGGAGGAGAGAATGGAGGAGGGGAAAATAGGTTGATGTTTGATGCATTAATGAGGGAGATGAAAAGAATATTGAGTGGTGAACTTAAACAAATCCATGAGAGGATGGATAAGATAGAATGGAGTAAGGAATCGTCTAGCAAAACTACTGTCAGGCGAGGCGTGAGTAAACCTTTGAGGGGAGGAGTAAAGATAGAAGAGGGGTGAAGAAACGGATTCAGGAGAGTATAATTACATGAGGGAAAGAGGGAACACCTAGAGGCGAGACAGTAATCTGGGAAGTATCAAAATGAAGATACCCTCGTTTTAGGGGAAAAATGATCTAGAGTCGTACTTGGAGTGGGAGAGGAAGGTGGATCATGTATTTGAGTGCCACGATTATACTAAGGAGAAAAAGGTTAAATTGGCTACAGTTGAATTTTCAAATTATGCTAGTGTTTGGTGGGACTAACTAGTACGCAATAGGTGTAGGTATGGAGAGGGACCTGTTAGTACCTGGGATGAGATGAAGAACATTATGCAGAAGCGGTTTATCCCTAGTCATTATTATAAGGATTTGCTTAGGAAGTTTTAGGGGATGACACAAAGGTCCCAGAGTGTAGAGGACTATTAAAGATAGCCATGATTGGAGCCAGAGTGGAGGAGGAGGATGAGGCTACAATGGCTAGGTTTATTAATGGGCTAAACAGGGAGATTGCTGACGTGGTGGATTTACATTACTATTTAGATATGGAAGAGTTGTTACACAAGGCGATCAAGGTAGAGAGACAATTGAAGTATAAGAGCAATCCAAAATCTGGGGTGACTTCCAACTCTTCATGGAAGTCCAATTAGAAGAAGAATCTTATAGATTTGAAATCTAAAGAGGATGTGAAGGTTAAGAGTCCAGTCGCTGCTTTTAAAGGTAAATTTGACACTAAACCATCTTCAAGAACTTGTGATATTAAATGTTTCAAGTGTCAAGGGTTTAGACATATTACATCTCAGTATCCAAATCAAAGGGCTATGATCATTCACCATAATGGAGATGTGGAGAGTATTAGTTCTGAGGAAGATGATACATCAACCTCAGAGGAATATGATAATGTCGACTTAGAGGGACTCGTAAGTAAAGAGTTATATGTTATTAGATGAGTCCTCAATGCTCAACCGTAGGATTACAGTGAAGGGGTTTAACGTAAACACATCTTTCATACCCAATGTCACGTGCAGAACAAGGTATGTAGCTTTATCATTGATAGTGGTAGCTGCACTAACGTTGCTAGCACTTTGTTGGTTGATAAGATGAGGCTGAAGGCTGTGAAACATCCTAATCCATATCGGCTGCAATGGTTGAATGAGTGTAGGGAAATGAAGGTGACCAGACAAGTTCTCATTTCTTTTTCCATAGGGATTTATCGTAATGAGGTGATGTGTGATGTCGTCCCCATGCAAGCTAGTCACCTATTACTGGGTCGACCATGGCAGTTTAATAGGAAGGTGATGTATGATGGGTACAAGAACCAATATTCTTTTGTTCTAAACAAAAGGAAGATGGTTCTAACTCCACAGAAACCATGGGAAGCTTGTGAGGATCGGGTTAGGATAGCAAAAGAATTCAGAGAGAAACACGTGAGTATACGAGAAAATGATGAGAAGAAAGAAAAGAGTGAGAGACAAACACTAATGAGCCATGAGGGAAAAGATTCTGAAACACTAAGAGGAGAGAAAATTGCAAGAAAAAGTGAGGTAAATAGTGCAATGTTGGAGAGGAAATAACTACTTGTACTTATGTATATGGATGTTTATTTTACTAATACTAACATTAACTCTTCATTGCCCAGTATAGTGGTTTCTCTTTTGCAGGAGTATAGCAAATTGTTTCCGGATGAGGTATTGAAGGGTCTACATTCATTGCGAGGTATTGAACATCAAATTGATTTCTTGCCAGGTGTGTCCATTCCTAATCGACCAGCTTATCAGACTAATCCTGATGAGGTAAAGGAAATTCAGAGGCAGGTTGATGAATTGATGGAGAAAGGATTTGTAAGGGAAAGCCTCGGTCCATGTTTAGTTCCTATCATCCTGGTTCCCAAGAAGGATGGAACATGGCGAATGTGTGTTGACTATCGAACAATCAACAAGATAACAGTTAAGTACAGACATCCTATCCTTAGGTTAGATGATATGCTTGATGAATTGCATGGTGCTTGTTTATTTTCTAAAATTGATTTAAATAATGGCTATTATCAGATTCATATGAAAGAGGGGGATGAATGGAAAATGGCTTTTAAGACTAAACATGGGTTATATGAATGGATGGTAATGCCTTTCGGATTAACAAATGCACTTAGCACATTTATGAGGCTAATGAATCATGTTCCGTGTTATTTTATTGGAAAATTTGTTATTATATACTTTGATGACATTTTAATTTATAGTAGGACATTAGATGATCATGTTCAGCATCTGTAGTGTGTGTTTAATGTTTTAAGGAAAAACTAGTTGTATGCCAATTTAAAGTACACTTTTTGTATGGAAACTGTGGTTTTTCTTAGATTTATTGTAGGTGCAAATGGGATAGTTGTGGATGAGGAGAAGGTGAAGGCAATCCAGGAGTGGCCAACACTAGAGAATGCAAATGAGGTTAGGAGCTTCCATGGTTTAGCAAGTTTTTATAAGAGATTTATGAGGGATTTTAGTTCCATAGCTGCTTCTCTAAATGACCTTGTTAAGAAGAATGCCGAATTCAAGTGGATTGAAGTGCATGAGCAAGCTTTTCAAATCCCGAAAGGTAAGTTAACTAATGCGCCTTTATTAGTATTGCCTAATTTTGAGAAAGTATTTGAGATTGAATACGATACTCCCAGGAAAGGTATTGGTGGTGTATTGATGCAGGATTCCAAGCCCATTGCCTACTTTAGTGAAAAATTCAATGGTGCTATCTTAAATTATCCAGTGTATGATAAGGAGTTGTATACTTTAGTGAGGACCCTACAAACGTGGCAACATTACTTATGGTCTAAGTAGTTCATCATTCATTCCGATCATAAGAGTCTAAAGTACTTGAAAACTCAGATAAGTTGAACAAGAGGCATGCCAAATGGTTGGAATTTATCGAAACCTTTCCATATGTAATTAAATATAAGCAAGGGAAGGAAAATGTGGTGGCAAATGCACTATCTCGAATGTACTCTCTTTTAACGAGATTTGGGCAACTTGTTTTGAATCTAGATATGCTGATTTTTATAGGCATGATGGATATTTATTTAAGAAAGATAGGTTATGTGTGCTAAAAAGCTCTATACATGAACTGTTGGTGATGGAGACACATGGTGGCGGTTTAATGGGACACTTTGGTGTTAGAAAAACTTTAGACATTTTGCATGAACATTTTTATTGACCTAAGATGAAATATGATGTACAAAATGTGTGTGATAAGTGCATTGCATGTAGAAAGGCTAAGTCCAAAGTAATGCTCCATGGGGAATACCTTCCATTGCCTATGCCTAATCAACCTTAGACTAGCATCTCTATGGACTTTACATTAGGGTTACTAGGATCTTAAAATGATAAAGATAACATATTTGTTGTTGTCGATAAGTTTAGTAAGATAGCTCATTTCATTACCTATTCTAAAACTAATGATGCATGAAACATTGCTGATTTTTTCTTTAAGGAGATCATACGGTTGCATGGTTTGCCTAGATCCATTGTGAGTGATAGGGATATAAAATTCTTAAGCCACTTTTAGCAAGCTTTGTGGAATAGGCTAGGCACCAAGTTATTCTTTTCTACTATGGCACACCCCCAAACTGATAATCAGACAGAAGTAGTCAATAGGACACTTTCAACATTATTGCGTACTGTGATTCATAAGAATTTGAAACAATGGGAGACATGTTTGCCTCATGTAGAATTTGCATATAATAGGACGGTACATTCCACTACATCATATTCTCCATTTGAGGTTGTATATGGCTTTAACCCCTTGACCCCATTGGATATTTTACCTTTACTCACTAACGAGTTTGTTGATCTTGACGGAAAGAAAAAAGGCAGAATTTGTTAGGGAATTGCATGCTCAAGTTTGGACCAACATTGAGAAGAAAAACGAGCACTATGCTCGTCAAGCCAATAAGGGACGTGTAAAGATCGTGTTTCATCCGAGAGACTGGGTATGGGTGTATTTGAGAAAGAAAAGATTTGCAGAGCAACAGAAGTCTAAATTGCATCATAGGGGAGATGGACCTTTTCAAGTAATGGAGCGCATCAATGACAACGCTTACAAGATTGACTTGCCAAGTCACTATGGTAATGTAAGCTCAACTTTTAATATTTCTGATCTTACCCTTTATGATGCAGGTGATTCGAGGATGAATCTTTTCAATGAAGGAGAGAATGATGAGGATCAACTAGCATAAAAAAGGAATGAACCGAAGTCCCATGAACCCTTACATGGTATTGGAGGCCCAATGATTCAAGCTAGAGTTAAGTGAATGAATGAAGCCTTGTAAGGACTAGTCATAGAACTACAAGAGAAGGAACCAAGTTACGCTGAAGGAGAATTAGACTTTGTTAATTTGATTCAAGCGTCCTCAAAGGAGTATAGGACATGAGAACCCAAGGAAGACTGCCGGTTTACGTTACATTAAAAGACCACTCGAACTTGTAATTTTATTATTTGTCTTTGTAAGATTTCAGCCTTCTATAAGTTAAGTGGTCAATTTACTATGTTTGGAAACTTAGGTTATTCTTTTTGTTATGTGATAACAATATAGCACCGAATAGGGGGAAGGACAGCACACAACCATCATATTATTGAAATACAATTTTCTAGAGAAAACCCTCTCTTGTTCTTTGAGGAGAACTTACTGATTTTTTCAACCTAAACTCTTAGGGAAATCATTGATAGCTTAGGTTTCAATCAACAGGTGTGGTTGAGGTCTAGTTACGATTGCAACTTGTTTAAGACGATTTGTGGGAATTCCGATTTCAATATCTATCGCCAGGTTTTAGGTTTGACATACCTAGGGTTTACGCATCACATGGTGTAATTACCCTTTTGTCGTTAAAATGTTCTTCAAGGCATTTAAACAATGTTTAGTTGCAATTCAATAGGGCTTTAGTTATGCTTGCTATTTAGATGGCTCTTGTAAGCCCTATCCATCCTTTTAGCTACAAAATGAGGGAAAAAGATGGTTTGCACTTGATCTTGTATTGGCTCACTCCATCAACATTTAGGCTAATATTTAAGGCTTAGACCATGATAACATTATCTAGCCTTTTACACAACACATCTAGAGTTTTTGCCTTGAAATGTCATGGCTAAAGGATAAATTATCATGATACTGAGTAGGCAAATGAGGAGAGGTGAACAAGGAGACTAGGAAACATGCAAAAGCTTACATTCTTCACCTGATGGACATGATTTTTTTTTTTTTTTGGAAAAAATTCTTAAAATCCATTTTATTTTTATGACACCTTTAAAAGATTTTAAGACAAATGACTATAGTTAAGAGTAGCCTATTTAGTGGTTATATCGCCAGTTATGCATTACCTTTCATATTGATGCTGTCAAAATTTGTGGTTGCTCGTTATTCTCCAAGTTTGAGCAAGAGATCACTTTCCCCATATTACCCTATTACGATGACAACTTACTACAATGGTCGAAGGGAGGTTACTATTATGTTGGTGGAGAATTGGCTTTGACACAATAATTGTGTCCATATATATTGTATCACTTAGAGATGCTTGTGGGATTGCAAGGTCCTAAAGCAAGTAATTTATCTTGAATGCTTTTTACATATTATTAATTTTATTTTTATTTTAAGGGTTTATTCTAACTTATAAGCATACATCGTATCGTGGTGTTGGGTAGTACATATGATCCACACGAATGCCTTTGTTCTACTTCTTAATCGTAAAGCTCTACTTCCCTAACGTAGTTGCTCGATAATGTAGAGGCCTCTAATGCATTACACCATATACCACCATAGAGAGGCAATTGCAGAAGGTGGATTTATGGGACTGAGTGGAGGAGAATTGCTTCACATACATGCTATGTAATTGGCATAGTGGAGAGAGTGAGCTAGAACCATCTATTGGCATAGTTGGTGGTATCGATTCAGACTATAGACTATATTGTTACGATACGTCTAAGGGATACATTAGTCAAAATGATCTTGTGTTAAGCTACATAGTACGCATCATTTGTAGTTTTCATCGTTTTTTTTTTTTACTTCCTTTATTTTATTTTATTCATATATTTATCATAGTCTTGAAGTTCATCAATTAACTTTCCTTAGATGCAATATGAAGTTGTAGAGACCTAAAAATATTATGTAAATATATTGGGCTAAGCCCATTAATTATTTGGCTTGACTTACTAGACTAGGTGATAAGGCCTAATGAGTGCGATTCAATTATTACGATGAATTATGGAGAATTGGCTTAGTGGGCTCGAAACAGGGATCATTGGACCGATCCATTCACATCCAACCTTTCTCAAGTAGACTCATATACTTATAAGGAAGGCTATTCGTCTTAGGCCTATGGCAAACTCATTAGGATAACCCTAAATTGAGCAAACTCCATCTCACCTATTGATCGCTAAAGTGATCTAATGGATGTTATTAGGCTTAAGAGTCTATAAATACTCAGTCATTCCTTCTCATTAAATGACCTTTTTTTTTTTTTTCCGAATTCCTGATATTAGAGAAACGATGTTCCACCAAGAGTTCTCTACTCTTAAAGATCAAATAAGAGATCGGGTAAAAAACGATCTCTTGTCCAAGAACTGCAAGGTTGACACTTGAGGTCCCCTTAGCTCCCTTGTCTATCACTTATGCATTCGAGACACTTGAGATTGCCTATTCCTCCTCCTTGCCTCTCTCTTCCTAGTTATCCCATCATATGCCATCTCCGAATTGCTTTTCTCTAAAGTCACATGCAATGCAGTACCCGCATGATACACACATGACCACTCCTGCCAGGACCCCCCTTCTACATTTTGGCAACTCCATTAGGGAAAAAGTTAAATCATAAAAGAGTAATGGCACCCCCTAGGAAGAGAGGACCATCTGACAATATATGTCAAGAACAAGATCCTAACACTAAACTGACAGAGCAAAACCTACCTCAAATACCACATAATACTGGTCAAGGAAATTCATAGCCTAAGGCTTCCATAGATCCTGCACAAATGATGCAAGCTATGCAAGAGAACACAAGGGCTTTAAATCAACTTATGACCATGCTTGCTCCACTTGTCACAAGGCTGCCTACCATAACTACTATACAACAAGGTATGGCTTCGCCAAACACCAGCGTTGCTACGCAGCAAGGTGCCGCCTATGTAACTTCATCATATGCAATTCATCCCATTAACCCTCCTATAGATGAGGAGAGCATTCCTTAGGAGCAAACCACCCAACCAGATGTTCCACCTCCCAATGCTCTCGGTAGATTTAGCCGTCAACCTACTCCCACACTTGCTTCTATGGTATCTACCCCAATGACTTCCTTTGTAACGAAGCAAGAGTTGGACATATACTTAAAAGAAATACAAGTAATGTTAACTGTGGGAATACTAGAGTTAAGACTCCCTTACCATCAGCACATTGCTAAAAAGTCGTATCTTGAGGACTATGTTAGTCCTAAGTTCATCCTGTTCAATAGTAAGAAAAGGAGCGCTAAATAACATTTACTCAAGTTTACCGAGACTCTGGAGGTATACAGGCTGGATGATGACCTAAAGCTCAAAGAATTTTCCAAATCACTAACCGAAAGGGCATACACTTGGTATGTCAATCTCTTTATAGGGTCGGTTGATTCATGGGGGTTTATGTGTAAGCTATTCTTGGAAAAATTCTTCTCTACTCAGGAACGGGTCACAATCACGGATATGGGAAAAACACGACAATACCTTAAGGAAGACTTGATGGATTATATAGAACACTTTAGGGAGTGAACATTGGACATCCAAGACGTATGTGATGAGAGTGAGCTAGTGAAGATTTGCATCTAAGGGATGTTCACTGAGTACGCAGTCCACTTAGCAAATCTTAACTAAATTCCTTTTTGCACTAGTCAAGACTGTAAGGAGAACTAATAATTTTGTTGCAAGACAACAAGGAGAATATGAGAGGTTTGGGAAATGAGCAACAGTTGTTAGCTCAACCTAAGTTGAGACCCCTAGGGACAACAAGAAGCCAAAGCATAATACATCCCAAAGATTTACATCAATCCTCCCCTTCTAATGCCCAATGGGAAAGGTATATGCTTTGTTTGATCAATGGTTATGAGATGGGAATATCAAGCTCCTAAGAGTGGATCGTTTTCCAACACAAAATGAGAAAAATGATCTTAAGTTTTGCAAATATCGCAGGTTAAGAAAATTTTCAATGATTGGGTCCGTAATTGGGAACTTATTATAGAAAATAATGATATCCGTAATAATCTACTTCCTGCACACAATAATCAACGGTGTACTACAAGTGTCATTAGTTACAATCCTAGTACTGAAAAAGGAGATATGTTGCACGTCGAAGTGCATAATGTACAGGAAATTATGATTGGGAATAATGAGGACGCATGCATGCTTGAAGTAGTTGCCCTGATGAAAATGACTAACTTTAGAATTTTTTTTCACTTACTGGGGTTTAATGAGAATGCATGTCTAGCAACAGCAACTGCCCTTACCCAAATTGCAAAGAGACAATATAGGGAGTGCAGTCTAGCGCAACCTGTATAAAGAATGGCAAAGGCACATGAGAATGCAATTCTCTTTGCCAATGCGGACATATGCACCAAGAACCCTAATCACAACCATCTTCTTTATGTAGAAAGCATGCTAAATGGGCATCCTATTAAGAAGACATTCATAGACAATGGCTCTTCCATAAACATAATGTCGTTGTCCACACTAAAAGCTGCAAGAATAGACAACTAGTGCCTAGTGAGATAACCTATTGTCGTCAATAGTTTCACTAACACATCTATAAACACAGTAGGGTATGTTAATGTGAGCTTTAAAGTGAGCCATATACAGAGCTCCACAAGGTTCCATGTGATCAATGCACTCGTATCCTACTATCTACTGTTTAGAAGATAGGCAGAGGGTGTATTATTTATGACAGTCCATGGGATTTGAAGGAGATAGACTCGAAGAAGCTTGTTCATCTTCTTTAGATGCCATACCAATATAAGAAACCATCTCCCTAGAGATGCAGGATCAACTTGAGCCACAAGTTGATGAAATTGAAGAGTTAGATTTAGTGAAACCAGGAGAGTCTCTGAGACCTATCTTCATTGGTAAGCATCTCTTGCAAAAGCTGAAGGTCCATCTAGTGGAGTTGCTATGGAAGTATTGAGACATATTTGCATGGACTTACGATGAAATGTCAAGACTAGACCCCACTCTAGTGGTACATAGGTTGAACATTATAGCTAAAGTTAAGCTAGTAAAACAAGGACAATGCATTTTTCACCCAGAAGTTAAGGTCCAACTAAAAAAAGAGATTTAGAAGTTGCTTAAAGCTGGCTTCATCAAGCGAATTGAGCACCCATCATGGTTGGCCAATATCGTGCCTGTGACAAAGAAAAATGGTCAAATATGAGTCTGTATAGATTTTCATGATCTCAATAAGGCTTGCCTAAAAGATGACTTCCCATCACCAAATATTGAAATGTAGTAGATGCCTTAGGTAAACATGAGTTGTTCTGGTTTATGCATGGTTCTAGCAGCTACAATCAAACTAAAATGGCCACTAGAGACGCTAAGTGTATTGCTTTCAAGACGCCAGTCAAGAATTTTTACCATACAGCCATGCCCTTCGGGCTTAAGAATGCAAGGGCTACTTACCAAAGAGTAATGACCACTACTTTCCATGATATAATGCATGACTTCATGGAAGACTATGTGGATGACGTCGTTATCAAGTCAAGGTGGGCGCCAGGTCACTTGATACACTTGCAGAAGGTTGTCGAGCGGTGCCGATTGTATAAATTGCGCATGAACCTACTAAAGTGCGTTTTTGGTGTAGCATCTAGAAAATTCTTTGGATTTGTAGTTCACAGAAAAGGGATTGATGTTGGTCTAGCAAAGGTGCAGGCTATACGATCCATGCCTTCACCCACTGTAAACACCCAATTTTTGCCTTAAGGATCAATAATAATCAATAATAAGTGATTTTCAAATTTTTCCATTTTTTTTCATTTTTTCTCTAATTTAGCAAAAATAGGAAAAATGTTCAAAAAATAAAAATAAATAAGAAAATACATCAATTTTGGAAAATAATTTCAGAAATGGCAATAATAAGGATTAAATAATTTTTACTAATTTTTGGAATTTCAAAAAAATACAAAAAAATAAAAAAAAAATCGCATTACATATATGCAATTTGTGAAATAAATAAAATCGCGAAAGTGGGCTAACTCAGCTGGTCCGAACCAGGGTCAGGCGCGCGCGGATGGGTGCGAGGTCAGGGGTTCGAAACGCGGGGGAAGCAGAATCCGCGTTTTGCGAATTTTTTCTTTACCTGGGACACGTGGCAACATCTGATTAGCTGGAGCGAACGCACGCGTCGGGCGCGTGATCGTCTTCAACCTCTGTCCGAGATTGCCGGCGAGGAGAAAAATCCGAATTTCGGCCGTTTTGATTCGATTTTTTGCACAAATCCAACAGATCTTCAACAGAAATACAATAAACATAATCCAATTGGAATCAAATCTCAACAAATTGATGGATTTACACAAATCGGAGTTGGTTGTTTTAACCGCAAATCCGATTTGCTTCGATCGATGGAAATCCGAGCTTATCCAGCTCGATTTTGAATGCCTATAAATAGAGGATGAAGTGGAGAAGCAGGATCACGAATCAAAAGTGAGAGAAAGAGAGAAAAAGGAGAGAATCGAAGCCTCGCCGGAGTTGTTCAAAACCGCGACCACCGATCAAGTGTTGGGCAGCCACCAGGAGGCGTTTTTTAAGCAAACAACCACCACAGTTGAGTTCATCACCCTCGAGAACCTAGGAATCGACACCTCAACCGCTTCGAAAGGCCGCCGGAACACCGTCAATGAGCACTCCTAGCTGCCGCATCCGATTGACTCGACCCGACCCGCTTCGACCCGATCCAACCCGACTGACCCGACCCGCGCACCGACCCGGATCCAGGTAAGTCGAATTTTTCGATTTTTTTTATTTTATTTATTTGGTTATGTTATTTATTTCGAATTTATTTATTTACTTATTTGTTATTTATAATTCAATAAATAGCAAAATGTTAGAAATCAGATTTTTTTTTTAGGATTTAATTATAAAAAATAAAAAATTATAATTATAATAATAAATAATAATAATGTAGAAAATTTATAAAGAAAATAATAAAAATATTAAAAAAATAATATTAAAAATTTAGATTTTAAAATAGGATCGATGAAAATCTAGGAGAAATTTTTCAATAAAAATGAAAATTATAAAAATTATGAAAAATTAATAAAAAATCAATAAAAATTTAGAATAAGTAAAAATGAGTTGAAAAATAGAAAAATGAGTTTTATCACTTAGAAAAATTATTTTCTCAAATAAATCCAAAATTGGCTTTTTCCTTAAAATTATTATTTTCAAAAAATCAAATTATCAAGCTTAGGTTTAGATTTTTCAGAAAAATCCCAAAATGATAAAAACGTAAATCAAAAGAGATTTCATAATTAAAATTCACAAACACATTAAAATTTTTCAGGAAAAGCGAACTACGGCTTGTTTGATTCTGAATAGCAAGTACGTAGGCACCCATTTAGGGCAACCCTTAAAAAGAATAAAAAATTCATTTTGTTAGAATAATTCACTCAAAAACACAATAAAAAACAACAAAAATAAAATAAAAGACATTTCTAGGTGGAGTAAATTTTAGGAGATTAGGTGGTAACCGTAAGGTTTTAATAAGTTAGCCTCCGAACTTAGAATATCTGGTTTTCCCTTTTCCTCTCTTCACAAAAACGAGAAGAGGAAATCACGACGACTAGTGGTCCAAATTAGGACTAATCCGCTCCATTAGTCTTAATTTAATCTTTCCCAACAACAGTTGGGTAGCGACTCCAAAACTAAACGAAATTCTTAATTCAAGTCGAGGATCTACATTAGATGAGCATAGGGTCTAGTATAGATCGAATTAGGAATGGGAAATCAAAAATTAGACTCGACACCCACTAACCTGAAGGAATTAAAAACATTCATGGGAAAAGTCTCTTATATCAGGTGATTTGTCCCAGCACTAGCGGAGATCTCTTATCCCCTACAACAGCTCATGAAGAAAGGAGCAATGTTCAAGTGGGGGCAACTACAAGAGGAGGCCATTCAGAAGGTAAAAGATATACTCACATCTCCATAGACGATGACAATGCCGGTAAACGGTTTACTAATGATTCTCTACTTGACATCCACTGATAAGTCCATTGGTGCTTTACTTGCACAAGAACTTGAGGGAATGGAGTGACATGTATATTACTTAAGTCGATCCCTCCAAGGCAATGAACTCAATTATTCGGCTTGGGAGAAGCATTGTCTTGCACTGATATTTACTACACAAAAGTTGCATCATTACTTCTTGATGCATAAAGTCAGTTTTGTCACTGACTCTAACTTGATAAAGTACTTGCTATCACGACTGGCACTATCTGGATGAATCCCAAAATGGTTACTTCTCCTATAAAAGTTTGATATTACAGTTATGCTACCTAAGGCTATCAAGTCTCAATCTTTAGCAGACCTTTTGGCCCATTTTCTTATGGCAAATGAGACTCAAACCGTAGATACGATCCCAACAGAATTTCATGAGGATTCCATGAGGACAGAATTGGGTGAGGAAAGGCAATTATAGTTTGACGGCTCATCTATTAGTACCGGAAAAGGAGTTGGGGTAGCATTGGTAACCTTTGAAGGTCAGGAGATACCACTAGCATTTAAGCTATATTTCCATTGCACCAATAATGAGGCTGAGTACGAGGCTCTACTACTCAGACTCATTTTAGCGCAAAGTGCTAGGGCATCTCACTTGTGCATTCATGGTGATTCAAACTTGATTATTAAACAGGCTAATGGTGAATTTGCTCTCAAAGAACCAACACTAGCACCTTACAAAGTTGCAATGCAATCTTTAGTTAGCAAATTCAATTTAGTGAGATATGAATATACCAAACGATTAGGCAACCATTATGCAGACGCACTTGCAACTTTGGAATCCAAAGTTCCTATTCAAACCAAAGAAGATGGTTTAAGTATTCAGGTCATTAAGAAATCGATTCCATGCACAGCTTTACAATTGCTAGATGAGGAAGAAAAAATGCTAGATGACTGGCGAACCCCCATCAAGGGTCAACTAGTGCATCCTATTGTAGCTTCTCTAGCAACCTTAAAAACTTTTCTCCTCATTAATGACATTTTGTACTTCAAAGGTCCAAAGGGCATCCTATCGCAATGTATTGGCATAAAGTAAGCATGCCTAATGTTGGACAAATATCACAAAATCTGGTGTGGCGATAAAGGCCCATCCCTATATCACCCCATACAACGGGCAAGGTATTACTGGCCAACTATGGCCAAAGAAGCTTCTTAAATGCAAATAAGTTGCCTAAAATGCTCCGAGATTCTTGATCAAGGAGAATGCCACTTCGTGGCAAGTGCTGGTGATTAGAGATGCCCTTACATAGACTACTTACAAAACGACACCTTACCTACAAATGGCACCAAATCTCATATAGTAAAACATAAGGCAAGGAGGTATATCGTGCATGAAGACCAGCTATACAGGGTATCATTCACGGGAAAACCCCTTAGGTGTGTCGCACCACCCAAAACAGAGACTATATTAGTTGAAGCTCACTCCAGAGATGGTGGAGAACATTAAGGAGGAAGGAAGTTGTATTACCACCTATTGAGCTTGGGGTATTACTGGCTTACAATGGAAAATGATGCATTCAACTTTGCCAGGAGATGTGTTGCATGCCAACAACACGGGAATTCCATCCATGCTCCCGTTGTTATACTGCATAGCTTGACTACTCTGTAGCCTTTCCATACGTAGGCATTTGACTTGATCAGCCCAATATATCCACCATCTAGGGGATGTATTTAGATCTTGGTAAGTACTAAGTGCTTCACCAAGTGGGTAGAGGCAATCTCGTTAAAGAAAGCTATAGGACAAGCATTAGCAAGCTTCATGAAAGAACATGTCATCTGCCGCTTTAGAATCCCTAAGCGCATTCTTTCAAATAATGGTACATCCTTTATCAACTCACAAGTACAGCAACTATTGGCCTCCTATGGTATTGATCACACGAAGTCCACACCTTACTACCCAAAAGGAAATGGCCAAGCAGAAGCAATGAATAAGACTCTTTTAAAAGTACTTAGTCATATGGTGCATGAAAATCACAAAGAATGGCATAACAAACTGCCATTGGCATTATGGGTGTACAGGACATCTAAACGAAGCCCCACTCAAGCCACCCCCTTTTCTTTAGTACATGGATATGAGGCGATGATGCCCATAGAAGTTTTGGTCCTATCTGCAAGATTGGCCATTAATGCTAAACTTGAACCAAATACTTTACGTACACTTGATCTCGAAGCTCTAAAAGAGAGATGAGCCACCACTAAGCATTACCTTACTAACTATCGCCAGTGATTAAGTGTAGCTTATGATCGTTTAGTCAAGAAGCGGTCCTTTTAGGAAGTTGATGTTGTACTTTGCGCGACGGAGCATGTGCAATGAGGTATTCTAGCACCAAAGTTCACACAAAAATGGGAAGGCCCCTTCATTGCTCATGAGGTTCATGACAGTGGTTACTACAAGCTTCAAAACCCAACAACTGATAAAGTTACTACACCTCTCAATTTTCAATACATTAAAAAATTTCATATGTGAAATAAATGATGTATTTGCAAATTATCATGAATCATATGTATAGCTCACACTATTTGACCTTTTCAATGCTTCCTCTTTAATACTTCCTTATCTTATTGCTGCAAAGTTAGAGAGTTACCTCCTTAGCATACAAACATAATTAATTATTACCTCTTACGTTGCTATCACATGGTTAGAGCACGTGCTCCCAAGTGTGTAATGAAATACTTAGCCCACAAAAACATATCTACAAATTCTGAAACAAAGAATACATGGTCATGTATTAGGTAATACCCTCTTAACCATCAATGCTAGTATATTGAACTACGCAATCAACACCACTATCGCTGCTTAAGCGCAATTGATCTTTTCAACCATTTAATGTATTATTGCTAGCAAGTGAAAGTTTTGCTTCGACGCATGACATAATAACTTAAATAAATGATATAATTGCGAATAGCATCACTCATGGCAAGTACATGCGAATAAGTCATGATTACACATATATAAAAACAAAATAAAGACCAACAACTTTATTAATTTCAATGTAATGCTATAGAATGACAAAAAAAAAAAAAAGCATGGTCATACCGAATTATGGCAGACAATTTAGGCCTACTGAGGACTTAAGATCTGAGTCTCCCAAAAGTGCCATCATTTTAAGATCGGATGCTTTTAACTGCTTCTTGCAACTCTTGCACTTTGCTCATCAGTTCATCATGCCACCTCTTGATAGTATAGTAATCCAACACCCTCTTGGCTTTAGCAGCAATAGGCTCTAAGCTGTTAATTTTGAACCTTAAAAGACCACCCCCCTTAATGCATTTAATTAGTTGCTCAAGTTTTTCCTCTAACAAGGAATCCCAAGGCTTGTTCAACAATAACGCAGTCTCTCCCAGCATCTTCACCATAGTGCAAGCTAACTCAGTCCCTAACATAGGAGAATCAGCCCAAAAGTTTCTGTCCATGGTATCAAGGGTCTGCAATGAGTCCAATAACCGAGACGACACGGTGAATCATCGAAAGGATGTAGTCCCCTCTACTACAGCATAAACCTTCGTAGTCGCTTCCTTGTCTCGAGGAGACATCGTAGCTACTAAGGGAGGAAGGATATCCATAAGAGATACATATAACCATTGTTGTCAAAATCGTGTTTCAACTCGTACGATTCCACGTTTTTACGAGTTTACATATACAATCCCAGTTAACTCGCATACAAAATCGGAAAGATCAAAATCGGAGTAAAATCGCGATTTTGAACAGTAAAATCGTTCAAAATCGCGATTCTGAACGTTTCTACCGATTCCACACAATTATCCAATTGCAGGCTTAAATCCATTTGGATCGGATCCAAGCCCAACCCAGCCCAGCCCAATCGGCAACCTAGCACATCCTTTGCAATTTCCGGCTTGCTGCTGCTGCTGTTCCTGTACGTTGAAGAGAGACGGTGAGAGACAATGAAAAGCGACGAGAGAGAAGAAGCGAGCCAGCGATCCTTCGTTCCACATCCATTTCCACACTGACTAGTGAGCTGAGTTGATACTTGATACTATCAGAACAAAGAATACCGAGCAGCGAGCCAGCGATCCTTCTCCTTCGTAGACGAGTGAGCGCAGCAAAGCAGCGATCGTTTTTGCAGCAGGCCACTCGCCACCGAGTTGAGATCCATCTTCATAGACGCTAATTTTGTGTTAGGTATGACTTGTATGACTATACTTGTACTTGTACTTGTATAGTTGTAATGTAGTGTATCATGGGAATTTTTATGCTTGTGAGTTGTGATTGTGAATGGGTATTTGAATGGGTTGATGGCTTTCAAGGCCGTGCCTTCAACCGCGTACTCAACCGTGTGTACTTCTGTGTATTTTCTAAGCTCAATACACGGCCGTGCCTTCAACCGTGTGTACTTCTGTGTATTTTCCAAGCTCAACACACGGTCGTGCCTTCAACCGTGTGTTAAATCGTGTGTGCTTCTGTGGGCGTGTTTCCTTGACACACAACCATACTCTTCCCCTGTTCCTTCCAAAAAGCATTTTTCTTCATGTTTTCTTATCCAAGCCTAAACTTTTAATAAACAACCGTGAGCGGGACCCACGCGCTTTCCTGTCGTAGCAGAAGTATAAGTCATACCCCAACATGTTCGTCGATCATCACTCCTCTCTTGTCAGTGTGTTACGTTGCATTGAAGTCTTTGTGTTTGTGTTCGTCGATTGTTAGTCTTCTTGTTCCTATTTGTGATCATGTTCGTATTAAAGCACTCGTGTTTGATTGCTGCAACTTTTCTTATTTTAACTAATATTTTTGTAATAGTAAATAAAATAAATGGTAGATAACTTTAATTTTATAAGAATTTTTTAGATTTTTAATTTTATAGGAAATGTATAAATGTATTTATATTTCTATCTTTTCAATATATCATTCTCATAGTTAAGTAAATATGAGATATTGTTAAGTAAATATATTTTGAATTAATAATCACGAATAGTGCAAAAATTTACCTAGTAATATATAATTTTGAAGGTTTTCTTGTTATAGTATCTTCTTTATTATGTACTTTTGGTCATTTTTTAATATTACTCATTTTTAATGGTATATCTTCATTATCAATTTTTATTTATTAGTAATTTCTTAAAGTCATAATTGATTTTTAAATTTTATCTATTATCTTTTAGTTTTTGTATATAGAACTAGGTGAAACTTGTTTTATACATGGTTTATCATTTTAGAAATAAAATATCTATATTATACAACTTATGCTCAATTATCTATATAATAACTTTTATTGCAAATTTGCAATTTATGGCTAAAATAAATACTTAATTTCTTTATTTCTATTATTAATTATATTTTTTAATGACTATTGTAAGTAAATTTATAATATTTGAAAGTTATTTTACATAGGTTGTAGAAACTTACGTTTCTACATTCCATTTCTACGTTCCGATTCTATGTACCCCTTCGCGATTCTACGTAAAATCGCGATTTTGACAACCATGCATACAACCCATCTTCATATGTGCCAGAATAAAGCAGCGCATTGGCATAGTCACCAACATTGATGTTATAATTATCCTCGTTTATCTCTATGACTGGTCCATCAGTATTAGTAGTAAAAGCTTTAACTCCAACAGAATCATGCAGCTCTTTAAAATCGTCATCATCACTTCCACCATCTTTAACTAGTGACTCTGCATAATTCACTAAGTCTTGATCATCGTCAACTTGAATTGAAACAATCATTGAATCAATAAAAGTGCTAGAACGAACTTCAGAGCCCATCTCAACCTGTACATATATAATAGACAAGGGTGGTTAGTAAAAAAGACTACATGTGCATACATAACGACAAGAAAGATACAAGGATGCTACCTCATGAATAAAGGTACGCTTGGCCTATCTATCCCCTATCGATGGAAGAAATGGACATTTATTCTTAGAGGATCTCCCTAATCCCACATCAGTAGGAGATGCTGATCGCTGATCCACCCGCTTAATGGTCTCTTGGACATCACCAATAAGCTTAGGCTTGGGCTTAGGTGGTAATTTAAGGCAAAACTCTCGACGACATACAGTAGGCACACAAAGTGTATCATCTACTGAAGCAAAAGCATACATTTGAAAGTCTTGCAAGCAATTCAACCAATATGTTAGCCAACCAGGAGAAGCAACCTCGGAGCGACTTAGAGAAGTAAAGTATAACCGACGCACTTCTGGATGAATATTTCTACAATCACTTGGCGAGAGTGACCGATAACACAACTTAAAGTTGTTAGTAATATTAATCATACGAGGTACCCTTTGGTCAAACCCAACTTGGCGTGCAACCCTATGAGGAGAATATACTACAGCCCTTTGCTCCAAATAGCACTCAGAGGAGTCTTTGTTATCTAGGAGGGAGGGTAGACTTCCTAGAATACACCATAGAATAAATCTTGCCTCAAAATTGTGGAGGCCCTTACGCCTATCTACTAAGGTCACCTCATCCTTTGAGCTTGGAGGATATAATTCCACCTTGTCTTCATAACCAACAAACCATTTCACATAAGGATGAAATGTGAATTCGGACTCAACGTCGATAAGTTACAAAAGTGCCTGCTTAATAGTACCTTCAACCTAAGCCCATGCTTTAGGAAGAGCAAGGTTGGATTTAGCACTATTGAGAGGAGGTGTAAAGTGTTTTTGGAACCATGCGCAAAAGAATAGTTGGAGAAATACCAAGTCTACATGGGACACGTTCACACAGCGGCCCTTTAAACGAATAGAAGCCTTGCGATACAAATCTAAGCGCCGATACAAAGAGCCTAAGTAAAAAGGACCTAGTGCGAAGCACTCACCCTAAGCAATTTGTATGGCCAAGGGCAACAACCGAAAGCTCACACCTTTTTCCGGTCTACTAGGGAATACAAACAAAGAGAGCCAATATACTATAAAAGTTACAAGCTCATACCTACAAAAATATATATAAAAAAAAGAGTACAAAATTATAAAAGTATACTCGAAAATGAATGGAAGCATTTACTCCTATCCACAACCCAGGCCAAAAACTCGAGGTTTGTCATTCCTTTACTCCTCAAAGAAGTATGCGAGTTAAGAAGAGAAACAAGACTTCATTTTGCTATTGTGAGTAGCTTTCAAGGCATCTAGTAAAGACATTTGAAATTTGTACTCCTTATAAGATACTTTAGTAAAGGTAATGTTGGTTTGCCCGAAACTAGTCAAGTTCAAGAGAAAGACCACATTCTCAAGTGTTGGAGTGATTTGCCCCCAAGAAGTGACAACATGTGAGTCTTAAGTACTCCAACAACAGATGATCACCCCCTACACTTTCGATCTGCTCATATGTGGGAACCACAGGCGAGTGGAAGTAGTAATGGCACAGAAGACACTAGCCTTCTCTAAAAAAGTCACAAACTCTGACTTTGAGTTTATATGTTTTACCTAAATTTTCCACTCAAATGGTGGCTGCCTAAGGAATGCAAATTGGGTGGCCCAGAGGGGAAGTTCCTTCCTTTCATTCCTAAAGCACAAAATTGAACTCGCATTGATCCTGTCTCTTGAGATAGCATGAGGCTTGCATCCGATAAAGCGAAGCATACCATTAGTGCGAGCCATCACATAGAGCTCCCAACATTTGATTTTGTCCCAAAAGGTATCTTTAGAGATAATTTCATCCAACCACACATCCCGAGGACTTGAAATCAGCGATGGATGCCCATTGAGTGCACTAACAAGTCTTTTTGCTTGATTATTTCTGTTTCTTCCCTATCGGTGCATAATATTAACAATGTTAGAATAAAACCTGAAATTCTTTTTTTTAAAAAAAAAAAAAAAAGAGAGGTAAAAAAGATTACACACGCATATAAAAACAGAGAATATAACCATAAAACTAGATCTAGGAGAAGAGTCTCAAGTAGTTGACGAGTTCCAAAAACTCGTCCGAACTATTCTTAAGGAGAAAGGCTGGATGGATGATTATCTCTATAAGTACCAGAACTTTTGGTGCCCAGACAACGTCTTTAAAAGGAACACTGGTTCCAATGCGCCAACTATCAATTCAGAAGATATGCAAGATATAGTAGATGGTGATGATTACGAGATTGCCAAGGCACATCTCATGCTCGAGCTGAGGCTGGACAAATGGTTTGGTGAGTCTTACGGTTTCATAGAATCGACAATTCTAGAAAATGGGGGTGTTTCAGAGTTTGCAAATCCAGAAACTCTCCTAATAGAAGCCATTCATGTTATCAGCTGTGGATATGAGGACAAAACAAAATGGGGAACTGAAATCGGATGGATATATGGTTCTGTATCAGAAGAGTTCTTAACAGGACTAAAAATGCACACTCCTGGCTGGAGATCGGTCTACTGCACGCCGAAGCATGCAGCTTTTAAAGGATCTGCTCCCAGTAATCTCTAGTTGAGCACAAGGTTCAGTTCAAATTCTTTTCAGCCGACACTGCCCCTTGTGGTATGGCTATGGTGGAAGATTGAAACTGCTCCAGAGACTTGCCTATGTCAACACCACAGTTTACCCATTTACCGCCATTCCACTGCTTGCATATTGTACATTGCCTGTCGTTTGCCTATTCACCGGGAAATTCATCATTCCATAGATTAGCATCACTGCTAGTATTTCCTTCATCGACCTTTTCCTATCCATCCTAGCGACTAATATACTAGAAATGAGATGGAGCGGTGTAAGCATTGACGAGTGGTGGAGAAACGAACAACTCCGGGTGATAAGCGGTGTATCCTCCCATATATTTTCCATATTCCAAGGTGTATTCAAGGCCCTGGTTAATAATGAAAGGCGTTTCCAAGTTTCTGCTTAGGCAACAGATGGGGAGAATGGATTCACCGAGCTATATGTATACAAATGGACAAGCCTACTCGTCCCACCAACCACACTACTCATAATAAACTTGATTGGAATCGTCGCTGGAATATCCTCTACAATTAGTAGTGGACATCATGTCTGGAGTGTGATGTTCTGCAAGTTATTTTTCGCTTTTTAGGTGGTACTTCATCTATATCCATTCCTTAAGGGTCTGACGAGCAACCAGAACCGAATGCCGACTATCGTAGCTGTATGGTCTATCCTCCTAGCCTCAATCTTCTCCTTACTATGGGTTCACATTAACCGTTTTACAGCCACAGCGAGAGGTCCAAGCATAGAAGAATGCGGAATCATCTGCTAGATATAAATCTACATTGAAAAACCATATGACTGCCTAAGCCTAGCCTTGAATTTTGCAGTTTGTCATTAAGCTTGAAAATTATTAGAGTTTTTGGGTTCTTTTCACATTCATTGATGCCAACATATTCATCATAGATTATAATATACCCTCATATCAATTTTGATCAGTGGAGCTTGTATGGTAAAAAAAAAAAATTACGAGCATGGAAGAACCTGATTTGCGATATTCGACGATGCAAGATGCTGAAGTACAATGACAACCGGCAAAGCAATAAGCCTTTATCCTATAATCGAACTTGCAATAGAAGTGAAAGTAATGGCTCATTCATTACTGGCAACTATAACGAAAATATAGGAATGATGAAAGAACTCAAAAAAAAGAGGGGGGGGGGGGGGGGGGGGGGGGGAAGGGATATGTATTGCATGACCTTCAGTACTTATGGATGTAATCGGGGCGGGTCGTAATAGAGTACCCGCCCCGACCAACCCAATAAAAACCTATAGGGTTTAGGGTCGAGTTTAGGACATGGAATAAATCCTAATAAAGTTTAGGGTTAGGTTATGGGATTTAAAAAAAAAAAAAACTCGATAGGAAAACCTAAGCCGATAATTTAAAAAAATAATAAATTAATATTATAATTTATAATTTATATATTTTATTTTATTATTATATTTTTAATCAATATATTTTTATATTTAATTTCTTTCTTCTTTCCACCACAAATAGATTAATAATAAATTAAATAAATGATATATGAAAATAAGTTAAAGTATGAAAAAAAAAAGATTTAATTGCCATTCGGGTCGGGTTTGGGTTTCTTTATTTGTTAATCGGATCAAGTAAAAAAAAAAACTATTGCGTCGGGGCAGGTTTTGCGTATATAATTTTTTGCCGAGTCGGGTTCAAGTTTCAATGAACCAGTCCCAAACTCAACCCATTTGCATCCCTATCAACACTTCACCACTAACACCAGCACCTCAAACATGAACAAGATAATTTATAAAGTAAGGGTGAAGTTAAGGGCAGCAACTGTTTCAAGACAAATAAGAAAAAGAAGAATTGTGTCTAAAGATAGATTATGCACTTTCCATTCAATTAAATGGTAGACTTATATAAGGAATGTCAATCAATAGTGTAGGAGACAACAAAATAATTACTAGACGTAGTACGAAATATATAAGGAAGTGAATTTCACAAAAAAGATTGCCAAAGATATTATTACCTGCCAAAAAAAAAAAAGAATAAAGGGAAAAAATAAGTGTGATCTTCCATCAAAGATTTGAAGTGGTTTAATATATATATTATTTAGTTCAGTGATGTATCAAAGATATAAGATACACTAAAGTGGCACTAAATAAGAAATTACTATTATTATCCAAAACTTCTGCTCTTATCAAAATTAATGTACACATAATACGTGAATTTACTAGTGCATTTCTATGAAGTAGAATTAGCAAGTCAATTGAAGTCATTATCTAAGCTCTTATATTATGAATTACATAAGACGTGTATGCGGTAGCGGTGCAGCTATTTAACAAGTGCATATGCGCCAAATAATTTCATATCCATTAAAAAAGCTTATCTAATGCCCAAACTCCTTCAACTTAATTCAAATGATTTTGGTCAAGGGACAAAATGTAAAGAGCTAAAAATGTTATGTAAATATATTGGGCTAAGCCCATTAATTATTTAGCTTGACTCATTATACTAGGTGATAGGGCCTAATGAGTTAAGGCTAACTATTGGGATGACTCAAGGAAAATTGGCTTGGCGGGCTTGAAACATGGATCGTTGGATCAGTCCATCCCATCTAACCTTTCTCAAGTAGGCTCATGTACTTGTAAGACAGGTTACTAGTCTTGGGCCTATGGCAAGCTCATTAAGATAACCCTAAATTGAGCAGACTCCATCTTGCTTGTTGATTGCTAAAGTGATCTAACGGATGTCATCAGGCCTAAGAATCTATAAATACTCAGTCATTCCTCCTCATTAAAGAACCTTTTTTTTTTCAAATTTTTGAGATTAGAGAAATGGTATTCCATCAAGAATTCTCTACTCTCAAAAATCAAACAAGAGATCAAGCAAAGAATGATCTCCATTGTCCAAAAGCTGCAAGGTTGACGCTCAAGGTCCCCTTAGCTCCCTTATCTATCATTTGTGCATTTGAGATGCTTGAGATTACCTGTTCCTCATCCCCACCTCTCTCTTCCTAGTCATCCCATCACATATCATCTCTGAATTACTTTTCTTTAAAGTCGTGTGCAGTGCGATACTCGCGTAATTCGCACATGACTACTTCTACCAATACCCCCCATCTACAAAAGTCATTTGCATAGAGGTGCCTGAGATAACGCAATCCAATGGTTGATACATGAGCATCTCTCTAGTAGATGAAGTAGCTACAAGTCAAATTGCTACCTTAAATACATAGACACATGCACATACACCTAACATAGGATTAATGACATAGATATTAAAGTCCAAGAGGAGAGAACCTCTCGTCTCGTGGTAAGTGATATCAAAGCTAAAGTTCCTAGTCCAATGAGCCACTTAAATATTGCTTGGTGTAATGATGTATAATAACCTTATTAACAAAGAACTTGCATAGGTGAAGCTTGAGAGGAGAAGTTGCCATTGGGTAGAGGACATCATTGCAAGAGAGGGGCAATTGTATTGCAAATCAAGGCTTTGTAACAAAATTTGCCCAAATAAATATAAAAGAGAGAAAGAGAGAGAAAAAAGGTACTTTAGTGGGTTGCCCTACAATTAGGCAACTCAGTAAGAGGTGATATTAGAGGACAAAGAGAGGAGGTGAAGGCAAGAGGGATTTCCATGGAAGCTCAAAGTTCTAGCTAGAGATGATCTTAAGTAGATTTTATTAATAGGTAGATGAGGGTGGTAATCATTTAGGAGAAAGATGGTGGTAGGAGATTGGCTTTAAGATGAAAATGTTACAAATTTAGGTAGAGGAGAATGTCACAGTCTATGAATTAAATGTGGACACAAAGGGATCAACTCAAGCCTACAAATTTGTGAGTGACATCAACAAGATAGTTAGTTTTAGTGGTGAAGGTACTTTAAAGGTGCATTTAGCCACTAATGAGGAAACTTGTTGGGAGTTAATATCGCCCTCCTGACTATGGTTATAGTAGACCAAAACTAGTTGAGACAGTTGGTTCCTTCAAACATGAAAGGGATTGTGGCTAAGCTAATGAGGACACACTTAATGAAGGATGAGCTTGGAATAGTCTTAGGAAGATCGAAAGAAAAGGCTAATAAATGAGTAAAATGTATGAAGTAAATGATAGTCGAGCGTCGTATGGGAACCTAGGGAGGGGAGAACCTCTCATCCCATGACATTTACCTATTGGTTAATTAGACATAACTCATTTTGTTCATGTGACTTGTCACCACTAGTTGGTTTGTCCTAAGCATATGAGCCTTTCGATTAGCTATATCTATTAGTATAGCCTTAATCTGGCACTTTCAGGAAACCATTGCTAGAGTAACTTGTTGTGACTTTAACTCTACAAAAGAAGTAGCTTAGAGATGAGAGAAGGGGCTTAAGCAATTTAAGACATTTCCTATTTCAACACACATTACTTATTCCCTTTATTCAACATATGAAACTTGGGATGGTACATCAATCACACAACTAGGTCTAGAATAGTTAGTACAATCTTAGGTGAATACTTAACTAGAGACTTAATCAATAATGAAATTTATGAGGAGGTGACAAGAATAGACTTATATGCTTTGTTTATTTATTTATTTATTTTTATATCTTGTATGTAAATTGTGAATGATTTGTATTAGTAGAAATGCAATGAGAAATGAATGAAATTTCTTGAATTGTTCTTCTTCTTCTTAATTGTATTCATGTTTGCAAGTTAATTATAGTGAGCTCCAGAGAGTTTATGTATTCATGTCATATTAGTTATAGAATTTGGATGAATATGGCTCATAAAGAGGGTATGGATAAAAAGTAATAAAAATACCAATTAATGGACATGCATAAATATGAACTATCATGCGTTGTTTTGCTTTGTAATTTGTTTTGAATAAATAGTGTAATTTTTTCTTTTAAGTATATATATAAAAGAAAAGACTACCAAAAAAATGTAAAAATTCAGTTGTTATTTAAAGCCATTATCTCAACTATAAGAAAAGAGAAAAATACATAAAGAATGCATTTTTTAAAAGAACATTATTAAAATAGGGTCAGAGAAAAAAATATTATGTGTCTATGATATTAAAGGCGTATACATTGTATGCATCTTCAATTGCAATCATATTTGAACTAGAGGCACATGTATTATCATATTTGAACTAAAGGCGCATACAGTACATGTACTTTTAATTTAGATATGTTATAAAATGTTTAAACTGAAGATGCATGTATTTATATGTCTTTATTTCGAACATTTTAAAATAGAAGGCGCATATAGTGCATGTGCCTTCCATTGCCCATATAACCAACCACAAATTCGACGAATAAAATGGAACACTTCTTCAAAACTTAAAAAACACAAATTTACTCCCTTGTGCTGTTAAGTCTAGTTGTGCCCTCTAATTTTTGCCCCTTTTTTCACAAATCAAACACAATCCCACTTCCATCTCTGTAATTACATGAAGATATACTATCCTTTTATTTTACATTTATATATGAATTTTTGGTGTTTTGTTGAGTTACATGTTATTTTTGAAACCTTACTCTTATGTAGCTTTAATATATATATATTTGATCATTTTAGTTATAAAAACATACATTAGTTGATAATATGTGTATAATAATGGTAAAATATGTGAAATGCAAGAGTTGTAAACATGTATTAATTGTTGAGCATAATGAATGTTTGTAATGCATGGAGAGTGTTTGTGAAAATTGCTTATAGGGGATTCTTGTAATTTTTCATTAGACTAAATATGCGCATGTGATGTGATTAGGTTGAAAATGGATGGAGTTGTGAAATTTATTGTTTATGCATATGGAAATATTGTGAATGGCAATGATGGCCCGAATTATGAGAAGGGGCCAATGAAAAAGTTGAAAGTGAAGTGGAATTTGAACTATAGAGAATTTTTATATAGGATTTGTAAAAGCATTGGCGTCGATCCAACTACGTTGCACATTGAGATACTACATAAGCATCCATACGGCTACCATGGAAGCTTGTCGTACAAGTTGACGCCTATTATGGATGATGATGAAGTGGAAAATCTAAATGAAATGGGTACAACTTTCAAGAAGGAGTGCATATAAGACTTATATGTTAAAATCCATGAAGAATCACAATGTTTGAATGAAGATGAACCCTTGGCAGCCAATACTTCATTTCTTTGACATTAAGAAGGATCAAGCTTGATAAGTGATTCACTTGTGTGCAATGAATTTGTTTTAGTGCTAACTTCTACACCTTTATGAGATGAAGAAAACTTAGCCAATGTAGAAATAAATAAGGCCCTCCACTCTTTAGCTAAAAATGATACCGATGTGGAACACTTTATAGTGCACAATGGTGGTTACTCTAATGATGATGCTCAAAATGTTCTAAATAACATGCATGCCACACATCCACCAGTGTTTGAACATACTATGCAAGCACTCTAATGCCAAGAAGTAGGTCATTCAAATGATAGTGAACCTAGAGATGCCATTCCATTTTTCAATATTAGGGGAGATGGTGGTTACATCACCTTTAAGGAAAATATGAATGATATGTGCAGTGACAATAGTGATGAGCTTAAGAAAGGCATGAGATTTTAACAACAAAGAAAAGGTAATCTAAGCTATTAAGATGTATTACATCAAGAACTACTATAACTTTGCAGTTGAGGAATTAAACAAGACCTTACAGTCAATTTTTTGTATGAAGAAAGACAATGGTTACAAGTGGAAGCTTTAAGCTTATAAGAAGAAGTTGGAAGGCCTTTTTGTCATCAAAATCTTCTAAGGACCTCACACATGCACCAATTCTGTGATACACCAGGATCATCCCAAATTAGATTAAAATATGATGGCTAAAATCTTCATTGACCACATGAGGAAAAACCTTGATATAAAGGTAGTTCTATAATTGAAAATAAATTCAAGTATACAAATGCATTTGATTGTCAAACCTTACAGCAAGTATGCTACCCCTTTATCTTTTACCATCCACTATATATTATACATCTTCATAACTTTCGAGCATTGAATGTTAGGTTATGTGGCAACTATATCCTAAGGAGCTCATTGACATACTCCTCCTATTCTAGCATACATGAAGAAGCATTTAGATGGCTCGAGTGCCATTGATATGCTTCCACATTATGGAGTCGTATTACCCGGATCAAGTCTATTATTAGTTTGGTAGGTTCTAGTGAGTGCCTACCGATGTTGATATAGAACTACGCTTGCACCACATTGATTTATGAGGTCGAACCGACATTAATTAGATGGCTTTGTATGTATCTTATATTGCCTATTAGAATGATTGTTTCTTTAACATAATCTTATTGGAATATGGTGATAATGTACATCTTGATTACATTTAGTGGTATAGATGTTTCAGTTAATGCTATATAGGGCTTCTCAAACCAATAATTGGACACTTAATAAGAAATACATTTACAATTTTATATTAACTTAACAATACAAGTTTCTTCCGTTAATGTGTTTATTTTATTTCTCCTCCAAGGTTAACACCTTTTAGCATATATGCTTAGTACTTGATCGGTGTACAATCGTTTCTTTAGTTGATGTTAACATACATCTTGTTAAGAATCATGGCAAGGTTGTACTATTTCTTTTCGTTCACCAGAAGTGGCCACTAGAGGAGCAGGATGATGCAGCCTAAAAAATGTGCACCTCGAGTAGATATTACACTTATACTACCACTATGCCTTAGAGCCAATAGACTAAGAGTTAAAGGAGGACAACTAAGGAATTGGTACTTATAGTGAGCACACTCCCATATATACCATAGTTGAGGACACTATAGGAACTGAGCTCTTGCTCCTAACTCATTTGTAACCCTCCACAAGCACTCTATCAATAGTCCTCTTCTTACCTTACCAACTTTATGGAGGACATACCACTATCGATGTAGTATTGGTAATAGTTCACAACCTTTAATACAATAAAATCCAATTCCTTAATGTAACTTTGACGAGCTTCCACAATTACATGCAACACAAGAGTCATAGGCTCATCCTACCTCTAATGATAATTGAGCATGGATCTATTGTATCAAGAATAACTAGACAATATACTAAAAGTAGGAGTAAGTTGGGATAAAAATGTATATGATTTATCTTGAATGTTTTCATAGACATTTGTAAGAATCATACATTTTAATAAAAAGTTTCTTTTACTTTTTTTTTTTAATGGAGTTTTTCCAAGTTTCATGTTTATGGTTGATCTAATCGCTAATATTTTCTTATGTTACTGCCATTATTTGTGTTTGTTGATATGTATTGGTGTTTGGAATGTGTTATTGCACTTGTGATGGAGTAAGGACATGAATATGTGTATATGGAGGCTAATTTTATTGCAAATTGTGCAACAACAGGTTTTTTAAAGAACATACACTTTTTATAACAGGAATTTTAAACTAAAAATGATTCTATTGAATACTTTATAAATAATATTTATTGTAAAAGCTTTTATTTTTTGGGTTAGAAATCTCAGTAGTCTTTAATATCTTAAATGCATAATATATATATATATATATATATATTTATCCTATTTTAACAATATCTTTTAAAAGGTATATTTTTTATGTATTTTTTTCTATAAGAAAATGGTGTATCAAGCCATTGTAGTAAGATTTTTTTTTTTTTTTTTTTAAATGACAGTTTCGGAATGGGCATTATTATTATTATTATTATTTAATTACTTTTCCGAAAGAAAATCAGTCCATACTCCCAGGTGGCTGAAGCCTGAAGGCAGCTTCCCAGTCCAACCTTCTCCGAGCCGCTAATCCGGGATAGAGTGGAACCATGGAAACTGCTGCTGCTTCTTCTTCTTCATCAGTTCTTCACGGTCTAAGCTGTTCCACTACTAACTACCATGCTAACCGTAACCTTCACCAAGCACTGAGGGTGAGACCGAATAGCATTCACCCATTCCCTTCTTCTCCCTCTGATTTCTCTGCCAACTCCATCCTTCGCTCTCGCCTCAATAGATTCACTGCCTTTAGTGCAATCGAACATGAAAATCCATCTCAAGAACTTGCTCTCCTTATGGAAGTCGAAGGGTAAGGTTTTATATAAAAATTAGTATCATCATTATGTTTCCTTTTCAAATTGAAGATTATGAAGAAATGTATCGTGCTTGGTTTTTCTTTTTCCTTCCTTATCAGGGTTCTTATGGATGCGTACCGCTTGGGCAACCGTCGAGCCTTCAATAAAGGTATGTGATGATCGGAATATTTAGGGTGTGGTGTTGTGCATGCAACTCCTTATTTTTTATTTTTGGATAAGATTATTTATTTATTTATTATTATTATTATTATTTTTAAAATATTCGTTTAATTCAAGTACTTTTAGTGGTAATGGAAAGAGGATAAGCTATGATGAATTTAATGGAGGGAGGTGGTGGAGGCAACGGATATTGCTCATGGTAAAACGAAAATGCGAAATAAAACAAGGAGATTTATATCATCTCGTAGAAGAGTGAAGTTTATCGCGTGTGTGACAGTGAGTGCAGTTTAGGTGATCCATAGGATGAGATACACATATACTGTGCGAGTTAGCTAGTTCAATCGTTTGGTTAGTCGGTTTGAGGGTTAGTTATGCTAGTCACGTCCAGTGTATGCTGGGTATTTTCAATGGGTATTTTCATCCTTTGCTTGATTGCTGTTTAGATTCACTACTGAAATCTGAATTGATTTCTCATGGCTTCAACTTTTGCAGCTTTCCAAAAGCTTGGACTTGATTGTGCAAATTGGACCAAACCTATCTATTTAGACCTCGTAAGGTTTGATATTTAGTTTAAAAAACTTATTCATTCACTGATTTCTTTAATAGTGTATGGATTCATTCACATTGATGATGGTAATTGACAGGTTAGAAAGTTTAGACGTGGAGCTTCACAATAATTTATTTTATTAAATGTATTAAATCAATTCTTACGATTTAGGTGTTGCATGAAGTTTCTGAGGACGAATGAAAGGCTTGCTATACTAGAGTAGCCTGTATATATGACCATTTTCTGTTGTTTGCATACTATTTAATACCTCTTTATTATTTTGAATCTGTTCATATAGAAGATTAATGCAACTTGGTTATAACTAATTACATAATGATTGACCAAAAAAACTTATCACATAATGTTTCTCAAACTTTTTGAAACTTCTAAGATATGGAGGCTTAATATAGTGTATTTATGATTCTGTTCCTCTAATTTCAGACATAATGATCATAGATGTTAATTTCATTGACCTGTTATCCAGTTGTTGTCAATTGTCATTGCTTGTAAGTTCAATATTTGCAGTGGCTAAAACCCCCCTTCCTTTTTCCCCTCTCTCTCTAAGGGCTCTCCATTTCACTCTTTCTTAATATGCGGCATTCAAGAATAGCAATAGCACTTTCACCTTTGATTAAGGTGAACTACTTCACATGATCTGCAGGGAACAACATATTTACAGAATGTCCATATTGATTCTTGGGGAGCTTAGTCTCTACTCTTTTTCTAGGGATTTGCTATGTAATATTGGATTTCAGGTTGTTCATAGTAATTGTCACTTTTTATCCTTCATTATCAATGAAAATAAAAAAAATCTAAATATACCCCCCAAAAAAGATGGTAATTTCACTACTTACCAAAAAAAATAGTAATTGTCACTTTTTTATCATATTTTATTTTGGATTGTTGGCTCAATATGGTATGGAGCACTAGTGGTATCTTACCCTTTTTGCCAAGCATCCATCCTCTTTCCACTTTCTTTCTTCTTTATAGATCCATCCATCATCACATTGGTTAACAATGTCCAACTTGCAGTAACTGCAAGAAAAAAATAAAACAAGTACATATAAACTACTCTACTAAAATTAAAGCACTTACATTTTTGACAACATATCAATGCAGATCTGGCAACAAAAGATAGGTAACTTTTCTCTTCATTAATACTATAACAATAAGGTCTCTGTGAATGCTATCAGAACATTCTCATGTATCCTTGATTATAAGCTTCCTTGGACTCTGTGCATCTTGCATATCATATGTTTATTTGCCTACTTACGCTTGCTGTTCAACAAATCAAAAGAGAAATTGCCATGAATTTATAGTCATCCTGTATATTCCCATCTTTTTTGATGAATTTTCATGAGTAACTTTATTGAGAAAATTGGGGCCTATCTAAAGCATGTTGCTGTAACTTCCAGAAAGAGCGCTGGGGATGAGGAAAGGATGCTGATTCTGTATTTTAATCGTGTAAGTTCTTTTCCTTCACATTGAGAGTTTTGAAAAAAATTGATTGTTTCACACCAGCATTTCCCTTTAGTAACTTGTTCATATTTTCTATTATATCTGAAGCTATGCAGATTGGCTGGCCTACTTCATTACCCACAAGTGAGAAAAATACATTTGTAAAAAGTGTCTTGAAGGAGAAGGTAATGTGATATTAGGTTTTACATTTTATATTGTAACAACCATTTTTGTCCTTTCAAATGATTTAATGATGTGAAGTTTTATGCTTCCAAAATCGTCTAAGCGGGAAAATCTCGTTTCATTAAATCCTAGACCATTAACTCACTGTTATTGTCACCACCTAGAATAATGGGCCAGTTAGATTTGCTGAATGCACCCAGTATAAAATATCTTACCTATCCTTGAATGTGGGTCCTAGCATGTAACACTTTGGATCACATTCTGTGTTTGCTGGATATTTGGGGAGATTTCTTTGCTTGTTGAACTACCCTGTTATTGGAAACATCTTAGAAAGAAAATGTCATCTTGGAAAACTAGCAATTTTCATGTGATTGGATTTCTTAGGTTTAAAATTTATAAACTTGAAGATGAATTGTTCTCATATAAGCTACTTAGTGAGGGGGAGGAGAGAGAGAGATTTTTAATTTAGAATCTGGAGTTTGAGACTTTGTTCAAGAAGAATTTTATCTTGGAAAAGCCCATTTGAGAGAGATGGAGAGATACAGGCAGTGAAGTAAGATGCAACTGTATTAGACAAATTTTTAGAGAAAAGAAATGAGTGGAAATTAAAATAAATGAAAGGAAAAGAGAAGATATGTGGTTACCAATTTGGATACATAAGAAGAAAATGGAAGGAAAATTTTTTATTTCCAATGTTTGGTTTATATCACGTAAAGAAAATCAAAAGAAATAAATTGTTTATTAGACAATATTACCCTTCTTTTTACTTAGTAAGATATTACAATTGCTTTTGTAACTTTAGACTCATTTCTACTTATTTTTGCAACTTTCTCTTCAATTCTGGAGAGAAATATAATGACTTCAAGAATGGAAAACTTTCTACCAATTTCTCTTCATTTCCTTATATTTCCACTTTTACCCTTAAACTACCAAACAAAAAATTTTCTCCCTTTTCTATTCATTTTTCTTGATTTCCTTCCATTTCTATCCAACCAAACACAGTGGTAATTGGTTGTAGTATACGGGAAAATGAGTTACAATAAAAAGAAGCTATTTTCCGGTGTTAATAAGTGAAATTTCCATTGACAATAAGAACTATTTCCATTGTTTAAGATATTTTCCATCTAAAAACACATGAAAATGTACAAACTTTTTTGGAAAACATATTCCTCATAAGAATAGAGCCTTAGGATCTCATTAAAATAGGCTCATCTGGTTAGTATAATTGAAGATTTCTATAGTTGATTAATTTATATTTAAAATGAAAGGATAAGGTATTCTGAATTTTCCAGTTTTGTAAAGATAATTCGTAATTCATACATCAAATCTTCCAATAGTCTTCTCCTTTTAGATAGAGTTTGTCATACCAGAAGCTAAGGATGGCAAGATATCCTTCGAGCAGCCTCATTATATATTTAGTAGTCTGGAATCTAAACTTGAGATTCTATTAATTAAAGTTCGTTTCCATTTGTTGCAGAAAACTGCCTTGGATGATCTTGTTATGTCAAAAGAGTTACCTCTACGACCTGGAGTGGAAGAGTAAGCCCTCTGTGCATTATGAGGAATGAGACTCATATTTTATGTAGAAAATCTGTTAAAAGGGTTCTCAATTGTGTGGCATCAAGCTCTGTCATGCCTCTTTCTTTTCTCATTTTAATAATTAGTCAATATAAACGCATCCTTACTTGGGCCTAATCCATTAGCTTTATGAGGAGTGTCTCAAAAGGTAGTCTAATACTTTGTTTGGGTAAAAATAATGATTAGAATTAGAGTGACAGGAAAGAGTGTTGAAGGAATGAATAAGGTAATGCAAGTTATATATAGAATGTGAATTTGGAAAATTAGAGAAAAGCTAACCTCAAGCATTTCCACTGAGCTGTAATTTCAGCAAGAGAAGTAGTTCTTCCCATAGGAAACTCCTCTGCTAGGGTTTTCTGATTAAACTCAAGCAGCTAACTAGCTAACTTCTCCAAATATCCATCTTCTATTTATGTTGACTCCTTGTCTTCATATTGACAGAACTGCCGCTTATTAACTACTACAACACCCACAACAAAACACCACACTCCGCTACACACTTAACACACACAGCCACCACTCACAACACTACACCATATTATGCAGTCAAACACATCACAACACCAGAACAAACCACAACACAGCATAACATACCAGAACCACTATTTACAGAACACAACACCTCACACCCCAATTCAATATCACCTCATACGTCTCCTATAAACCCTTAATAAGGGCTTATGAATTCTAGGGGTTGTATTAGATAGAGAGAGGGGTAGGGTTAGGAGGTGTTATGGATGGGGTGTTGGTGGCTGGTATCTTGGCTATTGGATGGTTGATTGGAAAAAAACTAAATTTCTCTTAGGTAAATAGCAGAGAAGGAGGAGGAGGAGGAGGAAGGGGGAATGGAGCATGTGGATCCGATATGCTTATGTGACAGTTGACATGGCTAAAAATTTGCCACATTAGTGGAACGGAAAACTGAGTTTTTTGTTGCAGGCTAAATTTGGAATCCTTCATGTTTCCTTCAAAGGTGACTTCAATCTTAAGGATTCAAATTTGTTGGCCTGATGACAGGACATTCTGTCTCCAATCTTTCTCTATTTCCTTTCCTTCTAGAATCTATCCCCTCACATTCTGACCATCCAAACAAGGTGTGAGTGTCCATTTATTTGGCATAGCTGTTAAATACATTATTATGTCATGATTACTATATACTTGAATTGCTTGAAAAGATTTGATTTAGAAATCAATGGAGCCAATTATTCTTGTCTTATTTGGATTGTCTAATCGCAGCTGACCACAAGCCATGTTGTACTCTTACATTATGATTGATCTATTAACTTCACTTAGGTTTTCTGTTGTAAACTAGAAGCAAATCCCATGCATTGTGTGGTATTTATTAATTACTATAACTATATTTGTTAGCTATATATGATATCACCCCAAGCAGATACCAATTTGGGGCTGCTGCTAGTTTGGCTTGACATTGCTTATTTGTGACTTGTCTGATGCTCTCTTAACATTTAGTACTTAAACTTTCTTCTCATAAATATTGTATACAGCATGTTCACAGTTGATACTAGACATATGAAAGTTGTCCTTATATCATTATGGTTCTAGCCAAAGATCCAATCAAAGGAGCACATGCACAGGTGGAGGTTCATAAGAGTGTATGCATGCAAGGAAGATAAATTTTGATTGAAGTTGTCTTAGTTATGAAGAGCTTTTTTACCCTCCGTTTTGGCTAATTGGATTCCTGTGGAGGGCAGGGCCCTTAGGTTAAGAGCCCTCCAGGTTTTTCATAGGGAATAATCCAGCTTAGACCTCAATGGATAGGTTGCCACTCTGTGGGCACCTTAGTTATGGAGATTTTTTCAATTTTTGTTACTCATATAATGCTACTCTGGAGGTTATCTCCTTTAATCTAGTTCCAATCCCTAGCAATTATGGACAGCGTATCTAAATAATCAACAGGCCAAATTGAATTATAATTTAATAGATTGGAGAGCTCTCTCATGCACTTTCACTAGCATAACAGCCATAATAAGGCCTAAGGATATAATAACATGTAGCAATATTATTTTATTGTCTCTGTATCTGACTCTATTGAATGCCTGTGGACCCAATGCTTCAGTGAAATTGTTAATCGATCCATTATCTATACATATGGTAAATATGCCCTCAAAGAAAAATATTAGTCTGAAGAAGAACTATTGACCATTAGAGATTTGATATCAATCAGCACATTTTCAGTTGAATTCTCTCATTCAAGGCTGCTCAAAGAAGTTGTGTGTCCTAGACAAATGAAAAGTGATCTCATTACATGGCTAGATGTGCCTAAAGTTTAGGAGTCACAGCTGTTGTACCAAGTTCTGCACTGCTCACCTTTTTTGCAAAATCACCTATCTCATCATTCACAAGTTTTTGAATGAGTTTGTCCTTCCTTCCATTGAAAAGGTTTGAAATATGCCTAATGTTTAGTAATCACAGCTCTTTGCACCATAAAAAAGTTCCACACTTGTAAAATCATCTATCTCATTATTCACAAGTTTTTGAATGAGTCCTCCACTTTTTTCAAAATGTCAAACTATGGGGTAGAATTGATTGAGGATATTATAATTAAATATGTCAAAGGGTGTTCAAGCTTGTACTCACATCTCATTTTACCAATGTGAATTTGCTAAAGGTTTGGATATCCCTTATTGTAAAAGGAACAAGTCTGTAAATCTCCAAAAGGCTGCTAAAATCAGCGCCTATCTTTTCTTTGTTTAATTAGTTCACACCTGACCTTTTGTTCACTACACAATTGCATTTTATTGGTATAAATTATCTGAAAGTTTCTTTGGTTGATTTAAGTTTTTTTTTAGACCTGGGTATACCTAAATTTGAAACTAGCTCATTTGCTTGTATACTCAGTGGATTTGCTTGTGGGCATTCATGTCATGTTGATAACAAGATGCATAAATATCACATTTGTATAGAAGTATCAGCAGGACCTTTTACAATAAAAATTTGTTTTAGCTCTTAAGTGTGACTTGTAAACATGTTCCATTAACTCTAGTAATCAAATGTGACCAAAATAATGACCAATGGCTTTTTTTAATGGAACACAAATTTAAAATGAGTACCGAGAGTGTTCCCGCTTTCATACCTAACCATTTATGAAGGAAGTGAATCAAGAAAATCTCCGCAAAATGTTTTCCTCTATGCCATTTAAGTAACACATGCAAACCAATGCTTGCTGCTTTAGATGTAGGAGATAAACTCTCTTTCTCCATGCCATGAAGTACAAGTCTTATTTAATAATTGATCTTGGGAGTGAATTTTGAGTGATGCATAAATCTTCTGTAGAGTTTTGTGGAAAACTCCAAGGAACCATTAAAAAAAAAGTTGAAACTTCCTAAAATAAAAAACTTCACAGGGTCCAAGTTGATTATTAAACCCCTAAAACCCACTATCATCAATCATGAAGAGTAAAAATTCTCTTTTACTTTCTTACTTTTTCATTATACATAAAAGGTATATATATACAAAGTGCAAGATGAGAAGAATAGGACAACGTATCCTATTCTAATTATCTGATTTCTATATTAAAATACTTTCTAAATAAAAAAATTTCCTAAATTAATGCTGTAATCTTCTAACACTCTCCCTTAAGTTGGTGAATATATATCATCCATTTCCAGCTTGGATATAATTGTTGAGAAATTTGGAAAACTCAATCCTTTTGTGAACACATCTACCCGTTGTTCTTTGATAGAAATATAGGGTGTACAAATCAGCTTGTTGTCTAACTTTTCCTTTATAAAATGTCTATCAATTTCGGCATGCTTTGTCCTATTATGTTGTACTGGATTGTGTGCAATGCTGATAGTTGATTTGTTATTACAATATAGTCTCATAGGTTCCTCCCACTTTATCTTTCAGATCTTCAAGAATAATCTTTAACCACAAAAGCTCACAAACCCTTTGAGCCATGGCCCTTAATTCTGCTTCTGCACTTGACCGTGCCACCACGTTTTGTTTCTTACTCCTCTATGTGATTAAATTACCTCCTAAGAATGTGCAGTATCTTGTTGTCGACCGTCTATCAATCGGACAACCAGCATAATCCGCATCTGTATAAGCTTCAAGAGTAAGCCCTTCACCTTTCTTAAATAGAATTCCTTTACCTGGACTAGCTTTCAAATAATGAAGTATACGGTTTACAGCTTGTAGATGAACCTCCTTAGGATTGTGCATGAACTGGCTTATTACACTCACAGCATATGCAATATCTGGTCGTGTATGTGCCAAGTATATTAGCTTTCCAACCAATTTTTGAAATCTTTCCTTATCCACATCTTTATCATTCTTAGCTTTGCTTAATTTGTGATTGAATTCAATTGGCGTTGAAGCAGGTTTACAAGCTAACTTGCCGGTTTCTTTCAGGAGATCAACTACATACTTCTGTTGGGAAA
Organism: Laguncularia racemosa; assembly: GCA_037954665.1. Lineage (NCBI taxonomy): Eukaryota > Viridiplantae > Streptophyta > Magnoliopsida > Myrtales > Combretaceae > Laguncularia > Laguncularia racemosa. Next base: position 4,925,126 of record JBBMOL010000040.1, read on the forward strand.
TGAACATACCTTGTCGAGACCTAGCTACTTCTATCCCTAGAAAGTATTTCAATTTTCCCAAAACTTTGATCTCAAACTCTCTTGCCAAGCAAGCTTTTAAGATCTCCTTCTCTCTTTCATTGTTTCCAGTAACAATTATGTCATCAACATACAACAATAGTGCCGTCACGTTCCTTGAAGTCATATGCTTGATGGATAATGTATGATCACCTTGACTTTGCTTATACCCATCATTGATCATCACCTTAGTAAACCTGCCAAACCATGCCCTCGAGGATTGTTTGAGTCTATATAATGCCTTTTTTAGTCTACAAACCTTGTTCCCTTTCATTTCTTTTCCAAATCCAGGTGGCATTTCCATATATATTTCTTCCTCTAAATCTTCATGAAGAAATGCATTTTTTACATCGAATTGTTATAAATCTCAATCAAAATTTGCAACTAGTGACAAAATAATTTTCACAGTATTCATCTTAGCTACTGGTGCAAAAGTTTCCTCATAATCTACTCCATAAGTTTGAGCATATCTCTTAGCTACCGATCTTGCTTTGTATTTTTCTAAAGAACCATCAGACTTGTACTTTACAGTAAACACTCATTTGCATCCCACTAATTTTTTGTTTTTTGGCTGTTCTACAACTTCCTAAGTTCCATTCTTCTCAAGGGCCTTCATCTCTATTCTCATAGCCTCTCTCCATTTCTCATCAGATATAGCCTCATATAAGTTGTTGGGAATTTGAATGCAGTTTACATTAGCCAAGAAACTCTTGTGATATTGAGAAAATCTATGAAAAGATACTGAATTAGCCAATGGATATTTTGGATGTTTAGTACACTCTCTCGACCCTTTTCGCAAGGAAATAGGTAGGTTAAGATCAAGATTAGATGGAACAGTTGAAGGAATTGAATATATGCATACCTCATTTCCAGGAGTAAAGTTTGAGTTCTGGAGTTGCATAAGATCTGGAGTCAGGGCTCCTCTTCTTGAATACACCTTTCCATACCTCCTACTGTCAATATCTTCATTAGTAGGAATAGTTTCAAGACTTGGTTCTGGTGGAGATGGTTTAGATAATGGCATTGAAGAATGTGGTAGTTCAAGAAAGGATAACTCATTTGCCTTTTCTTCTTCCGTTGAATTAGACTCCCCTGAAGATAATGCTAAGAGAAAAAAGATTGGCCCTCCTCAAATGTAGTATCCATAGAAACATAGAATTTTTGTGTAGGTGGGTGATAACACTTGTAGCCTTTCTTTGTTGGAGAATACCCAACGAACACGCACTTGATTGCTCTTGGATCAAGTTTACTTCTGTTATGGCTAGATACGTGTACAAACGCTGGACAGCCAAAAATCCGAGGATTTATATTATTTGCTGTTCTAATGTTAGGGTAAAACTCAGAAAGAAGCTGCATTGGTGTTTTATACCCTAAAGTTTTGGAAGGCAAGCGATTTATGATGCGTGTAGTAATGAGGACAACTTCTCCCTAGTATGATTTTGGAACATTGTTTTGGAAGAGTAAAGCCCATGTCATAGTAAGTAAGTGGCCATTTTTCCTCTCAGCTAACCCATTTTGTTGAGGAGTGTCTACACAAGATAACTTATGAATTATCCCTTCTTGTTGGAAATATGATGAAAGAATTTGATTGAAATAATCTCTAGCATTATCAAATCTAAATCTTTTTATCTTTATTCCGAATTGATTGTTCACCATGGCAATAAAATCTGGTAGAATGGTAGTCAGATCTGATTTATGCTTTAGGAGAAATATCCAAGAGACTTTAGTACAATCATCAATCATCTATAAAAGACACAAACCACTTAGCTCGTGTGATGCTAGGGGTTTTGGAAGGTCCCCAAATATCAGAGTGAATTAGCGAAAAAGGTAAAGAACTTCTATTACTACTCATTGGAAAAGTGACCCTTTTATGTTTGGCAAATTCACATACATCACATAAGGTCTTCGACTTTAACATTCTTAAATAACGATGGAAACATCATCTTTAAGACAATAAATGAAGGATGACCAAAACGAAAATGTTGATGCCAAATGACATCTTTATTTGAAACCGAAAAACAAGACCCTAAAGAGATATGCTTGATAGTCGGTGCATGTATGGTAGATGCATCAAGATAGTAGAGACCGCTCTTTTCCTTAGCAACTCTAATCCTTTTCCTTGTCACCTGGTCTTGAAATACACTGAGAGGGATGAAACAAGGCATTACAATTCATATCACGGGTTACTTTATGAATGGATAGTAGGCTAGGGGATAATTGTGGGACATGAAGTACATCTTTTAGTAGCAAGGTCGGACTCAGCTGAACATGTCCAACACCAGCCATTGTAGTAACTGATCAATTTGCAACAACAACCTTCCTATTGCTAGGACAAGGTGTATAGGTTGAAAAATGAACAGGTGAAGGTGTCATGTGGTTTGTGGCTCCTGAGTCAATAATCCAATGGTCTTGTATGGGATGATTTGAGGTATTTGGTTCATGAGAAAGAGTCTTACCAGAGAGTGCTAATGAGCAAGAGAAACTTGGCTTTTCTAATGATCCCAATAGATTCCTTAGCTTTTCTATCTTGTCTTGGTTGAATAGGTTGGTGTTGTTTTCCCCCTTCGGTTGTGAAATTGAAGACGACTGATTTACTTGCTGTTGTACTTTTGGATTACCCCTTTGGCCCCATTCTTGGTTTGAAGTAGAGGGTTTTCCATGGAGTTTCCAACAGCAATCCTTAGTGTGTCTCGACTTCTTACAATAAGAGCACCACAAGTTGTCACGAGAATCATGCTGAGGTATTTCTCTCATTTTGCCCCTATTAAGTTTCTCTTGTACAACTAAAGCTGATTCTTCAGATATCTTTGGTGTTAGCATGATACTTCTGTGACTTTCTTCAGCCTTAATCATAGAAATCACCTCATTAAGAAAAGGAATATTATCCTTACTCAGAATTTGGATCCTAATTTGATCAAACTCTGCATTTAGGCCAACTAAAAAATCATATACTCTACCTTTCTCAATAAATCTCTTCAAAATTCCTGCATCATCAAAACACTTTGTTTCAATAACCCGGTAATGATCTAGTTCTTGCCATAGATTTTGTAGCAAATTCGCATATTCTGTTACAGATTTACTGCCTTGTTTTGTAGCCATGGTTTTTACTTTGACTTCATATACTCGAGCAGCATCATTAGCCTTCGAGTATGTTTGATGAAGAGCATCCCAAATATCCTTTGCAGAGGTTAGAAACATGCATGTGTCACTAATCTCGGGTGTCATCAAACTCCATAGCTAGGACGTAATCACGAAAACTTCTTCATCCCAAATCTCAAAGTTCCACTTGTCTGGTTTAGGTCTTGTCCCAAGAATATGTCCAATTTTTCCTTTGCCCTTTAAATAAGTACGGATTAGTTGAGACCATTTCAAGTAGTTTTGGCCATTAAATTTGTAAGATTGATGAATATTCTGCAACTCACCCATGGGAATATTGGGTTTAGTTTCCTCGTCGGTCATGTCTACAATTCTTTTGCTATTCTCCAGAGCCGTATCTAGAGTTGGTGCTGTATTTCAACCAATGTGGGCTGGACACGTTGGATTGGCAGTAGCAAATTGTACCAATGAAATAGTAAATTGCTTGGTTTGGGCATAGATCTTTTTCCAGAAGATGACTAGTATTGAGCAACGGAACCAGACGAGGTATGACGCAAAAAATAAGACGAATGTTGGCAATGAAGGCCAATCTGTAAATTCGGCAATGAAGGCCTAAAGAAATTTTTTTTTTTTTTTGGTTTTTTCCAGAATTTCTAAACCCTAGGGCTCTGATACCATGTCATCAATCGTGAAAAGTAAAAATTCTCTTTTACTTTCTTACTTTTTTATTATACATAAAAGGTATATATATACGAAGTACAAGATTAGAAGAATGGGAAAACATATCCTATTCTAATTATCTGATTTCTATATTAAAGTACTTTCTAAATAAAAAACTTTTCTAAATAAAACTTTCTTAAATTAATGCTGTAATCTTCTAACACCCACATTCTGGCTTGTTCTTGTATGATCCTGTTGACCATTGGTGTTGCTGCGCAAGTTCATTGTTCTCAGCATGCCATGATTCTCTAGTAAAGTTTTCGACATGTAACTCATATCTAAAATTTAGGAGCACAACTACTAGCCTTATCTTGCTAAATGACATGACTATAACTGCATTATGCTTTGCTTTACTATGTCTTTGAGATGATCTCAAAGTACATATTGCTGGCCTGCCTAACATTGGCCCCACATCATAAAAATTGTCCCCCTTCAAGAGCCATGATACCTATGCTAGAATAAGCCCCGTTGTCACAATTGTTTGGTTTCGCTGGTTTGAGAAGCAGTAGGGTTTGCCACATGTAAGCTTAGGTGCCAATCATGAAAACTGAATTCCTAAAAATACATTTTAAGTCAAAGGGTGCTTTATTTCATTCTGTTTGGTCATTATGTTTCCCATTCATTACTCATGAAAGAGTCTACAAGACAATCTTCTATGTTCATCGACTGCACAATGGTTAAACACTATTTTATCTTATGCTTGAGAACCTGCTTTTATTCTTTCCTTGTTGATTCTCAACCATTGGAGCCCTTCACTGTTCTGGAAGGATTTATTTCTGTTACTTTGAATTACAGGTTTATTGACGGTGCCTATCATGAAGGGATTCCAGTTGTCATACTGACTGCATATAGTAAATGTGGCGATAAAGTTGCCAGGTTCTTTTTTACTCTAAATGGAAGGCTGTTAATTGATCAGTTACTATAGTAATTAATCAACACATCTGCTTTACGAAAGGCTCCTTGCTACTTAGTGGCTCTGCAGATGAAGTTGGCAATGTAGATGTTCTATCTTGTGATTGGCAGATGTAGCTAATAAATTAAACCTGTCTCTTTGCTGCAAATTGCCAATAGTAAAACTATCTTTGACAGATCATGAATATGGGAGATATGGACCTTAAAGGTCTTTCTCTGAAATCTAGGTGCAGCTATCGATGACTTGCTAGCATAAGAACCCCAAAGGCCAGTGGTTTTATGGCTTTTAGTTATCCAACTTGTCCTCATGTTTTTTGTTTTGGCTTTCAAAAAACTATACCAGGCAGATCTTTTCTACAATATTCAGTGTGCAGACAATTCATTCATATTTGCGATTACATTATGATGTCCCTAGTATATCTAAAGAGGATGATCTCTTATGGGAGAACTGTGATAATACAGAAGATATTTTGGTGAGTGAAGAAGAATGATTTAGAATTATTTTGAAATGATTATCAAATTTTACATAAAATGTCCTATTTATAGACAATCCTAACATGGTTAGTAGTCCTACAATATTAATTTCCACCAACTTCAACAATAATAGCTAAATCTATATATAACTATTAACTGCTCATTCAACACTCCCCCTCAAGCTAGACTATAAGATGTCTTCCCCAGCTTGGATATAAGATCTTGAAAACTCGAACTGTTCCCCTTTGTCATAACATCAACTAACTAATGCTTTGATGGAGCATAAGACATACACTCTTAATCCTTCCACCAATTTTTTCTTGATAAAATGTCTTTCAGTTTCAATGTATTTTGTCCTATCAGATTGTATAAGGTTATGAGCAATATTGATAGCTGACTATCTGTTGCAATAGAGCCTTTTAAGATCTTCCCATTTGACTCTCAAATCTTGTAGAATAAACTTCAACCAAGGTAGCTCGCATAATCCCTGAGCAATAGCTCTTCTGATTTTACAGATGACCTTGCTACCACATTTTACTTCTTATTCTTCCATGTCATTGGATTTCATCCGAAAAAAGTACAAAACCCTGTAGTTGATCTTTTGTATACTATAGAGCCTGCGTAATCAGTATCAATGTAGGCTTCTAGAGTAAACATTATTCCTTTTGAACAAAATTCCTTTTCTCAGGATGCCTTTCAAGTAAAGTAACACCTTGTAAGCAACTTGGAGATTAGATTCTCTTGGATCATGCATGAATTGACTGATCACACTCATTGGATAGGCTATGTTTGGCTGAGTGTGAGAAAGTTATATGAGTGATACATCCTTTTATCATCAGCTGCTTCATCTTTAACTTCTCCTAACTTGTGGTATGGATCCATTGGGGTGGAAACTGGCTTTCTCCCAATCTTACTTGTTTCTACCATACTTTTATTGAGATATAATGATCCCTTGTTTGGAATATGCCACCTCCATTACTAGAAAACACTTTAGTTTTCCCAGTTCCTTAATCTCAAACTCTTTTACTAGTCTTTGCTTCAATGTATGCTTCTCTCTCATTGAATCTAGTTACTATAATGTTGTCCATGTAGACTAGAAGAACAGTCACTACCCTTGCAACTGAATGTTTAATAAAGAGGGTGGGATCACCTAGCTTTGTTTATACCCTAATTCCTTCATGACTTTAGCAACTTGTAAAGGGCCTTTTTTAACTTGCATACTTGGTTACTTGTGCCCCTCTCAAATCTTGGTGGGATATTCATGTATATTTCTTCATCTAATTCACCATGAAGAAATGCATTTTTAACATCAAATTGAAGGAGTTGCCAATGATGATGAAATTCTCAATAGTATTCATTTTTGCCACCGGAGCAAAAGTCACCACTTAATCCACACCATAAGTCTGAGTATATTCTTTAGCCACCAATCTTACTTTATATCTCTTAAGAGATTCATTAGCCTTAAAAATCCACTTACAATCAACAACATTTTTTCCCTTTTGGTTTATCAACAATTTCCTATGCTTTATTTTTTTCCAGTGCATTCATTTCCTCCCTCATGGCATCCCTCCTCTCTTCTTTTGACAATGCCAACACTATGCTAGGAATAGTGATGGTTTTTAAGCGCATAATGAATTTTTTGTGGGTAGTTGATAGATGTTTGAGAGAGATATTGTGAGGTAGAGGATAGAGTGGTCGGTTTGTACATTCTTTGGTAGCTTTCCAAACAGCAGTAGGAAGATCTAGGTCATCTGTAGGGTCAGTAGATGTTTTAGTAGATTGTATTTGTATAGATGATTCGGATATTACTGTGATCTCATTCCTAGAATTTGAGTTGGATTTTTGAACTTGTGTTAGTTCTGGAATGGTCTTTCTCCTTAAAGACAGTTGAGATAACTTGTCAAAATTGTGAGTGACACTAGCTGGGAAAGGAGAGAACACAAATTCAATGGAAGAATTAGGAAATGGCTCAAAGAGCTTGGATTCATCAATACGGGCTGGAACATGAGGAAGGGCAAGTGTTTTCAAAGTAGGTTCAAAGGATTCACAAGCATTATCTTCCATCATTGAATTCTCCGATGTATTTTCTAAGAAAGTGACGTGCTAAGATGTAAAGTTTTCAAGATGATGGGCTATGGCATTTGTTGCCCTTTTGAGTAGATCAGGGATCCAATTTGTCCCTTTGTTGACTGCAGACATGAACAAAAGCAATGCACATTAAAACCCTAGGTGTAAGGCTTTATATTTTAACCTCAAACTGGTTTTGAACCATTGAGTGAAATTGGGTATAACAATGCTAATATCAGATTTTTGTTAAAGAAGAATGAGCTACGTAACCTGAGTGTAATCATCAATTAAGGATACAAACCAACGGGCCCTGTAAATATTAGGTATAGTAGAAGGACCCTATATGTTACTATGAATCAACTAAAAAGAAAGAGAACTTCTCTCATCACTAATAGGAAAAGAGAGAGTGTATTATCAATTTATAGACATTACAGTAAAACTCAAAATTATCTCATCCTTGAAACAAATAGGGAAATGTGATTTCCAAAACCCTAAAAGAGGGATGCCCTAGACATAGATGATACAGTCAAATGACATCTTTATATGAAGGAATGAGAAAAGAAGGAGATAAATTGCTTTGGACACTGAGATGATTCAAGGTAGTAAAGGCTGCTTCATTCCTTAACAAGTCCAATACTTTTCCCTGAATCTCGGTCCTAAAAAACAAGAAGGGGAAAAGTAACATAATAATTAAGATCAAGGGTAAGCTTTTGAATGAAACTAATACTAAATGACAATTTTGGTACATGAAGGACATTTTTGAGGATAATTGTAGGTTTGATATGTATGTCTCCCAATCCTGCAATGGTAGCTAACGAACCATTGGCTATTACAAGTTTTCTGTTACTTGGGCAAGGTGTATGGCTGTGGAAGAGCTGAGATGTGTTGGTCATGTGGTTTGTAATTCTAGAATCTATTATCCAAGAGTTGGTAAAAGATTTGTCCAAGACATTAATGCAAAGAGAAAATGAAGTCTTACTTGAAAGAGCCAACGATCATGCTCTTGAAGACTTCTCAAGTGATCCCAACAAATTTTTCAACTTTTCAATTTCTTCATTGTTAAAGTATTGTTGGAATTTCCTCAGATGTAGGTTGTTCTGCCATATGTGCTTGAGGCCTTTGTTGCACTCCATGGTTTCCCAACTCTTGGCTTGGTGGTTTCCCATTAAACTTCCAACACTTCTTTGTATGCCTCGGTTTCTTGCAATATGTATATCAATGATAGTCCTTATTTTCCTTCCATTGACTTTCTCTACCAAGATTTTTTGGCAGGTCACCCCTTCTTCTCTCTTGTTGATTTGCTTTTGTTGCTAAGGCTGATCCATCCGTAGTGGCTTGTGCTTCAAGCATGTGGCTCATGCCAGAATCAATGAAATTGTCTCTTCTAGAGATGGTGTGATAAGACCTAGCGAGTACTTGAGCTAGAGCTCAGTCAGAGAGTGAAGAATGTAGGAGGAAAGAGATTAGTTTTTTATTTCTCTTCTTGCTTTTCTTTTTACATAGACATAGTGTATATATACACTTACAAGAATGCTATATTAGGAAAGAAAATAAACTCTCCTATCTAATATTTAATTCTGTAATAAAATCTCCTAGCTAGCACAATAATATTACATATATGTCAACACTCCCCCTCAAGTTGGAGCATAGATATCACACATGCCCAACTTGCAAACTAAAGTATGATAGGTCCTATGACACAACCCTTTAGTAAATACATCAGCCAGTTGCTTATCAGATGTCACATGATGTAAGCTCAAGATGCCCTCAGTCAATTTCTCTTTGATGAAGTGTCGATCAATTTCTATATGCTTGGTTCGATCATGTTGAACTGGATTTTGTGCTATATTGATAGCAGCTTTATTGTCACAATACAAGGATGGTGCTTCTTTATCTGACAGATTTAATTCTTCCAATATCTTCTGTAACCACAGAAGCTCACAACCCCTTGAGCCATAGCTCTGTATTCTGCTTCAGCACTTGATCGAGCAACTACACTTTGTTTCTTACTCCTCCATGTTACAAGGTTTCCTCCTACAAGTGTGCAATAACCAGTAGTGGACCTTCTATCACTTAGAGATCCAGCCCAATCTGCATCTGTAAAGCATTCTATCTGAAGGTGACCATGCTTAGCGAACAGCAGTCCTTTTCCAAGGGGCAGACTTCAGATATCTCAAGATGCGAAATACTGCTTGCATGTGTGATTCTCGTGGATCATGCATAAACTGACTCACTAGACTGACTACATATGCAATGTCCGGTCTAGTATGCGAGAGATATATCAGTCTTCCTACTAATCTCTGGTATCTCCCTAAATCAACTGAATCACCAACTCCAGCCTGCAGCTTGTGGTTGTTTTCAATGGGAGATTCTGCTGGTTTACACCCCATCATGCCAGTTTCTTCCAAGAGATTCAGAATATATTTTCTCTGAGAAATGAAGATACCTTTCTTTGATCTAGCAACTTCAATGCCTAGGAAATATTGTAGTTTCCCTAGATCCTTGATTTCAAATTCCTGAGCCAAAAGTTTCTTCAGTCAAGCCATCTCCTCCTTATCATCTCCTGTCATCACTATATCATCAACATAAACTATGAGAATAGTAATTTTACTCTCATTATGTTTAATAAATAGCGTATGATCTGCATTACTCTGTTGATAGCCAAAGGAGATCATGGCTTTGCTGAACCTGTCGAACCATGCTCTAGGAGATTGCTTTAATCCATACAAGGCCTTTTTCAGTCTGCATACTTTTCCATGTGTTGTTTCATTATCAAATCCATGAGGGATCTCCATAAACACTTCTTCTTCTAAATCTCCATGTAGAAAGGCATTTTTAACATCAAATTGCTGTAAATCCCAGTCAAGGTTGGTTGCACATGATAACAGGACTCTGATCGTGTTCATTTTAGCTACTGGAGCAAAAGTCTCCTGGTAGTCCACTCCATAGGTTTGAGTGAATCCTTTAGCTACCAATCTTGCTTTGAATCTGTCAACTGATCCATCAGCTCTGTGTTTTATAGTGAACACCCATTTACAGCCTTACCAGTTTCTTTCCAGGTGAGGAGGCGACAAGCTCCCAAGTCTCATTCTTAGTCAAGGCTTTCATTTCTTCAATCATTGCTCTCTTCCATTTTGGATCGTTGAGTGCTTCCTTCCAATCCTGTGGAATAGACACAGACGAAATGGACAAGGAAAAAGCTCTATAGGAGGGAGACAAAGAATCATAGGAAACAAAATTAGAAATCGGATGTTTAGTACAGGCCCTGACACCTTTCCTTTGAGAAATAGGTTTATCTAAATCATCAAAAGACAACTCACTAGAAGAGGAGGATTCTTGGCAGCAAAGAGTAGGTTGCACAATGGCTTCTTCTGTCTTGTCTTTGTCTCTCCTCGAGTACCTCTTCAAATCAGGTTTGTCTAGACACCCAATTTTCTCCCCCTGGATAATAGTCTCCTTCTGACCATCATTTTCTCTTGGGGTAAAATCAGTAAGAGTCACAAAACTAGGTATCATCTCTTCCTTTGCCTTATTCTCCCCCTGAAGAGATGACTGGGTTGGATTGAAGTAGGGTTCAGTCTCTCTGAAAGTAACATCCATACTTACAAAATACTTCCGAGATTGAGAGTGATAGCATCTGTAACCCTTTTGTGTTGGTGAATACCCAATAAACACACACCTAAGGGCTCGTGGATCTAGTTTTCCAGCATCCCTAATATGAACAAAACAAACGCATCCAAATACCTTTGGAGGAACAATGTACGCATTTTGTCCTTTTAAGGTTTCTAAAGGACTCCGATAGTCAAGAGCCCTAAGAGGCATTCGATTGATAAGATATGCAGCAATTAAAATTGCATCCCCCCAGTAAGGCTTAGGAAGATTCATGGTAAACATAAGCGACCTAGCAACTTCCAAAAGATGCCTATTCTTCCTTTCAGCTACCCCATTCTGTGCACTTGTATATGGACAACTAGTCTGATGAATTATCCCATGAGATTCCAAATAAGAACCAAATCTGCTATTGATGTATTCAGTGCCATTATCAGTCCTAAGAATCTTTATTTTAGCATCAAATTGAGTGCAAACCATCTTATGAAAAGACTGAAAACAGGAAAACACATCACTTTTAGCCTTAAGTAGATATACCTAAGTCATCCTGGTGCAGCAATCAATAAAAGTGACAAACCATCGACTACCAGACAAAGAAGTAGTTTGAGTAGGGCCCCAAACATCAGAGTGAATAGTCATAAAAGGAGACTTGCTTTTATTATTACTCAAAGGATAAGAGTTTCGAGAATGTTTTGCATATTCGCAAGCATCACAAAATAAAGAATCAAACTGAATCTTTGAAAACAAACTAGGAAATAATGTGCGTAACACTAAAAAAGAGGGATGGCCCAAACACTTGTGCCACTGCAATATTTCCTGATTAACATCCTTATTTCCCCCAAAAAAGGCCTGCTGACGACTAGAACCTTGACCTCCATCCAACAGATATAAGCCATCGTGCAATCTACCACTGCCAATCCTCTTCCCTGTTTGAAGATCCTGAAAGACACAATGATCAGGGAAAAACTCAATTTTACAATTGAGATTTTTTGTAAGTGCACTGACAGATAAGAGATTGACAGGAAATTGAGGGACATGAAGTACAGAGGATAGTTCGATATGAGGAGTACAAAAAACAGAACCTGTTCCAGATATTGGGGTGAAAGAACCATCGGCAATTCGGACATTATCTCTTTTTAAACACGGTGAGTATTCAACAAGGTTTTTTGAGGAGCCGGTCATGTGTCTATTCGCACCAGAATCAATAATCCAACAATTAGTATCAAGGGTAGCAGAAAAAGCATTACCTGATTGCACAAAATTGGATTTGACACTGGAAGAAGATTCTTGATGAGACAAAAGACGCTTGAGATGCTGAATCTCATCAGGAGAGAAAAAACCAGAGTGAGTCATCTCAGGAGTTGACTCCATAGCTTCAGATAAATTGGCCCGAGTAGAGTTAACCCGTTTACCTCCACGACCTCTTATTGGACGTCCATGTAACTTCCAGCAAGTCTCTTTAGTATGTCGTGGTTTCCCACAATAATCACATCGTAAATGATCTTTATGAGAACTATGTGTTTTCAGCTGCTCAGATGAATCACTGGCAGCTACCAAACCAGACTTCTCAACCTGCGGGATATAGAGCATGGCACTGCGCCTGCTTTCTTCCTGTTGAACATAGGAATATGCCTCCTCAAGAGAAGAAAAAGGTGTCTTACCGAGAACATGAACTCTGATCTGATCAAATTCATTGTTTAACCCAGCCAAAAAATCATACACCCTTTCTTTTGCAAGTAATTTCAGGAACTTTACTGCATCTCCGGTACAATCTGCCTGAAAATCTTGATAATAGTCAAAGTTCTTGCCACAAACCATTCAACTCAGAAAAATACTGGGAAATTGTCATTTCTCCTTGCTTCAACCCATGGACCTTGTTCCGAATCTCATAAATCTGAGCATCATTTCCCACCCGTGAATAGGTGAGGGTTACAGCATTCCATATCTTTGCTGCTGTGTCAAGCAATAAGTATGTTCTTGAAATATGGGGTTGCATGGAATTGATAAGCCAGGCCATTACCAAGGAATTTTCAGAATCCCATTGATGGAATAATGGATCGGTTGCTTACTGGTTTAACTTTAACACCGGTAATATAATCCTGCATTCCCCTAGCTTTGATAAACAATAAACAAGACCGTGACCAAGCAAGGTAATTGTTCCCATCAAGCTTGACAGGGCTGATTTGCAGTGACGGATTATCAGTACTAATTCCAGCAATTCTCTTATCAGTTTCCATAATGTAAACAGTTAACCCAAGCAATTAAGATAACAGACTTAAAATAGCAAACTGTACCCGTAAACTTTCAAACCCGTACCCGTACACAAACTGGCAAACCCCGTATGAATACACACAGGGAAGTAATGAGTGCAACCTAAAGCAAAAACACTTGGACGCAACCTAAAAAGAAACGAAATCACCTGGAAAGCAGTTGGAGGGCGTCGGAAAAGAAGGGCGAGCAAGACAGCGGAAAGCCCACGAAAAACGGTGGTCGGAATAGTTCGCACGCGCCTCACGCGTCGACGGCCGGCGAAGCTTCAGGTGGCGCGTGTGAGTCACACGCGCGGTTTCTGGTGGTCGGAGAAGAAGGGGTTGGTCGGAAAAGGGAGGCGCTCCTCTTGGGATGGGTGGTGTCGACTACTTTTGAAGAAAAAACCTCTTACACGGCGTTCTAGGGTTTCAAAAACAAACCGCGCCAGAAAAAAAAAAAAAAAAAAAATTTAACCTAAAAAGTGGTTTTAACCTAAAAAGAGATTAGTTTTTTATTCCTCTTCTTGCTTTTCTTTTTACATAGACATAGTGTATATATACACTTACAAGAATGCTATATTAGGAAAGAAAATAAACTCTCCTATCTAATATTTAATTCTGTAATCTAATATTTAATTCTGTAATAAAATCTCCTAGCTAGCACAATAATATTACATATATGTCAACAGAGAGACTCTGAAACCAAATGCTAACAGAATATTTTTCTAACTACTTTTCCCTCCAACTTCACACTATTTAAACCTCCCTAGCTGGGCCACGTCATCCCACTCCCTTTTATCCACGTTAGCTCCCCAACCACTAGCAAATAACATCCCAGCCTCTCGGCCATGCTAGCATAACTACACCACTCGCACTCACCAAAACATACACACGAACAGAACCCCACACCTCTAAACTTTAGTACCCAGAAAACACACATACTCTACATATAGGTAATACCACATACCACACACAACATACAAAGAAGCACACCACCACCTACCCAACACAAAACATATAGCACACCGCCACACACCTACACCCTTAACACTACACAACACACAACACACAACACACAACACACAACACACAACACACACACACAGTACACGCCCAGCAGGATCATATCAATTACCTCCCCTGAAACAATGTCCTTGTCCTTAAGGACAAAATCTAGATGTTTTCATCCACGTCACCCTACCCCCACTACTGATATGATGCTGCTGTGTGTGTGTTGGGTGTGTGTTGTGTAGTGTTTCTGTGTAATATGTTAATAATGTAGGCTGTGTGGTGTGTCCTGGTTAGTGTGAGTGATGGGGTATGCTGATGTGGCCAAGTGGCTGGGGTGTTATTGGCTAGAGGTGCTGATGTGGATAAAAGGAGTAAGATGACATGGACAAGTTGGAGGGTTTAAATAGTGCCAATTTGGGGAGGGAAAAGGAGTTTGGAATCATCTAGAACAAATTAGTTAGCCTTGGTCTCGAAGAACTATTCTCAACTTGATCACCTAATTTCTCGGGTCTTATCAATTGGTTCCGTTGCTGATAAACGCACAATGGAAAATCGCCAAGAAACAGAAACTTAGAGGAAAATCGTCGGGAAACCTTGTCTGGAAAATTGACGGGAAAATTGCCAGGAAAATCAACAGACATCACGTCTGGAATTTCGTTGGGAAACACGTTTTGCAAATAGTTGATCATTGCTGGAAAATCTGACGAATATAAAACTGATAATACTGGAATTTTGACGGACATTGCTGTGCGTAACTTCATCATTAGTCTTTACATCGGGCAGCTTGAAATCATGCCAAAAAATTGTGACACGATCATTTCAGGTTCATCAACTTCGGCATTCTTCAACGGCCAATCAACATGACGCGGATGGAAGCTGGTGTGGAAGTTCTAGGAAAAAAAGTAGAGGATATTCATAGTGAGGTGGCCAAGATTCAACAATAGCTAGCTTCCTTGGATGGTGAACAGAAATCGATGATCAGAGAGGTTACTACGATGTAAGGAAAAATTGATCGAATGCAGCAATTGCTAGAAAACATCTGGTCTGGAAGGAATTCGGGACTCAATATTGGAGAGAGTTCAATGGTGCTAAGGGATCGTGGAAAACGACCTAAGGAAGTACGATCAATGGAAATTAATTTTGATTTCCATACTGATGTAGTTCATGCAGAGGAGCTGGATGAGGATTTAGTTTGAATGTGTCCAAACTTGTCCTTCCCATCTTCGATGGTGTCGATCCTTCTAATTGGATCTTGTTGGTGGAACAACACTTTTTGGTTCAACGAATGTGAGTTGAACGGTAGGTGGAGCCGATAGCTATGTGTATGCAATGATAAAGCGCTATGGCAATGATAAAGTGCTATGGTGGACAAATGGCTTTCAATTTGTTCAAGTGCCTTTCTCAGCTCTGACAAGGGGGGTTGATCTTCCAATATATTGAAGATTTTGAGTCCTTGATGTCCCAAGCACCATCTATGCCGGAAATGCAGCTGCTGGGCTATTTTCTGGGCGGCCTGCAGAATGCAATTTAGACTAGAGTGGACACTTTTTCTCCTTCGACATTGGAATGAGCCATGGAATTGGCCTTGAAAATTGAAAAAGAATATGAGACTAGGATTTTTGTTGCATCTGATCATGTTAATGGAGGTCGAGCGGAAGTACAACAAAATTATTTTCGCTTTAATCCTCTTACTAAGTTCTCGTATCAAGGGCATTTTGTACCAACAGCTTCATCGGTGACTTCTATTCCGCAAAGTCCACGTTTTCTTGGAGGAGATAAGTCAAGATTGAAGAGCAATTCGTTTGGAATAGCTGGGGAATAAGTTCCTATGCCTAGAAAATTTGAGACAGCTGGTGGTGTCAATTCTCAAGTGGTATCAACTCTCGTGTTAAGAGGAAAGAAAAATAGAGAGAGAAGAGAAACCTTAATTTTTATTATTGTACTACAAATATTGTACTGTACAGGTATTTATATACGTATACAAGCAAGGTATTCTATAAACTAAGAGATGTGGGACTAGTGTACATACATCATTTAACATTCCTCCTCAAGTTGGGGCATATAAATCATATGTACCAAGCTTGTTACAAATATACTCAATACGAGAATCCTAAGAGATTTAGTCAAAATATCAGCCAATTGATTATTTGAGTTAATATGACTAGTGATAATATAGCCAGAGATGATTTTCTCTCAAATAAAGTGACAGTCAATCTCTATATGTTTAGTTCTCTCATGAAAAACTGGATTAGAGGATATATGTAATGTAATTTGATTAACACAAATTAGTTGCATTCGTCATATTTCACAAAAATTTTAATTACTGAGGTAACTGTTTTAACCAAATCAGCTTACAAGTTGCTAATGCCATGGCATGGTATTCTGCTTTTGCATCGGACCTAGCCATAACATCTTGCTTCTTACTTTTTCATAATATTAGGTTACCTCCAATCAGCATACAGTAACTCGAGGTAAATCTTCTATTAGATGGAAAACCTGCCCTATCAGTATCACGATATCCAATTACTTGGAAATGACCTTGATCTTCATATAGTAAGCCTCTACCTAAAGCATTCTCAATATATTTAAAAATTCTAACAACTGCATTCCAATGATTGATACAGGATGATTAGAGAAACTGGTTAACAACACTAACTGCGAATGATATATCACGTTGAGTGATAGTAAGATAACTAAGTTTACCAACCAACCGATGGTATCTACTAGGATTTGCAAATATCTCCCCTGTCCTGGTAACAATTTTGCATTAGGATTCATTAGAGAATTTGCAGTCTTACAATTGAGCATCTTAGTTTCTTCCAAAAGATCTAAAGCATATTTTCTTTGGGAAAGAACTATACCAGAACTGGATTGAGCTATTTCAATACCAAGGAAGTACCTTAACAAGCCCTCTTTGGTCTGAAAATACTTGAAAAGATGTGTTTTTAAGTCAGTAATACCATCCTGATCGTTACTAGTTATGACAATATTTTCTACATAGACAATTAGGTAAATACATCTCTTCTTAGATGTGTGCTTATAAAATATTGAATGATTAGATGAACTACAGGTCATAATAAACTTTATAATCACTGTATTGAACCGACTAAACCAAGCACGAGGAGACCGTTTCAACCCATAAAGTGAGCGACGAAGTTTACATACTAGATTAGACTCCCCTTGAGCAACAAAGCTAGGCAGTTGCTCCATATAAATTTCCTCCTAGAGTTCACCATGAAAAAAGGCATTTTTTATGTCCAACTGGTATAAAGGCTAATGTTTCATAGCTGCAATGGATAGAAACAAGCAAATAGATGACATTTTAGCAATAGGAGAAAAAAATATCAACATAATACACTTGAGTATAACCTTTGGCAACCAATCAAGCCTTAAGCCGGTCAACATGACCATCAGGACCGACTTTTACAGCATAAACCTATTGACACCCAACTAGAGACTTTCCAGGAGGTAAAGGGACCAAGTCCCAAGTATCATTAGTATGTAAGGCAGTCATCTCTTCTACCATTGCCTGTATACATCCTGGATCTGAAAGTGCCTTACTCACATTTTTAGGAACAGAAATGGAAGATAAAGATGAAACAACATTGCAATAGGATGGGGACAATCGATGATAACTGAGAAAATTATATATAGGGTGGAGATTAAAAGTAGAGCAAATACCTTTTCGGAGAGCAATTAGAAGGTCTGTTTCAAGGAAGTCCTCAGTCGGTGGAGGCCTTACGTCAGAATGTGAGTTGGTAGGAGTATCTGAAGGAGGTAGAGATGCTAAGGAGGGTAGGTTTCGAGAGTGTCGATGTTATACCTGCAACAGTGAAGGGGAAGAACTAGAGTCATAGACAAGAGGAACAGACTTAGGAATGGCAGAGACAAACTCAAGAAGAGCTAATTGAGATGGAATAGGTAGAACCTCAGACATAGGACTATCAGATGAAGATGGGGAATAGAAAGGAGAAGATTCAAAGAAAGTGACACTAGGAGATAGATAGTAATGACGGATAATGGGAGAATAACATTTGTAACCTTTTTTAAGTTTGGAGTAACTAAGAAAAACTCACTTAATAGATCGAGTGGAGAGTTTATCCTGACTAGGAGACATATCATGAACGAAGCATGTGCAACCAAAGACACGAAGGGGAAGAGTGTACAATGATTGATCAAGGAATAAGATAATGTGAGGAATTTTGTGCTGAAGGATAGAGGAAGGCATTCTGTTAATGAGATAACATGCATTAAGCACAGTATCAGCCAAAAAACGAGTAGGAACATAGTGGTGTAAAGAAGTGTGCGAGTAGTTTCGATTAGATGTTACGTTCAGCAACACCATTTTATTGAGGTGTGTAAGCACAAGAAGACTGATGTAAAATTCCATGGGATGACATAAATTGAGTAGAAAAATACTCAGGAGCATTATTACTATGCAAGACTTATACAAATATATTAAACTGAGTTTTGATTTCGGCACAAAAAGACTCAAAAATAAAATATAGTTCAAAACGATTTTTCATCAAATATAACCAAGTACATCGAGAATAGTATCGAGAATAGTCATCAATAAAAATTACAAAATATTGAAAACCTAAAGTAGAGATGACATGACTAAGGCTCCAAATATCTAAATGAACTATAGAAAAAGGAGATGTATCCCTATTATTGACTCTTTTGGGAAACGAAGTCATATATTGTTTTCCAAGTTGACACGACTCACACTCTAAAGTAGATAAATGCGATAAGTAAGGAACCATCTTTTGAAGTTTGGCAAAACTAGGATGGTCCAACCGATTGTGAAGAAGAGTTGGAGAGACTGTAGCAAAACATGTAATAAAAGAAGCTAGTGACTTATTGATGTAGTAAAGCTCTTGTGACTCACATCTTGTGTCAATCGTCTGTTTCGTATTGAGCTCTTGGAAAATAACAGAATGAGGATCAAATTTAATAGAACGGTTTAGTACACTAGTGATTTTATTAACGGAGACAAGATTAAAAGGACAATAAGGAATATAAAGAACTTGCTCCAATGGCAAAGATGATAAGGGTTGAGCACTACCCATCACTTTGGCAACTGTATGTGAACTATATGCTACAGTTACTGATGGTAATGAGGTAAATTCAACAAAATGAGAAAATAGTTGAGGATTATCAGAAATATGTTCAGAAATTGGCATAAAGAAGAAGAATGAGTAAGACACACAACAAATTTATCAGTATGAACAAAAGAAGCAGTAGAAGATGATGATTGCTTTGAAGCTTGATACTAAAGATAATTTTCTAGATTAGCTCCTATGAGTAGAAGAGTCCTGATGTTGTTCTTCAAATGATGCAGAATTAGTATTCTGAATGATGTTAGCATGTGGAGGACGTCTATGTAACTTGTAGCATTTGTCTTTAGTATGTCTCCATCGATGACAATAAGTACATCTAGGACGATCTCCCCTATTGCCTCTACGATCTCCACCTTATGATTCTCTTGAATTTATTCGAGCTCTAAGAGCCACATGAGAAGCAAAAAACTGAATTGTCCACAGGAGGAAAACCAGGTAAAGGTGCATTAAGGATGGATGAGACACGAAGAAGGCGGGAGAAAACTTCATCCATAGATGGTACAATAGGATTAGCCAGTATTTGATCACGAATTGGAGCAAGATCAGGACCGAGCGTAGCAAGTATGTAGACCATAAAGAATTTGTCCCTCTAAGCTAAATCATCGTTGAGAGACTGATCGGAAGGAAGGAGAGAGTTATACTCAGCCTTAATAGATGCTTATCTCCCAAGAAAATCAGTAATAGACATACCCCATTGTCTCAAATTAAGTAGATTAGAAATTATCAAATACAGATGCTGTATGTCATTAGAATAAAGAGTCTTTGCTTGAATCCATACATCATAGCATTTGTGATAATGATTGTAAATTGGATAAAGGAAAGAACCAATGGATTGCCATAGAAGACTCAATAGTAAAGCATAAGCTTATATCCAATTATTTCTATTTTCTTTCTCCACATCTTTTACTCTAGTGGTCAAGTGGTTCTGTAAACCTTGACCCATACACCATAACTCGATTGTTGTAGACCGAGATAAATAATTTGAACTTCCCATCAGTTTCTCGGTTGCAATGGTAGGAGGAGATAACAAGCTCAAAAAAGGACTAATTTTTTATGAGGAACTATCATAAGCCATATTGGATTTAGAGAATATCTCAAAAAGAATGAAAAAAAGGTGAAAAGAACAAATGCATAGTGGTGGTCGGTGGCTGTCGGCGGTGGTTGGCAACGGTTGACGGTGAATAGTGGTGGTTGATGGTGAACGAAAGCGAACAAAGGCGGAAGAGGACGGTATTGTTGTTCCACGCCTTAATAAAGCAAAATAATCACTATGAACCGTCGAATAATTAGATATAAAGGACAACGACGGCGCGTGGAGGAGCTTTCGACGACAAGGCTTTTGGGATATGACACTAGAGAAGAGAGGAACACAGTGATGTGATTGGGTTTCAAATCTGACATTGGAAAGTACCTCGCCGCTTAAATAGGGTACGGTGAACGGTACCTCACTACCAAAATTAGGGTTTGTGTTTGGGTAATTTAGATGATCTAGGGTTTCTCATTCTTTAGCTCTGATACCATGTTAAGAGGAAAGAAAAATAGAGAGAGAAGAGAAACCTTAATTTTTATTATTATACTATAAATATTGTATTGTACAAGTATTTATATACGTATACAAGCAAGATATTATATTAACTAAGAGATGAAGGACTAGTGTACATATATCATTTAACATCTCGCATGCTAAATTCCTGGAGAAGAAGGTTAAGGGATTGTGCTTTAAGTGTGATCAACCTTATCACTCTAATCATCGTTGCTCAAATAAATTTCTTCAATTATTGGTGTTGGAGGAGGAGCAAATTGGTGAAGGCGAAGAGTGGGAAGAGTTGCAAGCAGCAGTGGGGGGAGGGTGACTTGGATGGAAACATGCAAATTTTTCCTTGAGGATAAGGACATTGTTTCAAGGGAGGTAATTGATATGATCTTGCCTTATGTGTGTGTTGTGTAGTGTTTCTATGTAATATGTTAATAGTGTAGGTTGTGTGGTGTGTCTTGGTTAGTGTGAGTGATGGGGTGTGCTGACATGGCCAAGTGGTTGAGGTGTTATTGGCTTAGAGGTGCTGACATGGATAAAAGGAGTAAGATGATGTGGACAAGCTGGAGGGTTTAAATAGTGCCAATTTGGGGAGGGAAAAGGAGTTAGGAATCATCTAGAACAAATTAGTTAGCCTTGGTCTTGGAGAACTATTCTCCGGTTAAGTTGTAGCTCGGGTAATTCACTTGTTTCTATTTCCATTGTAGGATTTTTGTGTAGTTTGCAGTTCTCTTGGAATTCTTAGCCTTATACTGTTGACTCAACTCAATCACCTAATTTCTCGGGTCTTATCAACTACTGCTTGCAACTCTCCCCGCTCTTCGCCTTCACCAATTTGCTCTTCCTCCAATACCAATAATTGAAGAAATTTATTTAAGCAACAATGATTAGAGTTAAAAGGTTGATCACACTTAAAGCACAATCCCTTAGCCTTCTCCAAAAATTCAACATGCGAGAGTTGATGTTGCCCATGAGAACAACGACCGCCTTCCTTGATAGAACCAGAACTGAATACCACTTGAGAATTGACACCACCAGCTGTCTCAAATTTTCTAGGCATAGAAACATTCTCCCAGCTGTCCCAAACGAATTACTCTTCGATCTCTTCTCATCTCCTCCAAGAAAATGTGAATTACGAGGAATAGAAGGCATTGGTGAAGTTGTAGGAACAAAATACCCCTGATACGAGAACCTAGTAGGAGGACTGGAAGGGAAATAATGTTGTCTGACATCAACTCGACCTCCATTTACTTGGTCTAATGCAACAAAAATACCACACTCATATTTTTTTTCAATTTTCTAAGCCAATTCCATGGCTCATTCCAGTACTGAAGGAGAAAAAGTATCTACTCTAGTTTGGATTGCATCCTGTAGTCTTCCCAAAAAATAGCCCAGCAGCTGCATTTTCAGCATAGGCAGAGCTTGGGATGTCAACAACTCAAAATCTTCAACATATTGAAATACCGACCCCCCTTTGTCGGAGCTGAGAAAGGCACTTGAACGGATTGGAGGCCATCTATCCACCATAGCGCTTCATCATTTCCATCTTTAGTTTAGGCCAATCAAGGTTAGGTTCTCGTCATTGAAGCATGCGAAACCAATGGATGCGCCGTCCTCGCATACACATAGCTGCCAGCTCTACCTGCTATTCAACTCGCGTTCGTTGAACCAAAAAGTATTGTTCCGCCAACAAAATCCAATTCGACGGATCGACACCATCGAAGATGGGAAGGACAAGTCTGGACGCATTCAAACTATATTCCTTGTTTAGTTCCTCTGCATGAACTATGTTAGTATGGAAATTAGAATTAATTTCCACCGGTCGTACTTCCTCAAGTTGTTTTCCATGATCCCTTAGCACTACCAAACTCTCCAGTATTGAGTCCTGTATTCCTTCCAAACCAGATATCTTTTAGCAATTTCTGCATTCGATCCATTTTTCCTTGCATCATAGTAACCTCACTGACAATCAATTTTTGTTCACTGTCCATGGAAGCTAGCTGATGTTGAATCTCATCCACCTCGTTATGGACGTCCTCTATAGTTTTCTCTAGAGCCTCCACTCGTGCCTCCATTCGAGTCATGGCGCGAGTCTCCAATTATTGTGGTTTTTCGGCATAAGTCCTGATGAGGTTTCTTGATGTGATTTCTCGTCAAGTTTCTAGATGAGATTTCCTGACATGATTTCCAGATGAGGTTTCTTGATGTGATTTCCTGTCTATTTTCCTGTTGATTTTCCCGACGATTTTCATGTTGATTTTCCCGGCATTTTTCTTGTCGATTTTCCCATTGATTTTCCTATTATGAGTTCCGATGAATTTTCTGTTGTGAGTTTCCCAGTGTGATTTCAAGTTTCCCGGCAATGGAACCAATTGATAAGACCTGTTGAGTACCTGAGCTAGAGCTCAGCTAGAGAGAGACTCTTTGAAACCAAATTCTAACTACTTTTCCCTCCAATTTCGCGCTATTTAAACCTCCCCAGTTAGGCCACCTCATCCCACTCTCTTTTAGCCGTCAGCTCCCCAACCATTAGCAAATAACATCCCAGCCTCTCAGCCACGTCAGCATAACTACACCACTCACACTCACCAAAACACACACACAAACAGAGCCCCACACCTCCAACCTTTACTACCTGGAAAACACACATACTCTACATGCAGATAACACCACATACCACACACAACATACAAAGAAGCACACCACCACACACCTACACAATACCCTTAACACTAACCAACACACACAACAAACACACACAGCACACACCCAGTAGGATCATGTCATGGTGTGTCCTTGCCAAGGATTTGAACCCTTACCTTATCAAATTCAGCATTCAAACCTGCCAAAAAATAATAAAGTCTTTTTCAATGAAGCTCTTCAGGGTGGTAGCATCATCAGGGCATTGCATCTCAAAATTCAAATGATCAAGTTCTTGCCACAGATTTTGCAGCAAGTTTGCATATTTTGTGACTGATCTATCTCCTTGCTTAGTGTTTTGCAGTTTTAACCTTGATTTCATATATTTGAGCAATATCATAGGCCTTTGAATATGTATGACGAATAAAGTCATATATTTGAGCAGCATCTCAGGCCTTTGAATATATGCAACAAATAAAGTCCCAATTTTCCCTTGCTGTAGGTAGGAACATGCATGTGTCACTAATCATGGGATCCATAGAATCCCATAGCCAAGACATGATCATAGAATCCTCATCCCATGTCTCAAACATTGGATCACCCTTTGCCGGCCTGATTCTAGAAGGTGTTTGAGTCTCGTTTTGCCCTTTAGATATGTGCAGACAAATTGAGACCACTTGAGATGGTTTTTTCCATTGAGCCTATAACATGTGCGAATGTTCTTTAAATCTCCAAATTTCCGAGTAAAATTGGACTCTTTAGAGTGGTTGAAATTGCTAGAGAGAAGGGTTTCATTAGTTGACATGATGAAGTATAAGGCAATGAAGGCTGAATTAAGAAGAGAACAAAAATTCAACAACGAAGGTTGGTTTGACAAGAATTTTGACCCCAAAAAGAGCCTAAAGCTCTAATACCATGAAGAAGAATGATGTAGAATTATTTTGAAGTGATTATAAATTTGTATATAAGGTGTCCTATCTATAAACAATCCTAACATGGTTAGTAGTAGCAAACATTTACTACACCAACCCTAATTAGCCTATAACATTAATTTCTACCAACAATAATAGCTATATCCAAAAAAAAAAAAATTATAAATAACTATTCACAGCTCATTCAACAATGAGTTGGCCATTTTTTCCCCAAATTATACTATTAGCACTTATAGAGAACAAGAAATTAGTTTTTGATTTGGGAAAAGTGTTAAGTAATAAATATAATAGTTTATGCTATATCTATAAATTTAAGCTTTTAGATAAGATGATTGTGGTGGTAGTCATAATATGGTATTAGAGTAGGGGATCCTGGGTTTAAACCCTTGCATCATCAATCAGCCCTGATCTAATTAAATCATCCACCTGTTGGGCCTTAATCAAAGTCCAGCCTACAAGTGAGAGGGAGTTTTAAGTAATAAATATAATAGCATACATTATATTTACAAGTGGTGCTAACGACAACAAAAAGCTCCAAATGGTCAATTGAACTTTCATGAACGAATGATATGGTCACTGAACTTTAGATTGGATCAGTTGAATCTTGCATTTTATGAATAATAGGTCCATCAAAATGCCAAAAGGCAGAATTCAGTGTAGAATTTAATAGCACCCATAAATATGAGGTCATGTCCTTGCAAAAATGTCAAACCATGTGCTACATTAGACATGACTTAATGGAGTTCACAAATGTCTTAGAAATATTTTTATATGGCTGGTGTTGACAACAGGGTAGTATCTTTTGATGAGTTCATCGACTTATTTGGTTCATATGTAAAGTTTGGGGACCTTGGCGCCAATTTTATTCTTTTCTCTTTGAAAGAACACTGCCAGGACATCTTGAAATGCTCTAACTGGAAGTACACAGCTTCGGGAAAATTAGCTAATGCCTGGTGAAGAAATTTCAAGAGAGAGGATATTATTCATTCATAATACAAAAGGTTTAGTTTACAAGCTATAAATAAGAAAAACAAAGCTAACAGAAAAGGCAAATCATATTTGAAAGATATGATTCAAGACTATCCTAAACTAATCTCCAATATAAAAGGAAAGAACAAATGAAAACAGAAATAAAAAATCCCAATAAATCTGGGATGGGAAGGATCCAGAAAAATAAAAAATTCTGTTCTTTCCTACACTTGGCAAGCACATTTAGTTACAATCTAATCTAGGAGCCACTAGTTCCAGATTCAATTCTAAAAATCTGTGTCTGGCTTTCTTTTTTTCTTGTTTTTCATTGGGTAAATTTGCTTTCATTATTTCACCCCTTATGTTCTAAAGTTTTATTTGCCATTGAATTGTAGATCTGTCATTGAAAAGCTTGGAGAAGAAAGAATCTCGAGAGTAAATATTGTTGGACCATCAGAGGTAGAGAAAAGTCTCTATGCCCAGCTTGTGAAAGGAGTCCCATCTGGAACTGATGAGCAACTGGCTAAAGAAGTGACAAAAGCAGGTAGATTCGTGTCCTCCATTTTGCTTGAATTCTTATTCATGCTGTAATTTTTAATACTTGCATATGTTGATCCTCAGACACACATCAAGTGTTTTTAGCTTATGGCTTGCATGACTAGCTCACTGACTGGTGTCTGCAGTGATTGACCATTGCCAAAACAATAGTTAACAGAAAAAAGAAAAAATCTGATCATAACTTTACTTTGCCTGCTTTTAGACCTCATACCTTGGAAAATGCATGTCCATTAAATGTGAATACTTTGTCCATAAAATAAAAGTGTAAATAGAGTAGAAAACTTTTTTTTGGTTAATTAATAGAGTAGAAAACTTTGCTAAACAAACGATTCAAAATTGCTACAGAACAGAATAATGATTGCCAGATTATAATCATAACAAGAACAAAAGAATGGGGTATATTACAAATAGCTGAGCCATTCAAGTTGAATTTGTAAACACCAATGCTAGCATAACTTATCTAATTTGCTGTGTCATTTTTGGGAGGAGAAATATCTGTCAGAATGTTTAAGATGTCTGTAATTGAAGGATCTCGGTGCAGGGCCCACAGAAATATTTGATTACCTACACTTTTCATGTAAATTTGAGGGCTTTGAAATAAATCTGTAAGAATCTACCTTGATCTAGAAGTTTAAGCTTTTTGGTTGGTTTGGATCGAAGTTAAACTTGGTATTGGCATAAGGTGCCATGTGTTCAAACTCTACACCGTCATTTCAATCCTATTTAATTATTTCCCCTTGTTATAGGATGTAAATTAGTTAAATTAAGATACAGTTATTATATTAGTCTTAAAATAGAAATTTAGTTTCCTTTTTTAGTTTATTAGAACTTGTATATATGTGTAACTTATGGATCAATAAATGATACATAATTTTCTGTTTTCCTTACAATTACATGGTATCAAAGTAGGAGAGAGAGTGGGTTTTTGAGAGTTCTTATTTTTTGACACCACTGGCCTAGGGAGACATGTCACCCGCCGACTAGGGCTTCTGAGAGTTCTTATTTTTTGACACCACCAGCCTAAGGAGACACGCCACCCACCGACTAGGGCTTTTGGAAAGTTCGGCGCTGGAATTCGACAAGCGTGACGTACACGCGCCACCAATTTCTCGTGCCGACGCGTGAGGGTGCGTGCAGCGTCGATTTGCTCTCCGCTTTCACCAATCGTCTTGCCTGGTTGTGTATAGCCCAAGTTTGTGGTTCGTTTGTTTAATAGATATTTGGGTGCAGGTTTGTTAGCTTTGGTTTGTAATCCTCTTATCGAATTATTGTCTGTTGCTGTTAATTTGTCCGCTGTTGATGATTAATTCATCGTCTTTTGGTGTTAATTTGGTGTATTTGGTCCTTCTTGTTGTAATTTGGCATATTTAGTAATTAGTTCCTGTTGGTGTTTATTGATGTACAAATCTGTTGATCTGGTACATTTGATTTGGTGTGTCAGTAATTGGGAGTGGGCTAACGTACATTGACGTTAATTCATCTGTCTGTTCTATTGGAGGAATTTGGGTTAAAATTATGAGTGAAAAAGTGGATAACAAATCTGTTGTTATGTTAGATGTGGAACCTGTAATGTCAAAAATTATAGAACATAAACTTAATGGATCTAATTATTTGGATTGGAGTAAAACTGTTAGGCTCCACCTGCGTAGTATTGATAAGGATGATCATTTGACTAAAGATCCACCGTAGATGACAGTTCCAAGCAAACTTGGCTTAGAGCAGATGCTCAATTATTCCTGCAAATACGGAATTCTATTGATAATGAAGTAGTTGGGTTAATTAATCATTGTGAATTTATTAAGGAATTAATGAAATATTTGGATTTCTTGTATTCTAAAAAGGGAAATGTTTCTCGTATTTATGAAGTCTGCAAGGCCTTTTATCGTGCTGAGAAACATGATAGGTCTCTAATGAGCTACTTTATGGATTTTAAACGGACTTATGAAGAACTTAATATGTTATTACCTTTTAGTCTTGATATGAAAATTTAGTAGGCTCAAAGGGAGCAAATGGTTGTGATGAGTTTTTTAGCAGGGCTTTTAGCTGAGTTTGAAGCAACTAAATCTCATATTCTCTCTGGGTCTACGATCTCATCCTTCAAGATACATATAGCAAGATTCTACGTATGGAAAATCCTCAATCTGTTCAGTCTGGTAGTGCTCTTGTAAGTCGTTGGTATGAGTATGAAGTTGGAAGACAACAGTACAGGAGTAGTGGTAGGGGAGTTGATACTCGGGGATAGAATTTATACCAAGTTGATACCCGGGGACAGAGTTTTGGGGCAAGTATATGTCATTATTGTCATAAGCTGGGCATATGAAGCGTGATTGTAGAAAACTACAGAGTCAGAATCAAGGATTTCGATCAGCATAGGTTGTTTCTTCTAGTGATGCATCTGGAAAATCTATCACAGGTTCTGCAAATGACTTTGGCAAGTTATCACAGTATCAGGAATCATTAAGGACTTCATCTACTCCCGTTACTACCATCGCTGAATGAGGTAAACCAAACATGTGTCTTCTCTTTTTGTCTTCCAAATGGGTCATTGACTCTGGTGCAACAGACCACATGACAGATAATTCCATTCTATTATCTACTTTTCAATCTCATACCTCCTGTTCTCCTGTCACTTTAGCTAATGGGTCAACATCCCATTTCTTTGGGACTGGCACAGCAAATCTAACTCCATTAGTTCCTTTGTCATCGGTCTTAAACTTGCTTGATCTATCATTTAATTTAATATTTATCAGTAAACTCACCTATTCACTTAGTTGTTGTATCTCATTCTTTCCCGACTATTGCCTTTTTCAAGACCTTATGACGAGGAAGACTATTGGTAAAGGATATGAATCCGGAGGTCTCTACATACTAGACACAAAGATACTAATGTCTGTTGCCTGCTCTGGAGTTGTAAACCCTTTTGAAGCACATTGCTGATTGGGTCATCCGTATCTCTCTTTGTTAAAGAAACTCTGTCCTCAGTTTCACGGTTTGGAGTCCTTACATTGTGAGTCATGTCAGTATGCAAAATATCATCGCGTTAGCTTAGCCCTAGAGTCAATAAACGAGCAAATCCTCCTTTTGAGTTAGTCCATTTAGATGTATGGGGTTCTTGTCCAGTCACATCTAAAACTGGATTTAAGTATTTTGTTACCTTTGTTGATGATTATTCTCGAGTGACTTGGTTATATTTAATGAAGAATCATTTTGAGTAGTTTTCTCATTTTGGTGCTTTTTGTGTTGAAATTAAGACTCAGTTTAATGTTTTTATCCAAGTGTTGCGAAGTAATAATGCCAAAGAGTATTTATCTGAATCTTTTCAATCCTACATGATTAAGAATGGCATTATTCATTAAACTTCTTATGTAGATACACCATCTCAAAATGGTGTCGCTGAGAGAAAGAATAGGCATTTGCTTGAAACTGCTAAGGCTTTGTTGTTTTAAATGCACGTCCACAAAAACTTTTGGGCTAATGCAGTGTCTACAACTTGTTTTTTAATTAATCGAATGTCTTCAGTTATTCTAAATGGTGAGACTCCTTATCACACTCTTTTCTCAACAAAATCTTTGTTTTCGATTGAATCCAAAATATTTGATTGTACGTGTTTTGTTTGGGATGTGTCCCCAAGTTACAAAACTTGATCTTAAGTCATTAAAATGCATATTTCTTAGGTATTCTCGTGTTCAGAAGGGATATAGATACTATTGTCCTAGCCTTGATAGGTATTTGGTATCGACTGATGTTACTTTTTGTGAAGATATCCCTTTCTCTCCACCCTTCAATCATACAAGCCGGGGGAAGGATGATGATCTGTTAATCTATACAATTACATCCACCACTTTTACTCCTAAACCACCTCTTTAGGTTTACTCTCGCAAGCAACATGCTCTTGAGCCAACTCTTGATGCATGTCCTAAACCAAATCCCTCGTCATCAGATTCAATCTCAAGGGACGATCTTTCCATTGCCCTTCATAAAGGTAAACGCCAGTGTACTTATCCTATTTCTTCTTTGTGTCTTATGATCATCTGTCAGTCTCCTCTTGTTCCTTTATTGCATCTATTGATTCTATCTCGCTTCCTAAAACCGTTCATAAAGCCTTGTCACATCCAGGATGGTGTAGTGCAATGGTAGAGGAGATGAATGCCCTTGATCATAATGATACTTGGGATTTGGTACATTTACCTACAGGGAAAAAGGCCATTGGCTGTAAATGAGTTTTTTCTATTAAAATAAATCCTGATGGATCAATTGCTCGCTTAAAAGCTCGTTTTGTTGCTAAAGGATATGCTCAAACTTATGGAATAGATTATTCTGACACTTTTTCTCCTATTGCTAAGTTAACATTTGTCAGGTTATTTATTTCCATAGTTGCAGTATATGATTGGCCTCTACATCAATTAGATATCAAGAATGCTTTTTTGCATGGGGATCTGCAAGAAGAAGTTTATATGGAGCAAGCTCCAGGATTTGTTGCTTAGGGGGAGTCTGGGGTTTGTCTTCTTCGTAAGTCTTTGTATGGTTTGAAGTAGAGTCCCTGTGCTTGGTTTGGAAAATTTAGCCAAGCAGTTGAGAAATTTGGGATGCAGAGAAGCAAATCTGATAATTCTATTTTCTACAGACGATCTACGGTTGGTATTATTCTGTTAGTAGTATATGTAGATGATATTGTTATCACTGGCAATGATATTATAAGTATTTTGACTCTTAAATCCTTTCTTCAAAGTCAATTTCAAATAAAGGATTTAGGAATGTTGAAATATTTTTTGGGTGTTAAGGTAATGAGGAGTAAGAAAGGAATTTTTCTATCACAAAGAAAATATGTACTTGACTTGTTGTCTGAAACAGGAAAACTTAGGTGCTAAACCATATAGTACACCAATGGTTCCTAATTTGCAACTGGCAAAGGAGGGAGAATTGTTTGAGGATCCTAAAAGATATAGACGGATGGTTGGAAAATTGAATTATCTTACAGTAACTCGATTGGATATAGCATATTCGGTCAGTGTTGTGAGTCGATACATGTCATCTCCAATAGTTGATCATTGGGCTGCTGTAAAGCAGATCTTGTGTTATTTAAAGGGAGCACCTAGACGTGGTATCTTGTATAAGGATCATGGTCACACTAGTATTGAGTGTTTCACAAATGCTGATTGGGCAAAGATGTAAGGAGGACAGGAGATCCACTTCAAGGTATTGTGTTTTCGTTTGTGGAAATTTGATTTCATGTAAAAGTAATAAGCAGAATATTGTATCTTGATTTAGTGCAAAATTAGAATATAGAGCTATGGCACAATCAGTGTGTGAAGTAATGTGGATATATCAGCTCCTAAATGAAGTCGGGTTGAACATCTCACTTCTTGCGAAACTATGGTGTGAATTGCCTTAAATCTCATGTTCCATGAACAAACTAAGCACATTGAGATTGATTGTCATTTTGTTCGGGAGAAAATTCAGCAAAGGTTAATTTCTACAGAATTTGTGAAGATTGGAAAACAATTAGCAGATCTTCTTACAAAAGTTCTAAACGGGGCTAAGGTTAACTATCTGTGTAACAAGCTAGGCATGATTAATATTTATGCTCCAGTTTGAGGGAGAGTGTTATTGGCTATAAATTAGTTAAATTAGGATACAGTTATTATTAGATATATATTAGTCTTAAAATAGAAATTTAGTTTTCTTTTTAAGTTTATTAGAACTTTTATATATGTGTAACCTATGGATCAATAAAGGATACATAATTTTCTCTTTTCCTTACAATTAAACCCCTCATGGGTCTCAATTGATCTATTGGCCCTTATGTAAGGAGATAGTCAGAAGATAAGATATACAAACACACACCACTATACAAGCTTAAGTTCTACTTCTTAGATTATTTGGTTATGCATCTAAATTGAAACCCTTGTAGCTTTATTTCAATCCTGTATAATAATTTCCCCAGGCCTTAATTAATCTTTTGGCCCACACATAAGGAGATACTCTAATTATAAGATATACAAACCCACACCACTATACAAGCTTAAGTTTTCATACTTTTTAGATTAGTTGGTAATGCATCTAAATTGAATAATGTACTAACTAGCTTGGGCATTACAAGAGAGCTGATAATGTACTTACATATCCATTCACTTGAAATAATAAGAGAGTGCAGTACAAGAAGTCTTGAATGCTTCAGGGTAGATATCTGTTGCTTCATCTCATTCTCCATTTTTCACTTTGAATTTAAAAGCTTTGGTTCTGAAATTCCACATTTCTGGGACCAGCTTCTGCACAAAGGCAAAGAATAGCAAAGGAGGTTGCTTCCATGCTCAAGTTGAGTGTTGAAATCGATACAACCTCATCTGAAAGGCAAGTTTCATTCTGCCTGTATTTTCTTGGTTAGAGAACTTTGTATTTGACAAGTTTTTCTCTTTTTCGTTTCAAGTTCCTTCTGTCATTTCACATGTAAAAGAAACTAGAGAAATAAAGAGATCATTCCAAACTTTGAGGTTTTAATTTTTGCCAGAAAAATGATTTTCTTCTATTTCATTCTGTTTGTTTGCATTTATTTGGCTAGTGAAAAACTATGTTGAATATGGTCATTCCCTCTTCTTTTCAAATTCAGATTCTAGACTTACAAGCATCAAAGGAAACAAGATTGTTTCTCTTATCTCACTATTCTTACATGTTGCCTTGTCTAGCTTGGACAAGATTGTTGCTGCATTGCGTGCAGGTGCAGAAAATGCTGGGGTTTCTGTCTTTGATTGTGTTCTTATAGCAGGAAGTCAATCTGGGGTGACTGCAGCTGAGCGAATTGGGATGCCATGTATAGTAGTGCGCAGCAGGTAACTGCTTTCCCATTATACAACCTGCTATATTATCCATTGCTCTAGTATGAATCTACAGAAGCACATCAGGTTTTATATCAATGTATTGTAGTTTTCTAAGTTTTTATGCAAAGAACCATACATTTGTATTAAGGCTTGGCTTGTCTGTTTCATTTGTTTTTTGTTTATATCACATCCACATCTGATCTGTGTTTGATAAGTATCTATTTGGTATTTGATATGTGTAATTTTCACTTATCTTTTTTAGTTCTTTTTTATCCAAGTACCCGATTTCCAACCAATGCCAAAACCATACGAAAAAGACATGAATCTGACAAATCAAGCAAGCCCTTAATGAAGATTATGTGCTTTCTGAAAATGAGCCCTTTACAAAAATGGTTGACGATGTCATGATTGGGGTAAAATTTTCCCTTTAACATTGCTTGAAATCTCTAATTTTAATTTGTAGCAGTTGGATCATTCACGTGTATTGTCTGTCTGAAATGCTTCAACAGAGTAACAGATATAGAAAATAATTCAATAAACTTAAAAATGTATTTTCTTATTATGATAAAAATGAATTCCCATATTTTATTGGATAGTGGAATTTTAAATTCATTTTTAGAAGTATCAGAGTAAATATATAAAAGAAAAAAGAGGAAAAAAAGAGAGATTCCTAGCGACAATGGCTGCATTGTATACAACTAGGTTGCAACTACTCTAATTAGCATCAAGAGATGCAAACTTTGCTAAAGTTGGCAACTGGCTGTATGTCTAGTATGGTGTTGTTCAATGGATGCTTTATTTTGCTTCTATTTACTTCCTTTAGGAGGAATATAATGACGGATTAGGGGGTGGGTGGGTTGGAAGCAACCTGACTCTCTGTCTGCCTTAGCTAGAAGAAATATTTTCCACTTGTACCCTGTTGAGCTAGATTAAGCTGCTTGTTAAGCTACTAGAGAATTTTATCGAGTCCCTTTGATGTTTGGGCATTGAGCTATGTGCTGGCATTCAATTGCTTTACTCAATACCCACTGCATTGACTCAGTTTTATATTTCCTACCCCTTGAGCACACTAGAAATCTACTGAATTCAAAAACCAAACCGGACCCAACACCACCCCCCCAACCAAAAAAAAAAATAAATAAATAAAAAATCTTCGTGGTTCTGATTTTACCTGGATCCAACAGCCTAGTGGATCAACCTTGAAAGAATCTTGGAGGGACAAAACAAGTCATATTTCATGAGGCCTAAACCCAGACCATTAGTCTATACTGCTAAACCCTTGGGAGGAAATGTTTTTCAAAAAAAAAAAAAAAGAGTAATGTATGCTGATTCAAAATCAATCCATACTAATTAAACTCAATCTAACTTACTTTTATGACTCAGTTGACATGTTTAGTTCGTTATTACCATTTTATATATTGAGCTATCCATATCCTTCAATTATTTACATATATCAGCAATAACTTATGTTTGCAGTTTTGTAAGGCCATGTTACATTTTTCTGTCATTCAATTTATCAGATTATTGTAAGTAAATGTTGAAGTGTTATAACATGTGGCCTGCTAGATTACTTTGCATGTTGGTGTATGACTTCCCATCAAGTTTCTATGTGGATTAGCATATGATTAGATGTACTCACACAACCCCCCTTTCTCTCATATATTCAGCTCCATCAGTGAAAAGTCTATCTGAGCTTGGAGGAAAAGGAAAACCTCATTTCTATTTTTCATGGTCATATTAATAGAAAATATTCACAGTAGACACTACTACATTTTAGATATTATTACGGTATGTCAATTGTTAACGTTGGTTGCTTAACTAGGAGAAAGCAGTTGTAAATTCCAACTAGGAATGATCTTGCAGTAGGCAGTGGGGAGAAGATAATAGGAAAATTCTAGGAACGCACTGCATAGTATTATCAGCATTTATCGGTGCTTATCTTTCGTCAAGCCTTTGCTAGAGTAGGCAGAAGGACGAGCTGCTTCTTGTCCTATGTTAGATGTTTATGCTAGTTGTGCATTGAACTTTTGAGTAGTTTCCTGAAGCTAGGGTGTTCGATAGCTGATAACTGATTGTTAGTTTTACCTTTTAGTTTGACAACTAGAGCAGAGTTTCCTTCAGCTAAAGCAATCATGGAGGGGTTTGGAGGTGCAGACCTGTCGATTTCCAAATTAAAGGGGAAACGATGGTCATGAAGTTGTACATGAAAGACTTTTCTCCCCGGGGAATAAACACTGAGAAGCTTGAGGTGGGGAGTTTGAATTTCTTATTAAGCTCTCTAGCATCACTAGTGCCATTCTTTTTGAAGTTTCATACCCCATTTTGGCAGCTTAATGTATTGTGCAGTATCATACTTGGGAAGAGGGATTTACTTGATTGGCATAGGGTTTTATTAGTAGAAGGTATTGGAAATCGTATAATCGGTGGTCATTATGTACGTGCTGGTGGTTTTTTTTTTTTTTTTTTTAAATAAATTTAGAACTTTCTTGTTGCGGTGTAAATTTAATACAATTACTAAAAAATGACTATATGATATAGTCACAATATACTATCCTAAAGTACATAAGGTTCGGTAGTAATTTTTTATAAAAGCTGTCAATAATATTAATGAGGCTATTGATAGTTTCATTTATACTACTAATGAGTTTTATGTATTATAGTTTAAAATAGTATGTTGTGTTTGCATCATATTATCAATTTTGAGTGATTGTATTTTAAAATGTTTCAAATTTATAATAATAAATTGTTTAAAGAGTGAGCTGAGGCCAAGAAATCTCATGGCCAATCAAATGGGATCACGGGTCTTGAATGGAAGCACCTTTTCCTCCTATTGTCTAGTCATGTTTCATACATGCATGAGATTGTATTCTTGGAAACACAAACTTTTATACATTCAAGTAACTTAGAAGGCACGAATAAAGAGTGGATCCACATTATTTACTTGTTTAAAAAAAAAAAAAAAAGAAGTGTGGTTCCACTATATGTTTTTTCTTTATAGTTATAGTAACTAGTGACAACGGAGAATTTAAAAGTGAGGGCGTGACGCGCAGAAGCGAGCACTAGATCCATTTAGACCTTGGCATGGATTGAGTCCGACTCGTGAATTGGCACACCAGTTCCAGGGTTAACCCGGATCCACTGTTTTCTGAACTGCCCATGGAGTAGCGGAATCCACGAGTCTAGGGCTGTTCATAGCCTACGACTGTGGATTTGACAAGGCGGTTTGTGGAAGAAAATTAAAAAAAAATTATAGAAAAAGAAGAAATTAGAAAATAAAACATATAGTCAAATAATAAATAATATTGAAAATTTCAACTATTTTTCATGTAAAATGAGAAAACTAATCTCCCATTTATAGTATTTAATATTTGCCATTAACAAGGCAAAAATATATACACCCTCACTAAAAGTTTTTATTTTTTAAAGATCAACTTTTGTCTTTTGATATTTTTTCTAAGCTTTAGCTCTATATTATTAGTATTATAATTCAATTTAAGGGTGATTTTATATAAATAAATGTAATTTAAACCGGTATAGGAGGACTGATGAGTCCAAGAACTAGTCTTGAAACCGACCTTGGGCGTAGTCCCGACCACCTTCACTGTGGGAATACGGTCTTTAGTATATACGAGCATTTTTTGTGGGTCTGAGTTAGTAGCTAATCGAAGTTTGATCCAACTAAGTTCATGATTGTTTTGCCTACTTTCAACTGATGGTTGGCCAATGCACCTCTTTGTTGGTTTAAATGTCCAAGTTAAAAACCATAATTAGACAGATTGTTAGTCAAAATTGTGGATTTCAACTAAGGTTGGCGTTAGTGGGTGTGGGTCATCTTCATATCCTTATGTCGTGTTATATTTATGTTAGTATAAAAAATATATAAAATTGAATAGAAACAATAAATAATTAATGCAAAAAAAAATGAAATTGAATAGAAATAACAAATAATTAGTTGTATGTTTGGTTTGTGAAATGAAATAAGGTAGGAATAGAATTACAATTATCAATAAATGAAATAGAGAAAAAATACCTATTTTTAATGATTTTGTTTTTTGAGATCTCATGAATAGATAAGGATATATGTTAGGGGGAAAAAAAAACTATTCTTTAGATTTTCTAAAGGAATTTCAATTTTTCATTTTATTGTAATAATACTTTTATGGAATAGTTATTCTGCCAACCAAAAGTAATAATAGATTTATTAGGAAGGGATTATTATTTTATTTCACTATTATGAAGTGAATTAAATATGTTGTAACTTAACAATATAAGTATATCTATTCGTGTTATAAATGTATCTAAGTTTTTTATGTTGTGTTGTGTGCCTTATTCTCTTTGTAATTGTGTTTTTAGGAGTGTTGTATTTGTAGGAGTATCATGTTCATGTTCATGTTCATGTTATTGTGTGTTATCAACAAGTGTCAACCTTGTATAGTTAGAGAGTCAATATTATGGAAGCATATAAATATTGTATTGATTGCACCAAATTAAATGAAAATCTTACATGTTTCTATTTATTAAATAGTAGATGGTATAAGGTCAATCTCCCAGATAATTTATTTAAAATTTATTATTCAATCTAATAATCTAAAAACTTAACAAACTCATATTATTAGATTAGTAAATAATGTAAATTTTCTCAAGGGATAGTTTGAAATTTGAAGTCAAGAAATTGTTGAAAAATCAAAGATAACATTATCCTCTCTCTTTGATATCATTAATCTTAGCTAGTAACTACTTAATTCCCTAAATTATACTAACTGAACAAGGTTTTCATTAGTATCTAATAGGGAAAAAAAAAGTTGCTCTCTAAATTTAGGGGCAACATTAAAAACATAGCAACTGGATTAACTTATGCAACAATCATAAAAGTTCAGATTAATTTAACCTAGATCATGAAACTTGCTATGATTTGACGTAGATAAATCTTGTATTTATATTAAGCATGTAGAAACCTTTTGAAATCATGAAAATTAAAGATTTTCGATATTTTTAGGGTTTTTGTGTTTCGTGATTTTTTTTATGGATTTTTAGGGTTTTAGGAATTGAATAACTTAATATAAAAAGAGATATGGACAAATTAATCCAACTGATAAGATTATGGTTGCCACAACTAAATTAATTTGAATTGGTGTTGTTTAATTACAATTGATATAACAATATGGTTATAATTAAATAAAGGATTGTTTAATCTAATTAATAAAACTCATCACAATTCGATCAAATAGGGTTGATCATCATAATTTTGTTTAAAGAATTGATAAGATTGAAAAGATGAGAAGAAGAAAGTCTCTCTTAGGGTTTTTTTTTTATTAAAAACAAAACATTCACTAATTGAATTATAGTCTACTAGCATGAGAATATTTCAAGCCTTGAAACCTTCAGGGCAACAACATAAAAGGACTCATAAAACAAAGGACATAATTGACAAACTATAATCCCTAGCTATTCTAATAACTACTAGATAATGGAAAAATACGAAATAAAATAAAATCCTACAATGTAAAGCTCCTAAGAGGTGGTGTTAAAACTCATCATGCAAAGTCTGTGTCACGTGTAGCCCTAAGTTGGTACTATGTAAAGTTGATGTCATTGTAATGAAAAGTTGACAACTTAATAGTAAAATTATGCAATACATAGTAATCTATGCAATGATTAACAATTCCATCTCTCTAAAATTGATAAAGGAGATAAATATTCTAAGTCAAGGAAATTGATCCCTATCATCACCTTTGAGCTTATGAAGATTCATCCTTGAATCTTGCTCAAGATAACCACCTAGGTTGAAGACTAATATGCAAAACTCAAAGAAAGATAATAATATCTAGCAAAACTAGGCTCACAAGTTGCATATGAAAATCCTCTTTGAGCAAGGAGTGTATAACATTATAACAAAATTTTGCTCAACAAACTTACACCACTCTTCAATGTTATCAATAGTCTATGATATTTCTGCCGACCATAAACCTTGTCAACTAGACTCATGTGAACCCAATGACAAATGTCTAACTTTTGTAATTGCACATTGCTATAGATTAGGTTCACTACATATGACGTACAAACTTCTTGTGGTTGTAAGAACTCAATGACATTAACTATGCTAGGTTGATTTGTACTTGTAATTTCAGCTTTAAGTGATGGTTCTCGAATCTATGACTTTTCCCCTATGAGCTACACATGTTTTTTTATCAACCATATCCTCCACAACCTTTAATTTCTTCAAATTCTCATGCGTTTTAGCAATGCCAAATAGAGACTTTGCTACCTCAGATTCATTAGATGGCTCTAAAATCTCTTCACAAACTTGTATCTCAACCTCATGTTCCTTTAATTTCTTCTTGATGGATCCAAGATGTATCACTTCTCTAGTCTTCCTTTTTGTTAATCTCTTATGAACCCCTTCCCTTATTAATGTTAAATCCTCTTATGTCATCTCTTCAGGTCTAAATTTTAAAGCTATCCTCCTACCCTTAGTAAAACGATATATATTCCTCCATAGTTCATATGAAATTGCAAGTTACAATTCTCATGGTTTCTCTCATATGATAGTCATTCAAAATAGCTACTTCACACAAAATTTCATTTGAGTAGATATCATAAATAGAGAAATCTACTTTAGCTTCTTTCATTACTCGAATTATGTTAACGTAAGGATGTTGATGTTTAGCAGTAGTTAACCTTAATATTTTAACCACAAACTCTGAAATGAAATTATATGGACTATCATTAATAAGCATGTAACAAACATTCCCTTGAATAAAAACACATGTCTGGAAATGTCTATTTGCCACGTCATAAATTAAAACCCAACCCCAACAAATCATAAGATTTCCTCAATAGTAAAAGATATTAATTCTAACCACTAATTATCACCAACACATTCAAAGCCTTGATTTACCAACAAGTAACACCTTAATCTAATAACTCCAATTTCAAAATCTCAATTAAAGAAATTGATAGATTTGAGATTTGCCACTTGAAGTGTGTCACATCATAGTTTTGTTACCAAGATAATATGCATAAGTTTTGGATTCGAATTAGGCACATAGAAACCTTCAAAAAATTATAAAAATTAAACAATTGGATGTTTTTAGGATTTCCACTTTTTATTTTTTTTATGGATTTTTAGGGCTTTAGGAATTAAACAATTCAATATCAAAAGAAATATGGACAAATTAATCTAGCTAATAAGACAATAGTCTCCACAACTAAATTAATATAAACTAGTGTTGTTTAATTACAATCAATATAACAACACGATTATAATTAAACAAAGGATTGTTTAATCTAATTAGTAAGAAAAACTCACTACAATTAAATCAAATAAGGTTAATTGCCACAATTCTTCTTTGAAAGATGAGAAAAACAAAATCTCTCTTAGGATTTTTTGTAAGAGGAAGTTACTAACTAAATAATAGTTTGCTAATAAGAGAATATAAAAGAAGCCTTGAAATCTTGAGGGCAATAATATAAAAAGACTCATAAAACAAAAGGTTATAATTGAAAAACTATATTTTCCTAACTATTCTAATAACTAAAATACTAGATAATGAAATGATATGAAATAAAATAAAATGTTACAAGTCTTCATGTAAAGCTCCTAAGATGCGGCATTACATTAACTCTCACATGTTTAACGTGCAAATCCATACAAAGCTTGCCACGCAAAGTCTACTTCGCATGTAACCTTAAGTTGGCACCATATTGACAGCCAAACCATAAAACCATGCAATGATTAGCAACAACATCTCCCTAAATTTGATAAAGGACATAAACCTTTAAAGTCGAGGAGATTGATCCCTATCACGAGTCTTTAGTTCTAGTAGTGGATACTTATTCAATTAATCTAACATTTTTTTTCCATGATTTATCATTCAAACATAGAAAACATATAAGATACAATAGCATGATTTAATATCATAAAAAAAAAAAAGAAATATCGTTACTCTTACAACAAAAATAGGTTTTAAATTCTCAAGAGTTGAGATAAGAAAATATGTCTTAACATTTGTTAAAATAAAAAAAAGAAAAGAAAAATAAAACTATTTTGTAAAGAAAAATATTGGCTATATCTTATATGTTATAAAATCTACATTGTACATGGTACCCTATAAAATATGTGAATTATGTTTTTCTTTTTATAAAATTTAAATTTATATGGTATTAAAAAAATAATTTATATGTGATATTACAAGTTTTTTATATGCAAATCTCATAGAGCTTATAGAAAACCTATAAAATTAAAATAATAATAATAATTTTTCCTCTCTTCGTTGTTTCAAATTTACATGATTTTTACTATTTAGAAAGTAGGGAAAAAAAAAAGAGAAATGGAAAATATAAAATTGAAGAGGAGAATGGGGAAGAAAAAGGAAAAAAAAAAACAAAACAAAAAGCATAAAATAAGAAAGATGGTATTAATTTAGTTGTTTATGTTATTAACTTATAACTTGAACTCCTTTATTTTTTGTTTTTATTAAAATATTTATTATTTGAAAAACATATTATTATTATTATTATTATTTGATAATTTTTTATAAGGTAGATATAAAATACTTTAGAATTTATACTTTATATATCTTAGAGTACAAGTTCTAATGTGAGCATATAATAAGAAGACCTTATACCCCTACCCTATGGGAATAGGCTTCAAAAAATCTATACCCAGAACTTATTATACAATTCTCAATGTTCATCTAAGATAAATTCAGTTAAATAGACTATGAGTGGATGCCGTATAAAATAGGGTTACTTACTTACCCTTATAGTAAATTACGTTGAATTTGTATTGGTTATGAAAAGTGAAGAACAATAGAAATTTTAGAGGTATAACGAGCAATTTATTTTTTATTCCTATTTTTTCGTTATTAACTTTAATAATTTAATTTTTATTTTGACTACCAAGACCATTGAGCTTTTTAAGAATTTTTTTTCCAATTATATTAACTCTAATGACTTTTTGATCATGGCATAAATGACTTGTCTTTTCTCCAATTAAGGTGTCGATGTCATCTTACATATAAATATCTATTCATTTCCCTCCAAGAGTCTAAATTATTAAAAATAAATAAATAAGTAGCTAGAAACATTAATTCATTAAAAACCTTAAAATTCTCATTGAACTTCACGTTTGCTTCATTTGAAAAACTTTTTGTCATTGATGATAAGTCTTCTCATTCACTTTCTTAAGGGAAATTACAAATTCAAGAATTGGTACATCATAATATATATTTCATCTTTTATTTAACAAAATTTTAATAATCATCGATTTCATTTTTCTTTTAAATGCATAAGCATTTATAAGAAATTTTGGTCAATTTTTATAGCTCTTTGTTGTTTAAGTTTTGAAAAATTATGGCTACTTATTATTGTTACTATTTTAATAATTTGGGCTTTTGGAGATAAATGAATGGATATTTAAATGTAGGATGACATATATATCACATGTCGAGCAAAGTAAAGTCATAAATGTTATGTGAGATTTTTTTTTTTTTACTGCCATATGACTGGAAAGTCATCCAAGTTGGTATAATTAGATTTTTTCCCCCTAAGTTTAATGGTTCTAGTGGTCAAAATAAAAGTTTAATGGATAGTATGATATTTTTTGAAAGTATATTGGCATGCAGTGCAATTTACCCCTTTTAATATGGGTTCTAATTTTTTTTTTTTTGTCCTTAATGTTAATAAATGTAACAAAATTTGGACCTTTTATAATACCATTATTATTATTATTATTTTGTTAGTGTATACCACATGGCACACTCCAATTTGTCCATGTAATATAATAAAATATATAAAAATAAATATGGTTATAAATAAATAAATAAAACTTAAAAAATATTTTTTTAAAAAAAGAAAAAAATCGTACAAATTTTAAAAAGAAATACAATCGCACACCCTAAGGTCGAAAGTGATTAAAATGGCTACATTTTGATAGGTAGGTTATAACCCACAACTTAAAATGGGTAGCTCCATCCAGTACAACTATCAAAAGGAGGAGGAGAGAGAGAGAGAAGCAAGAAGCCGAATAAGGTCTCAATGGACACCTTTACACTCGGTCTTTTATTACAGCTGAGTTTGATCATACCTCGTTCAGGGTTTTGGGTATGAAGACGACTTTCCTTTCTCTAGTATTTATGAGATTATGTACAACGCTGTGATATACTTACCATGGCTTTTCCAAACATAAGTGGCAGTTGTCCATATAATTCAAGGATCAAACTTCAGTAAAATTCAAATCTCCCTACAAAATCCTTAATTTAGCTAAAAGAAATCAGCAACGAGTGGTCTGGTGATCAATCTCAGCCAAAATAGCCCTATATCATCATTTTTGATAGCTGAGGATGTCCCTAGTTGTAGCCTAGCCTCTGTAATAAATAGCATACGCCATGATTCTGTTCTCTTACTGTAAACAATCTTGTTTTCTTTCAAGCCTTCTCAATACAAACTTTATTTCTATGTCAATCGAGATCTTTAGGATAATCTCTGATGAATTGTTCAAATCATTAAAAAAAAAAAAAAAAAAAGAAAAGAACACAGTAGCCGCATAATGTGTCTTAAAAACATGGTCCCTCAAAAGCTAAAAGGCAAACTGTAGTACAGACCCTTTTGTCAGAAAAGAACACAGCCAATGCTAGCAAATTAGCCAATTATGACATCTGAAGCTCTGACTCTGAGTGGGTGTAGAGAAAAAGGAACCACCAAACCAAGGTTTTTCACCCCCACCACCTCAGTCCACCACCACCACAAACAAAACCAAACAAACAGCATACAAATACATTACTACTACTATTACTATTACTGCTACAACAACAACAAAATGGCAATTCAGTAAATATAACAAAGAGGGGTGGCATCATCCTTCAGAAATCATTGACCAGTCGCCTTTGACCAGTCTTTTTGGTTAGTGCCATACCTGTTCTCCAGAGTACCTGTCAGAAGCACCCCTTTCTTATACTTCCCACCTCTTAAATGATGCATATGCACCCCCCACCTTCCTACCCCTGCCCCTACCCCTATCCCTATCCCTACCCTTACTCCTATCACAGAATACTCACTCTTCATCTGGCGCGTGTTGGACCAAACTCACCCTTTCATTCCCTTCGGGATAGCTTTTTTCTTGTTAAGTGGGAGTTTATTCCATTTAGACAAAAATCATGACTGCGGCATGTTTTGTTAATACTACTTTTTTTCTTTTTTAAATTGATTACCCCGTTTATATGAAAAAATGAATACATAAATAAATAATAGGATATCTTAATCAGTGTTTTAAACACCGGTTAATGAGAATATAACCTCAAACTTAGCATTTCCTATGGATAGAAGGTTACTGTTATATCCTGTTAGTGTAAATTGTCTAGGTAACATAACAGTATTAAACAAAACAAATAAAACAAACACACCATGCTATAAAATGAAAGTTAGAAAATGCCACATTGCATAAATTCTGAATCTACTGCAAGAATATTTGCAAGCAACATACACACGTTTTGATCATTCCGTCAAGAATAGATTTCCTCATATATTTATACAAAATCAACATAGATAGGAATTAAATAATTCGATAACCTGTCCTAGAGAGACAATAACAATGATTACTTACTAAAATTAATGAATCTAACACATCAAAATAAAAAGTAATAGAATCAATGACGATGTTATGTACAACGCTAATATTGGATTAAGATATATAATCGATAAATCTTAATTAATTAATGTAAAATAATGGATTTATATTATACTTGATACTAATATATTTTTCTTAATAAATAATAATAATGTGATAGGATGATTAATTGAGTGGTGGTGGTGGTGAGTTGCTCTTACTAGAAGAGGCCAAGGCATGGATAGAATTAGCAAGCTTGTTGATAGCATCAACAAGACCATTGATCCCTTGTCGATTGATCTCAGCCTTTGACTCTTCAATTTTGAGTCTTCTTTCATGCAAACTCACTGTTTCTCTATGCCTTTGCCCCTCTCTCTCATCACAAGCTTGAAGGGCTTGTGCTATAATGGAAGCACTGTTCGAGATGGCATTGCCAACTTCATTGTATGATGAATTGGTAAAGTGTATACTTCCACTCATGCCATCCTC
Organism: Laguncularia racemosa; assembly: GCA_037954665.1. NCBI lineage: Eukaryota > Viridiplantae > Streptophyta > Magnoliopsida > Myrtales > Combretaceae > Laguncularia > Laguncularia racemosa. The sequence goes on from JBBMOL010000040.1 coordinate 4,969,983, forward strand.
TCCTCCTCTTCCTCCTCCTCTTCTTCTCCTCCTTTTAGCTGGTGAATCCGAGTGTTCACTTGATTCAGATTCTAAAAACACAATTTTGCACTTCAAGTATTATAGATAACGTACTGTAATCTATATAGTGTAACGCCCGTCATTACGAAATTAATCAATTTTATCCATTTAGGAGAAGTTATTGTATAGTATAACCTTGAAAAGTTATTTCTTTAGGCACCCCCTTATGGTTGGCTTGTCTCTAGTATATCATGAAAAGTTAATTTTTTGTTTGGCAATGAAATTCCAAACATAGTATGTGGCATTGTTTATCATATGATCCATTAGTTTAAGGAGAGTAATTACAAGAGAGAAAAACCAAATGGGAGACTTATCACACAAAATTTTCAATTCCTTTTGGCATAAATTGAGTAATCTCATATTTCCATCAAGTGAATGTGTATTTTCCTCTCTTATAGTTTTCTCAAACTTACCCGGCCAAAAGCATTACAAATTCTATATGCATTTGACACTCTTTGGCAGGCATAACCTAAATCATGTATCATTGATATTAACTGATTAAATGTCTAATTAAACACTAGGGATATGAAAGTCAACGTAAAAATATTGATCTTCTTGGTAAAATTTGAGCATATCATCATGCTTAAAAGAAAAAAAAAAAAAAAGGATGAACTCGTTGATGAGTGTTTGAGAGCACTATTAACATGCCAAGTAAAGAAATTTTTTTTTCTATCTTTTTATGCATCTAATTTAAGTAAAATGTGATATTCAAAATCCTAAAAAATTTTGTCTTGAGGCCATTAATAAGAAGTGCACTAAGAGAAGACCCTAATACAAACATGCTCTTGGTTATATAGTCTCAAAATTTTTTGAATGATATTTTGAAAAATGGCCATTTGAGAACGAAATGGAGGATATGTTACCTTCGCACGGTGTAGGATGAAACCGTGACGGCTGAGCTGCTACTGTTGGTGGTGTAGGAAGTAAAGCAGGAAGTGGAAGAGTTACATTGTGGGGCATCCTAAGAGGAGAAGGAACATGAGGCGGCAATAATGAACCTGGTTGCTGCACAACTGTTGGTCTTTCCACTATATACCCTACATTTGGAGTAGTGGGAAGAGGCGGAGCCGACATGACCGTGACACCCACACCACCACCACCACCACCGGCAGCCGGCTGCATTTGATAAGACTTTCTCTCCACCACCTCCACCAAAGCCTCATATATTTGAGGCAACATGTTGGTAGGCAAATTCTTCTCTTTCCTTTCACTCTTCTCAAGTTTCCAATATGATACTAAGGATGCATTACTACTATTAGTATTCGCACCCATTTGAGCCACTCTCTTCTCATAGTCTCTAACTTTCTTGTAATCTCTCATGAGATTGTCCCACTTGTCATTGCACTGGTTTTGACTTCTATAACATGCTTTCTTCCAGCAGTAATCTTCCACCCATTTCCATCGTGGTTCAGAAGGTTTAGTCGAAGAAGAAGAAGAAGATGATGATGGTCTTATTGATATTCCTTCACTGGTTTCTCCTCCACTTGGTTTCTTCATTCTTCTTTCATCATCCATTTTCTTGGCTTCAATGAGAGTCATGGTCTCACTCACTGTCCAGTTGCCTTTCCTGTAATCCCTCATTATAGTAGTACCTCCACCTTGATCAGCCATGATTAGTGTGTCTTTGCACAGCACCTAAACCACAGAAAGAGAGAGATACAGAGACTGGGAAAGCGAATTCCGTAATGAAGAAATGTAGAGGGTGTGTGTGTGAAAAAGAGAGAGAGAGAGGGAGTAATCAAGAGGTAAAGTGAGAGAGATTATTAAATGCTTTAAAAGGACACTTATGCTCATATCTCGTAAGATTCGGATTGTATGATGGAAGGAATTTATGTACGCTATGAGCTATTATTTTACTCTAACTAGGTTTACCTTATCCAAAATAGCTTAGGATTTGTTTAATGCAAATTAAGTCTATTCCTTCTGTATTTTATGAACAAAAAGAAAAGAAAGAAAGAAAATCTATTTTGTAAACAAGGGTAGGAGTGTTATTCCATAACAAAATTTATACATAAATACAAGAGGATGCGTATAATTAACAAGCTAATATACATGAGTTGCGTCTAGTTTTGAATGATACTATTTTTAGACATTATATGTCAAAGATAATGCATGGTCTAGCAATTGACAAGTCTTCCAAGGACCAGTAGTTGATTGGAAACTAGATTAACACGTGGACTAACAATATGAAGGTACCACATTTTTCCTCAGTCGCTATCTGAAGGATTCAACGATCACATACTCAAGGTCAAGGCATTCAATGTAGCTGCTGGATTTAGCAAAAGAATAACAAAACCTACCATTGGACCTAAAGTGCATCTTGACATCGCTCTTGTAAGGTTGAGAACCTCATAGTAATTATAACCTAACCATCTAACCTTTGTCGACTGCTGATGGCTAATCTAGCTATTTAGTCTCCTAAGAATAACCATTATCGCAAAGTCGAGTTTAGTATTCTCCGATCCTCACTTCAAGTGTCTTGTGCGTGTGTGTGTTTGGGTGCTAAATTAAATAAGAACTCATCTTCTCAATCTCGGTTCTTATCACTAATCGTTTCACTCTAATGATCAAGCCAAGATATGCAATAAATACTTGAACACACTCATACTATTTAATCAACGAAGCTACAACAATGAATGCAAATCCAAATTTCACTACATTCTGCAGTGTAGTCTAATCACATATAAGACTTAAGAAAACTCTACTAGTGAAAGAAAGCTAGGAGTAACTAAGCTAATGGGATTGCAAGGCTCAATTCTAATAAAATTCGTGTTTAACTACCCAAAAAGTTTCTAATCTAAAGCCCTAAGCTAATAACCTAACCAGAAAATAAAATGGGGTTTTAAAAATCTTTAAAATGAGATATCGGGTGTGAGCAGCCTTGTTTTGTTCGGACGCTCTGGGACTTTGTTCAGGAAATATTCCACAGGGTTAGAACATGCTTTCTGATGGACTTCGTTAGAGTGTTCTAGGAGCTAGCATATAGTTATTCCACACTTCCATAGGCTCATCTTCTCTATAAAGCTTCGTATAAACTATCGCTGGGATTGTTTGTAGGAAGCTCTCCAGTGTGCATAAATTCTTCATATTCTTGCAAAAAAAAAAAAAAATAATAATAGTAATAACATACATGAGACGAATCAGACTTGGCTAAAAATTTGAACACTCACATCCCATCTCTTGATTTCAGGTGAAAAGATTCATCAAATCCTTAAATAGGAGGAGCAAGAGCACGGACGAAAACAGAATGAAAGTTTCCTTTAATAAACACACACATGCATAACCACTTGTGGTTATTCCGAATCTTTTGTTTGTAGATGAGTTGTAATAACAATTAACATGGCAATTCTAAATGAAAACTGCCCAGTAAATCGCTCACTACTTTCTGAGGTTTTCTAATCAAACACCCTAGTACCAAGTGAATGTAAGATATCAAGTAGTTCTGCTTGAATAGATAAGCAAGACATATCATGTCTTCACTATTTGTTCTAATTAACAACCCATGTCTTATTCAGGCATCGATAGCGGCAAAAACTCCACCATTTCTAGGGTTCCATGAGTCACTTAATCTTTGCAAATACATGTATTCTCTTCCATGAACCCTAATTAATCACTTATACTAGGTGTGTATGAAGCCGTATTTCAAGCTTTCCTTATACTAATGGATATATTTACATGGGCATGTTGGTTTCCGAGGATGGTTTAGACATATAAAAGAAAAACAAGCAATATAGCGTGGATGCCAAAATAGTAATCAATAAAGGGCAGTAGAGTTAGAAAAATGATGGCTGGCTGATGGGGTGATGCTCCTTTTTTCTACTAATTAATTTTTCTATTCTCTCTTTTCACATATGATATGAGGATGCAATGAGTTAGAGTTACCTAAAAATCTTCAAAAATCTCCAAAGTTTAAAGTCAAATCTAAATCTACTTATTCCGGCCACTGCTCCCCTCGAAGGTGTTTGTGTTGATGATTGTGCACATATGGGGCCTTTCCTGGTAGTATATCAAGAGAGATACATTAAAAAAAGTGTAGAAATATTTTCGACAGCAGATACTCGCTTGAGATTCTTGTTAATAGATTTTAAAAAAAATGAGCTCTTCATATCTTTTAATGTTTAATTATATATTTTATAAATAGTAAAATGTATAAAGAGATGAAATATTTCGTTAATTGGTTTCTTAACAGCTGCTCATTATCATTTTTCTCACTAGAATATCCGAAGCAAATTCAAAGCTGTAAACCCTAAAGATTCTAAAAGGATAAAAACCACGAGATACAAACATTTATTTATTTATTTCAGCCTTGGGCTGTTTTAGTGAAAAATGTCATGCTACAGACTTCTATTTCCTCCTGTGCCTCCAGTTGTAATGCAACACGACAATTCGATTTTAACTTATTAACTCCCCAAACGATGGATTTTAGTGTAAAGTGAATCTCATTCGACCCTTTAATTTCATCTATCCACTTGTCAAGATATTGCATAACAAATGTGTCATGATTTCAGTAGGTTTTATCTTGGTTATTAGTAACTTATTTATGACACGTTCACGTGATCTATGGCCTTTTATATTTATGCATGCATGGACACAGAGAAGCATCTCCAGGTGAATTGAATCCGCGTTAAAAGAGGCAATGCTTGGAACAATCAAGTCTTTAATCATTCGATTGGATACAATATATCTCTTAAACTTGATGAGTGTAGGTTTATTCTTTTCATAATTTTTTTAAATATATACATATACTTTAAATTGTGATTAGAATCTTAAAATTGTTGCTTCATATAGTCTTTTGAGTATTAATATATCAGCATTTCAGTTATGGATCAGTTCGTAATTTATTTATATATTTTAAAAGATTATTTATCTAAAATTGATCGGTAGTTTAAAAAATATTTTTACAATTAATTTTAATTTTTTCTTAAAATAAAAGAACACAAGACTAGTGTTGTGGTATTATGGATTTTGCTAATAATAACCATCACATGCACTTATTAACACATTAAACACTCTAAACTAGAATACTTTATTTTCCATATATTTTTCTTTGCCTTAATGTATTATTATATAAGGTGAGCGTGTAACTTATCGTACCTTATACCCATAATGTTCTACTAGATCGAACAAATTTCAAGTAGGTATTAAAAGAAAAACTTGCTCCCACATGGTAAAATAGGAGTATGATGTTTCAATGCCTAATACCTACTTTATATCTTATATTCTAAGGTATACATATAGAATAGTTTTCAAATGTACTCATTGTGTAAAAAATATTAAATAATAATGAGCGTAAAATATTATTATATTTTCACTTTCTAAGTTAGCAAAAGGAAATAAAAATAATTTTTTACTTCATTTCATTTCTTCTATTTCTTTCTTATCTTATCTCTACATTTTTATTTTCTGCCTCTCTTATCTTCTTACTGTTAACCTTACATTTATTGTTATATTTTCATTGGATGTTATATTTGTAAATTTATTATAATAGATTTGGTTTTATATAATTTTAACAAATGGACTAAATTTCTTAATAGATGTAAGGTCTATACAGATAGAGGGTATGTCTTAATTGTTATTTTGTCATTTTTATTTTGTAATGTCACATTTGTCCAAAATATTGTATGAGGTAAATTTTACAATGTCACTTTTCTAAATCACGAAGAGTGCTTTTCATATAATTTGAAAGAAAGGGATGCTATGGAAATATTGAAAGGTTTAAAATCTCGAAAATTTACATCAAATTTTAAATATTATAAAAAATATATTATAGAATAGATATAAAACCTTATATTATACTCATCTTAATTATTATTGCAACTTGCCCCCTTTTTTACTCATTAAGCATACCCAACTCAGTTATTAAAAAAACTTGTAATGCAACAAATTATACAGATATGTAAGCGTGGACAATAAGAAAATTTTCCAATGCTTTTAGCGAACCGGGCAATTTTATGACATCAAACAAAATAGGTATTTCAAAAGTCAAGTTTCCAGATATATATTTTATTTATCGGGTATATGTTGCTTACGATTACGGTAAATTATAAATATACTATTTTTATATTTATTTTATATACATTTAAATTTTTTATCTTTGAAATTAAGCAATTAAATCCCTATTATTTTTTTTAAAAGGCATTTTTAGATCCTATTTTATTATTTATTCTTAAATAAAATAATTTAAAAGATAATTATATAATTTTTATTATTTTTAAAGGGATAAAATGGCCATGTGAGGACAAAAAAAGCACTTTTTTTTTTTTTAATTTGAAGGTTTTAAGATACAATTGTAAAATTAAAAGGCTAATTGTACCTAGAGAAAATGTAAAGAGGTTTATTTGTCATATACCCACACAATTTACCAAAGAAACTAATGCACTTTTAGCTTCTTCTTTTTTTTACTCTAATAATAAGGGCAAAAACACAAAAAAGTGGAGATTAATAAAAATGGGAGACCCTGTGCGATCTTTTGAAAGATGTCAATCCCATTTTAGACAGTTTTATACATATATATATATATATATATAGTGAAAACTTTATGAGATGCGACAAAATACATGTAACATATACCTCTTGTTTCGACCTACAGATCTATATTATTATTAGCTAATGTTACACCATGTTACAAGTGATATAAAAATAGTAAATAATTAAATAAATAAACCACTTTATGGATTGTTTCGATAGATTTTTTTATGTGATAGTTATCATTTATTTAGAAAGTATAGTGTAGGCATATATATCTCTATAAAATTACCCTATATAACTTGCTGGACCCTACTTCAAATAATATCTTAATTGTTATTTACTTATATATATATTTATTTATTTATGTATTTCATTACTATAATATTTTTAAAAATATCAAAATCATCACATCTTCTTCAATATTGTAGGGGAGACAAAAAAAATGGGAGAACCAACTGCACACTTTTACTTTTAAAAAATGCGGCAGAGTAGGAGAAATTAAAATTTAAAAAAAAAATGGAGAAAAATTGTAGAATAAACGAGGGTAGTGGATATTAGCTTTGAAAAATAATGTACACCCAAAAGAATAATTGGCTTTTGGAACTGTGGTAAAGAGGTATACCTAGTTAGGTAAATTATATAGAAGTTATATATTTTTTAATACACGTATGACATCAAATTTAATATTACAGACATAGAACAGTAAAAAGCTCTCATACTTTTGTGGGATGATTAATATTTTTTCTCTCAAAATTACATATTATTTATGTATTAGTTTAATGAAACCATGAGCGTTAGAACACGATATATAGTATCTTTCACACTTTCTCTTACTTCCGTCTCTATCTAAGATCATGGGCTTTTTTCTCTTTGAATAGTAAAAAGTTTATGACAAAAATATATATAGCCAAACTTTAATTTCAATTTTTTTCTTTATGTTATACATTATTTATATAATTACTTACAATTTCTGACTTCTAAGCCACTCTTGACACAAGTGTCATATCTAGTAGTTTGTGTACAAAAGAAAATATTTTCAAAACTTCCAATAAATCACACATTTTCGTAACATCAAACAAAACCAGTTTATTTGGATGAATAATTTCCAGGTTTGATTACATTATTTTCAGTTACATGTTGCTGATACTTAACGAAAGAAGCTCTTCTTCTTGGCTTTTGGAAAATTTTCAATCTAATTTCGGAGGGAAAAAAAAAAACCTATTCCAATGAAGGTTGGATTGGAAAGATGTCAATCGCAATAATCCTGTTTGACATAGATTCCTTGTATACATATATCCCGTCAAATAGTAAAAAATTAAGAAGAGCCTGATGAAATAAGATGAGAAAAAAGGGTCTCAAAGAAGAGGACAGGTTTGTCCATTGAGGGAAATGCAGATGACAATTTCGTCTTTGTAAGAAAGGACAATAAAAGCCTGGTTGCCACGTAGTCTTCATCCTCTTTCCACTTTTCTTTCTTTCTTTCTTTCTTTGTTTCCTTTAGGGTTTGCCAGTGCCAGCTACTCCATCATCAGAACTTGATCTTTGACTGGATCGTTTTGACCGATGCAGGACGACGGCCTTCTGTGGGGGAGGGGGGAAGGGTCCCCCTATGAAACCCCTGACCTGTCCTTTTCGTTCTTGTTTCTTGGATTCTAGCCTGAACCATTTCTCTGTTTTTTTTTTTTTTTTTTGCCAAGGAGATTTTGGACATTTTACTTCCCTCACTGTCCATAATCCTAACGCGATAAGAAAAATTTAATGGGTTACGGTCCCGTTTGTCAGTATATGGTTTGGATGGCTTATGGTTTTGGACTACTATCGAAGGGAGATTTGAAACGTCCACACCAAGATCTCAGAATCAAATATCCGTTGCAGTTGCATTAATTGAGTCGAAAAGAAATAGTTGGTCTTTCACTATAACGATGGGACCATATTGAAACCCAGCGGGAGTCGTCTCAATTGGCTAGTTCGTAAGCTAGGCATCCACCAATATTCTAATCTAGATTTGAATCTTCGTTAAAAGGATTAATACTCTCGGTCTCAGCTACAAATAAGGCCTTAATGATGAAGATGCCCGTGTGTGGTGTGATCGGGTGGGACCGTAGGCGTGCTTGTGAAAGTGATGAAATACTCTTGTTTAATCACATTAGGAATTCATTTCATGCCATCATTCCCTAATTTAATGAGTCTTGTACGATGGATATTCATCTGCTCACAGGATAGGAGATATTGTATCACCCATTAAATTCTTCAAAAAGGTGTGTATTTATTATATAGGTATTTGAAAAACCGGATTAAACCAAATGTATTCATGACTCGCTTTGGTTTGCTTCAAATCCAATTGCACTAAAAATAATTTGGTTTAGACTCTTAATAAACTAAATCACTTTTAACAATTCAAGGTTTTAAATTTAACTATTTCAAATGCAATTTTAGTTTAGTCCTATGTAATTCAATTTGAATTACTTTAAAAAAAAAAACAACTTATCATTTTGATTTTACTATTCACAATACACATTTATTACTATGATTTTTATATTTACGACGCAAATTTCAAGTCTAAAAAATTTAAAAACTAGATTATAATCGTAGGTCTCTAAATCAAAAGCAAAATAATTATGATAATAATTCCTCTAAAACAAGCTCAACTCATTACCTTATCTTGTAAATTCTTTACTTGATCATCTACATTACATAATAAGTAAGTTGAGATGGTTGAATTCTTCCTTAGTGTTGTAGATACAGGGTTCTAGTTGATGATGTCATGTGGATTGCCACATGAGTCTCGCGCTACAAATAACCTCAAAAAAATGATGTGTGAATGACATTTTAAGAGAGGACTTAAGAGGAAACGGTTGGGAGAATGAATAGGTAGTTTTGACATCTCAAACACACTTGTAATAGGTGAGGGAGTTATTACGCATCAACCTCACTACTCTTAATCAAGTATTATCTTATTCTTCATTTGAGTTCTGTTTTAATTTTTTAGAGTAGTGGTTCACAAGATTGCACCCTTTCTCTAATCTCTAAAGCTTTTAAAGTGTTTGAATGAGAAAACACTGCTAAGTATTTATAGACTCTTAAACCTAATGACATTTGTCAGGTCACATAGATGATCGACAAACGAGATTAAACTTATCCATTCATGATAATCCTAATGAGCTTGCAATATACCCAAGGTCAGTAGCCTACCTTATTGAGTGTGTAAGCTTGCTTAAGAGAGGTTCAAAGTGGATAGACCAATCTAACGACTCCTATTTCGTATCTACCAAGCCAAATCTCCTTATGCCATCCCAATCGCATATTAGATTCCTTAAGTCCTATTATCTAACCTAAAAAGTTAAGCCTAATAAATAGTTCACTTAGCTAATTACAAATTTGGCCCTCTACATTTGGCCTCCTAACCAAAATTCTTGAATGGAGTCCAAGTATTTTGGCTATCAATTACATGCTATGAATAGCTAGGTCATTGTTTAGTTTGTTGTGCTTATAATATAGTAGCATTACTGCTAAGCACACCACATAGCTAAAAATTTATTTATTTTTTGTAAGTAGACCATGATATATGAGTCCAGTGGTAGCACAATAAATTTCCTTTAATAACTCGCGAATTCAAAATTTATGCTAAGTCTATCCTCTATTGAAATATTAAAGAAGGATTGGCATGTTGGAGTTGTCTTATTACCTATTGGACCTTGTTTTTCTAGTCATTAAGAGGGCTATAGTGCTTTAAAGGAACACTTGGTCTCGACTTCAAGGCAGTGCATCGTGTTCTAATGTTTAGACTAACATGTTGCTTCATGACATGCTTTTAGGAGAAGATGTAGGCTTTACTTGTATTTTGAGAGCATCAAACTTTTAGAAGCAACAAAGATGAAGGTAACTAAGTAGGAATCTTTAGGCTTAAATAATCTACGATTGTAATACTAGGGTGTTGCTTAGGTATGATGTGTCAAGGTATTGCCTAGGATTAAAGCATAGAAGGCATGATGCCAGGCAAGGTTGTCAAAATCGCGATTTTACGTAGAATCGCGAAGGGGTCCGTAGAATCGGAACGTAAAAACGGAACGTAGAAACGTAAGTTTCTACAACCTATGTAAAATAACTTTCAAATATTATAAATTTACTTACAATAGTCATTAAAAAATATAATTAATAATAGAAATAAGGAAATTAAGTATTTATTTTAGCCATAAATTACAAATTTGCAATAAAAGTCATAATATAGATAATCGAGCATAAGTTGTATAATATAGATATTTTATTTCTAAAATGATAAATCATGTATAAAACTAGTTTCACCTAGTTCTATATACAAAAACTAAAAAATAATAGATAAAATTTAAAAATCAATTGTGACTTTAAAAAATTACTAATAAATAAAAATTGATAATGAAGATATACCATTAAAAAGGAGTAATATTAAAAAATGACTAAAAGTACATAATAAAGAAGATACTATAACAAGAAAACCTTCAAAATTATATATTACTAGGTAAAGTTATCTACCATTTATTTTATTTACTATTATAAAAATATTAGTTAAAATAAGGAAAGTTGCAGCAATCAAACACAAGTGCTTTTAATACGAACATGATCACAAATAGGAATAAGAAGACTAATAATCGACGAACATAAACACAAAGACTTTAATGCAACGTAACACACTGACAAGAGATGAGTGATGACCGATAAATATGTCGGGGTATGACTTATATTTCCACTACGACAGGAAAGCACGTGGGTCCCGCTCCACGCTGAGCGGGCGGGGGTCCGGGGAAGCCGCTCCGGCGGGGGTTTCAAGGGGGCAGCGCCCCCTGTACGCCAAAGGACTTTTAACAATTAAGCCCACGATTGTTTATTAAAAGTTTAGGCTTGGATAAGAAAACACGAAAAAAATGTTTTTGGAAGGAATAAGGGAAGAGCACGGTCGTGTATCAAGGAAACACGCCAACGGAAGCACACATAGTTTAACACACGGTTGAAGGCACGGCCGTGTGTTAAGCTTGAAAAATACACAGAACAGAAGTACACACGGTTCCTGGCTCGCTTCTCCTCTCTCATCGCTTTTCACTGCCTCACTCTCTCTTCAACATACAGGAACAGTAGCAGCAGCAAGCTGGAAATTGCAAAGGATGTGCTGGGTTGTCGATTGGGTTGGGCTGGGTTGCGATTGGGATAATTGTGTGGAATCGGTAAAAACGTGCAGAATCGCGATTTTGAACGATTTTACTGTTCAAAATCGCGATTTTACTCCAATTTTGTATGCGAGTTAACTGGGATTGTATATATAAACTCGTAAAAACGTAGAATCGTACGAATTGAAACGCGATTTTGACAACCTTGATGCCAGGGTGTAGCCTAGGCTTAAGGCATGGTAGTTATGGTACCATGGTGTAGCTTGGGTTTAAGGCCTGGTAGCTATAGTGCTAAGGCATAGCTTGGATGGTAGCTATGGTGCCTAGGCTTAACACATGGAAACCAGGATATTAGGGCATTGTTTGGGCTTAAGGCATGGTACTTAAGATGTTAAGGCATTGCCTAGGCTTAAGAAAAGCAATCATGTAAAAATGTAAAAACTATAAAGATGAAAATGAAACTTTTGTTATTAACTAGCGAAATTTGCTCTTTGTTTATAAAAGGAATGTCAAGTTTTGATTCTAGCCTTAATGCCTAACAGATCACTAATCACTATCAGACAACTCATGTGCCAACATACGGGCATCATTGGTTAAGAGGAGGTCACTTCAGACATCATTGTCTTCAATGACAAGCTCCCCACTTTGAACTCCTTCATGGAATATTCTTCTTGAACTTTAACAATCTGTTGTGGAATGATCCACTATTCTATGATACCGATAATACTTTGAATCTCTTCTTTCATTCGTTGTAGGCTAGCGTTTAACACTTAGCAACCCGATGTTCTTGTCTTACAACCAATAGTCAAGTATAGCTTGTACCTTACTCATCGAGGCTCTATAGAGCTCTTTAGTCGATCATTTCTAAGCTTTTTATTGTTTTTGGAGCTCTCATCCTAAGCTATGCTTACGTATTGGACTCCTTAAGCCCGATCACCAATCTCAAAGAGTCAAGCTTAATAAATAGTGGGCTCAGTCGATTAGAAATTTAGCTCTCTACAGCTGTTAAGATAGGCTTATAACTTTGCCAAGACTTGTGTTTGTAAGGAAAATGACTATATACTTATAAAATTTCGTGTTTTAGGAATTAAGGAGAAACTAAGAGACTAGTAAACCTATGATAGTGTATGGGGAATTGAGAATGAGAAAATAGACGAGTGAACATAGTGAAAACATGAATTGAGATTTAAAGTCTTATATATGTATATGAGTGAAATGAAAGAGTAGAGGCATTAAAAATTGGGAGACTAAGAGCCATTGTATGTGTTATAGTTATTTTTTAATACTTTTTCCACCATAATAGTGTTGGATTAGACCTGTTTATTAGCATTAGAAAAGTTAAAACATGGTTTTTTTTTTTCATGAATGGAAGCAGATTGGTTAGGTTTTCCTCCTAAAATCAAGCTAAGAATCATTTAAAGCCTCTTTGAACTGAATTAATTTTTTTCTTAAAAAAAAAAGATTATATTTTGTAGTTTGATTAGATATGACTTGGTTCAATTCAGTTCTATAAAATAATGCATGGTATCTTTATTATAAAGAAAAATATTCAAGGAATCAATATAAATCAAATTGTAAAATTTTCAATTTCATGTGTTAAGAAACAATTGAAATATATCAAATACAGTATGAAGCAACTCAAGCTCGCCATAGAGGTTGAATGCTATGGAGATCTTTTGTTTCATTTTCACCACTATTGAGGGGTATTGTTTCTTTTCATGGTTTTACCTTCATGTGGGTTTACTTTTTGGTTAGAAGACCAGTTTTTCATTCTCAATGGAGAAATTTTTTCTATGAAAAGAATGTTTCAACCCTCATTTTATGACGGAGGCGTGTCCGAATAGGGCTTTTATACCCCATCATGATATTTGGTTGTTGTTTTTTCTTTATACTAGAATATTTTCATGTTAATGAAAATTTTGGTTCTTTCACGTGTGTGCGTACTAGCTCCTTCAAAAAGTAATGATTTCACTTACTTGACATAAATGATAATTTGTTGAGTGTAGATTTACTATAGAAATAATTTTTGTTTAATTGGAATGTGCATAGAATAATGACTGTAAACCAAATTATTGGATATGATATTAGCAACATATAAAAGTTATAATATCACATCCTAATGAGAATGAGTGAGTAACAAGCATCAAGCATTTTCATATAAAGGGCATAAAACTTCATAACTAATATTTATTTGGTACTTCAATTACCTGGATTTACAGATTATTATTATTATTATTATTATTATTATTAAAATCTCTCCTGAAAACGGAACCATATAGGAACTTTCAAGCACAATCCACTGTTACAATCAATTGGACCCTTAAGCATGACCTATCCGGCCGTATCGCCTCGCCCTTTTCAGCTTATGATGTGATTTGTTCATGCCCCACCTCTTTCTGAGGGGGCTTGTCATCCTAACAAGGCAGTCAAAATTGCATTCAATTATGAGCCCAATAAAGTAAAATGTCAAGGATTATCCCGTTTTGTCATCTTTGTAACTGGTTCTTCCCCCCTTTCCAGCATGCTGTGTAATTGTTCATGCCCCATCTGTCCCTAGGAGGACTTGTCATCTCGAACAGGCACGCAAAATTGGATTGAATTATGAACCTGATAAGGTCAAATATCAAGGATTAAAAGGCTGCACCGACATTAATAAATACATCCGATCATCATTTACATTTTCATTATAAATAACAAAAAACTAACCATCAATGGTTGTGTTCAAGACTACCATTATTTAAAAATTCATTTTCATTTATTGTGTAATGTTTGACCCGTATAAACATTATACTATAATATATATTTGAGAAGTTACTACAATGAATAAGAAGTCTTATCTTGCACATTATCCTATAAGCAAATATTTCTAAAATTTAAAACCTTTTTAAATTACTCTAAAATGTTTACATTGTATAATTTATAGGTTATAGAGTATTCCTATAAAATTTGTGTTTGTATGTGTTTTGATTACTTAATCAAAAGGAATACCAAATCCATTATAATATTTTGATATCAGTAATCAGTTCTCAAATTCATAATAACCATACTATCATGCCAATATTGCTTAAAGATATCGCAATTTTTTTTTATTTAAAAAACTAAATACCAATAAAAATAAAAGCATTCTTAAACCATGATTCCAATTTGATTCGGAAATATGAGGCAAGAATACATTTTTAAGCCATTATATATAAGTTACAAGTTAGATATGGGTTGATAAAGTATCCTATTACATCCTATACTCTATAATAGCTTACTTGATCAAATATAAATTGGTGTTGAAGATCATACATAGGTTATAAATATAATTTTCAGGAACTTGGAACTTGCTCTACATGATGGGATATTGGTATGATGCTTTTTATACCTTGTATATGTATCCACCCTACAATATGTATTTTAAGACATACATAATACATATTTTAGAGTACCATGGACCGACTATATAAAAAATATTAAAATAATAATGAATGTAAAATAATGTTATATTTCTTTCTTAAATGTTTTAAGTTCTAAAAAAATAAATAAATAAATAAACGCATATGTTATAGCTCAATCCCATCATCCATAAGAATTCCAGAACCTAAAACATTTCATTTTCTACCTGTGTCCTATCTCAATTGTATGTTTCTATTTGGTATCTTGCTAGTCTCAATTTCTTTCTTATTACTAGCCCCTTTTTACTTTTATTTTTTTGTTTCTCTCATGTCATTTTCTTTTTTATTTAACTTCTTTGCCGTCGTTACAAGAAACGTATATACACTAACTTCTCATAAAAACAGAAACTTCACTTTCCTTACAAACCGCACAATTTCAAGTTTCATATGTGTGTTTTTAAAGTAGATACTAAGTTTTACGATACATAGGTTTGTATTGCAGATGGAGAAGAGAAAGAGAGCCTACCTTGTTTCACATATTTTATGGGAGTAAGCTTTAGTACTTTAAAAACCGGAATTAAACATAGAAAAATACCGACTGTAGAGCCTGCCCAAGCCTCTAGATTCAACACTTTCAAGGTGCACTGCATTTCGATGCCGACCTCAACATGCTATGCTGAAACAAATGATTCAGGAAGGAAGTCGAATGGCATTTCCCGCAAAATAAGGCACAGTTACACTCGTTGTTTTCAACGGAGACATTATTGCCCTAACTGGTTTTCTGAAGTCATTTGAAAAGAAAAAAAAAAAAAAAAAAAAAGGCTGCCTGGAGCAAGTTTCCTTCCTAGTGGCCTAGCGTGTCTGCAGTTTAAAAGGGCATACACCTTTTTGACAATTGCGCGGTTCGTTTCTACTGTTCCTCTGGCCCAACGATAGCATTGCACCTCAATCGTCACTTGTAGAACTTCGCCTCATACATATACAAGCCCTTCCCTAACCATCAGATATCTAATTTAACTCTGTCAACTTTTATAAAATGATTTAAATAAACTATCATTTGTAGATGGACTCTCAAAATTAAAAAAAAAAAAAATAGTTTGTGTGCATGAGATTAAGAAACCTTTTAGTTGACGCATTTTATAGCAAAAGGTCTCATTTTGAACTATGAGCTTATTTGAAAACTCAAACGCTCGAGATTCCGTCTTCTTCGATTCGCTTTTGATTATTGGATGATATTTGGACATTATAAATTTCATATATTACAGCTTTTGTTTTCAGTTCACCCATACAACATTTTAGGATGGTCGGTAGACTATCAATGTAAGATCATTAATGAAGTTATATGTAATACATGATTTTTAAATAAACATATTAATATATATGTCATAAAAATAGTATTATAAAATAAGTAAATAATGTATATTTGACAAATAGCAATATCATAAAGAGAACAATGAAAGAAGGTTTTTTTTTTTTGGTTGAACTATAAAAGTAAAACAAACTTAGGATTTCGTCATTTTTCACTTTTTTATCATTTACAACAGCTTAGACAGGTAAAGCAACATAAAGAGAGAGAAAGCTCTTTAAGAAAACCTAAAGTGGTTTAAGGAGACATTGCAGCATAACAAAAAGGTAATTATTTAAAATTATTACATGATCTATTCTATTAATGGAGACTAAATCATGAAATCAATTTGGTTGTTTATAGGGATTGAACTAAAAAACTAGTGAAACGAGCAAGGAATCAACTAAATTCAAGCTCCAAGTGTGAATTCGAGCTAACTAAGTATACTAAAACCTAACTTTAGATTAGATATGGTTAATGTAACGATAAGTTAGGTTAAGAAACATAACAATTAGGATTTATGAGTAATTAGTATAGAAAATTAAGCTTCATAAGACCTTACTAAGAGATACACAACCTCTCAACATGGCCATATTTCGATCGTGTAAACTAGAGAGATACATGACCATCCAACACAATCGTGTTGCTCTCCTGTTAATCACTAAAGACATATCAAGAAATACACGGCTTCACAATACGACAGTATTACTCCTATGTTGAACACAATAGATACATCGAGAGATATACGACCTATCTATATGGTCATGTTCTAACTATGTTAAAACTAAGAGATACACGACCTTTCTACATAGTCGTGTTTCAACTAAATTAAACCCAAACCCATCGAGAGATATAAGACCTTTTGACACGGTCGTGTATTAGTCGTGTTGAGCTACACGACCTCCAATATAGCCGTGTTAAACATAGTCATGTTAAGTGAAAAATAATATCATTATATATCTATTTAACTCCAACATAAATCAATTTCTAAACAACTTAGATAATTAGTAAGACCTTAGATAACTTAATGGATCAAGAGAAATTAAGAGAGTTATATTATTTTTAGATTTAGTATTAAGAAAGATATATTGATGACTGTATAGATATCAACTTAGCTTAAGGTTGGGACCAAACATACTTAAGGCTAGGATCCTAGGTACGTATTTATCTTGTTTGCTGTATATGATGGCTAGGTAGCTTTTTAATGAATTTTATGTGAAATAATGAAATGTTAAAGTGTTATATGAATTAAATGAGATATGTTGCTTGTGCTTGGCTTAGTTTAGGGGCCTATAGTGGCAAATCCCTAGGGGACATCAATGATTGATATGCCACATTGTCTATGGTGAAGCCGTGTATCAAAATGATTAAAGATAGATTAGAGTTAGACGAAACTCGTAATCGTAGTTCCCATTAGGATTAGATGGGGCTTGCAGTGGTAGCTCCAACTAGGATAAAATGTTGTGTACATCGGGATCATGAGTATTCCTATGTAGTATATTTAAACTCAAATATTGGTGTGTAAGCTGAAATGGGTATGTGTTGTGGATAAACATTGCATACATGCATATACCATTATTATAGTGTGTCCTGTGCATGTAAGTGTAGTACTCATCTATTGAGTTTAGGCTTTCATTCCCTTCTTATATATTTTTTTTTTAGCTACAAATGATAATAATGAGTAATTAGATTATGATGAAAATGGGAACTTAATGGAACATTACATGAATAAGATGGAAAGAAAATATTATTATTATGTAGAGAGAGAGTTTTTATAATTTGAAGTTTATTGGTTAAATTGAAGTTATAAAAATAATAATTATTTTGATATTTTATTATTATTAAATAATAATATTTAGAATGACATATCTTCTTATTTGACATAAGAGTCTCTTCTTACAGTTTTTCCTTCACTTCATATGGCGGACTCGTAAAAGTGAATAGCCGTCTACATCTTCAAATGTTTTCACAGCGGACCAATTATTTTAGTGGCTAATCTTGGAGTTTGTGGTCGGAGATTGCAATAACACCTTGTGCGACGATATATGGGCTTTGTTGCATTTTCTTTTTTCTTTCTTGACATTTTTTGTATTATTCAATTATAGGTTTATATTTATATATTTGATAAACTATTTTATTTTATTTGTTTTTCTTATGGCATGCCCATAAATGCCGCTTTGCCACTTGAAGAGAATTTGAGTATTTAATTGAAAAAATTTCAAAACTATGAAATTTTTTATTTTTGACATGCGTCTCAAGTTTTTTTCTTTTGTGTTAATGATAGTTAATAACATTTGTTAATTTTGATTGGTTCATAATAATTATTTTAATAAAATAATATTGTAAAAAATCTATTTAAATAAAAATTAATAAAAATAAAAAAAAAATTAAGGAAAAAGATTTTTGGGATAAAAAAAACCCTATTAAAATGTAGAATTAGAAAAAAAAAAACTAACTAAACCACAAAATGAATTAGATAAAATCAAACTAAATTGAATTGTAAATTAGCTTTAAACTATCTTTTTTAAGTTAAAAAAATTATAAATTAAACTAAACCATGAAAAATGAAAAAAATATTATTTATTCAATTTTTTCACTTGTTTAGTTTTTTTCTAGTAATTTGATATTTTATTGTTTTTATATACTTTTTTATTAACCGGTATGGAAATTATGATTATTTTAAAAGAAATAATAATTTTTTTAAATATGTTAAATTTACATTAAATATAATGTATAATATTGAAAAAATTATAATAAATTATTTTTTATTTTAATTATAATTTTCTATAATATATTAAAATGCATATAAATAATAATAATAATAATAATAATAATATTATGTATAAAAACGGATTGAATTATAAGTTGAGTTAAACCAAATTATTTTTTATATTAAAAAAATTATAAACTAAATTATATAATTATATTCAATTTAAAGAAAAAACTGAACTATATTACATATTTCAGTTCGATTTAACTGCACCCACTCCTCCTACTATGAAGCAAGTGCAGGAGAATCCGAGAATCGATCATCATCACTCAAATAAATGAAATTTAATTAAAATTACAATAGCATTAATGATCAACTCAATTGAGTTTTCTAAATCACCAACACCCGAACACCGCTTCGATTTCTACACCCAATAGCAACACACTCAACACCCATATTCGTCACCAGCTTACACCGCCCCAACCACCGCTTTTCTCAATTCTGGCCTCAGCAACTACCACCCGTCATCTCCGTGGCATTCGAAAAATCCAGCCCATAGCCGGTGTAGGACCTGGAGCGGGAGGGGTCGAGGGAGCGGAATCGGGTAATGGAGACGGCGGCCGGAGTTGGGTATGAAGGAGAGGAATCCATGAGAAACTACAGATGAAGGCTTGAAGCTGCGTTTGGGAAGAACAAACGGGCTGAGCAAAGGGAATGGGCTTTTCCTGTTCATGACGACGCCGGAAGGGAGGCAGTGGAAGCCCATCCCTGATTATCTTGTCGATGATATGACCCCGTTTTTATTTTTCAAATGCCTCTTTTTCATTTTTCATTTTCCTTTTTTTTTTTAATACTTAATTTTCTATATTTATTTATTGTTTTATTATATTTTTAAATAAACATATTTAATAATATTATTTTATTAAATTAATTATTATACGCCAATCAAAGACCAACATGCCTGCTTATCAACATTGATAAATTGTAATGAGTTTGTCAAAAGGTTAATTTACAAAAACGTTAAACCACAGTGAATTTTTATAATTTTCTATTTTTTTATTTTATATTCTATTTTAAAAAATATATTAAAAAAAAGATTCATTATTACTCATGCGTTTAAATGCTATTGATATTATAATTCATCCATGTACATAGTAATAATAAAACGGGATTTTACTAAAATACCCACCTTAAAAAAAAGAAAACAAGAAAAAAGGAATTTACCCAAAAAAAAAAAAAGAGATAGAAGGAGAAATTCCAGTCGAATATAAACATGTATACGAGGAAATAGAATGTGTAATTACAAAACACCTAAAGATTGAGATTGTAAATTCAATGTTATCCTACATGAAACGTGCTGCTTCTTGAAGAAAGTGTTAAAAAAGTCTTAATGTGAGAAAAATTAAGAAGAATGTCAAGATTCCAAGCTTTTCATTAAAAGATTACTAAAATTCTGAAGCGAGTCATATATTTTGGCAAAGTGGTACAAGCCACTAATTTTATTTATTTTTTCTTAAACCAATATTTGTTTCAAATGCTAATGTCTTTATTTTTGACGTTGTGAAGTAAGCAAAGAAATGACACATTTCCAAACGCTACTTCTCCATTATTTTTCTTAAAATGCTCATAGTGCTCACCTAAAATTATCTTAAAACATCCCTTTTATTGAAGACTTCCAAATAAAAGCAAAGAACAAAACCTCCAATTACATGAAACCTTAGAAAAGAAGAAAATAGACCAAGTTATTGAATCTTGAGATTTCATCTCTAGCCCGACAATAGTCGTGAGTCAAGCTTGACGAAGCAACTTAAAATGAAAGGATCCTGACATGCAGTCCCATAATAACCCGATCTCATCACCAACATTGAAGCCCCTGTATACAGCAAGATCAACCCACCCAAGAATGTAGGTCTCATTGGGCCCTCTCTCCAAATATATGTTGTCACCCTGAAACCGTTTAGGGTTTTCCTCTATAGTGAAATCTACCAACGCCACAAGATACTTGCATCCAGCGATAACACGGTTTGCTATCTCAAGAGACCAGTATCTAAAGACGTGCTCAAACACGTCTTCATGTGATAAGATTAGCATCCCAGTAAGGATGTCGCTCTTGGTTAGGAATTTTCTAATTCCCCATGGATTTTCTGGCCGGTCAATCCTCTTTCGTGGGTGTACATCGTTTACGTCAACTAGGGTGCGAGTTGCTTGATGTGGGATGTTTCTTGACCGTGCTACTTCTTCCTCGGCTTTGGTCGGCAGGAAGCCGTAGTAGAATGTTTTCTTCATTATGCCTTATGGGAAAGGATTCGATGATGAGGCTTGTTTCTTGTTCTTTAAAATAATACTAGCAATTTATAGGAAACTTTAGCTAGGATTGTATGCTTTATATTAAGATATATTAGATATCAACAGCCGACACTATAGATTTATTTAAAAATGTTTGGAAAGGAAAGATAACATATATTTTCTTGAACGAACTTCCAAGCGCCAAAAACAGAAATTGCCTCATGCAACTAACCAAGCCACAGTATGCAGTGTGCATGCAGCTAATTCTAATATCTTTTGCAGTTGTCTTGGTGTACTTTCCTTCATTGGAGGGGATATATCAGTCTCGAAACGCCAATCTAGAAAGTCAAGCAATTATGAAATCCTGTCAATGAGTATATACGAAATATTTGCTCCTCTAAATATAAAAGGGGCTATATATATTAGAAGTATAGATATCACATGTCGTAAATTATGGTAATATAATTAATTAAATAATCTAAACCCATACTACATGGATTGGAACACTAGCATATGTTTTATTCCAATCGAAACCAAACCAAATCGAATTTTTATAGTTTGAAAAAATATTTAATATAAACCATACAGTTTGGTTTAAAATTATAAAAAATCGAACTATGTTTTACAGTTTAGTTTGGTTTGGAAAAAAAATTGAATTAAACAGAATCATGCCTATCCCTAAATACAACAATTCTAAAATGAAAAGTCACAAATACACGCACATTTTTACAAGATAATATTTTGCATTAGAAATATTTAAACAAATTTGATATGTAAAAAAAAATATTGTCTTCTGTATTTGAATAAATTTAGTAGACCTTCAATGTTACACAATGCAGCATTCCACTAATTAGGTCAGACCTGAAGAATACATCACAAGTCATATAATAAACAAAAAGCAACAAACTTAATGCAAGATTTTAGGGAGAGATGGTATTAGCTATTGTGGTGAATTGCAATTTCAATTGGAATTTACGAATATTTTGAGCATATGTTTTACTAATTAAAGTATAGAGGTGTCTCAATGTTTTTACATATTATTAAATTACTAAAATTGTAGTGAAAGCCAAAAGTCCACGCAAACCAATTGTTTTTCATTTTTTAGAGGACGCCCTAGCTTAAATATGCCCTAGACATGTCCTATTCATTTCTAATTCTATTTTAGGGACAAACAATTACTTATTAAACAGAGGACACTCTGTTGTCGTGTTTGACAAATATCCTAACCACGTTCAAACCAAGCTTGTCTCAGACATATGCAACAGTACCCTTTCTCGTGCCATAAATCTACAGAAATTTGGGTAGTTAATTAATTTTTTTGGCAAAAATAAAACTAAATATGGCATTGGAGTATCTTAACAATTAATAAACAAATACCTTTTGAAATAAGGAATGAAGTGCTTTTGCATTAATCGCTTCATTAGTGCACTCAAAAGCTACTTATTTATTTATAGTATATCTCTATTTATTTTACATAGTTTTCTCTGCTTATGTCTCTCTTTTTCGAAAACTTAAATTTTATTATCTGTTGACAATAATAATAAGAAATAAGGTGCTTTTTGCATCAATCGCTTCATTAATGCACTCATCATGCTTGTACTGTCCAAACACCTTTTACACCTGCACAAGTGAACCGCTTCTTGGTATAGTTTTTAATTTGACTGTCTATACTCCTATTGGGATTGTTTTCCATCCTTGTCCCATCCAACATTAAAATTGTCTTCCCGTCACTCTTCTAACTCCTCAGCCTCCCTCCTGTCTCCACCCCTAATGCTACTCTAGAGGCATAAAGCACGTCTCCTTGCATATTCAACTGTGCAAATAAGGGTCTGCATAGACTCTGATATTATCATGCATATGCTCCTCCATATTCACAATATGCCTTTTCATATCATTCATGAGACTACCTCCAAAATTGTTCACACCCTCACTTGACATCTTTATCAATGTAATTCTTAACCCCAACTAAACTAACCAAATTTCACAACTAACTAATCAACAAACTCAAATTTCCTAAGTCAGTAATAGCCAGGATTTCTTCAATATCTCAAAGTGCTACAAAATCATTACTTACCGCAGCAAAATGTGCGATTCACCAATGCTCTTGTATGAAATATGATGCGTTTGGTTTGAATCCGAAGCACAATCAATTGGTGAATTATGATCTAGGGTTTTGGATTGATAAGGATTGGATTTTAGTTCTATGTGGATTTGTAAAATAAAAAATATAGGGATATGAACGATTATCATTTAGATATGACCCAACAAGCTTAAACCAAACTAAGGAATTAAATCCAAGATTGATATGACTCATAACTTTAGAATAATCTACTCTTAATGAGATATCTATATTATGCATAAAATCTAATAGATGGGTGTTCACCATGACCAAGAATTATTGATAAGAACAAAAAGAGTTACTAGAATGATCTAAATAATTCAAATGATAAAGTCTCTAATTTTTGTAAGTCTTATGATGATGAATAATGCAAATGATAAAAGCATATCAATAACCCTAACTATTGCTATAAGGGCAGAATAGTCATTAAAACAAAATGATTAAATAAAATCTATAAAATTATAATTGGGACACTATTTAGATATTGAATATCATCATTCGGATGTCATGAAAGATTTATTTGATTGGTATATCATGTTATTAAAACGAACCAACCCGAAATTTCATGTCTTAATCCTGTGTGTTTTCATTTAAACATCTCGATAGGGCATTTGGACAAAGGTGCCATCATTTAAATTTCCAAGAAGGACGTTCAAATGAAGTCCCACATGCGTCCGGACTTCCACTTTTGTCACTTCTGCAAGTACTCCAGCTTGTCTAGGCCTTTCTCCACCGTGTCTCCGTCTCGTAGTCGATGTCTTGGGTCTTCACGCATAATCAGGAGGGTCGGTGATAGTAGAGATGATGGTAACTAGTTCGAAGATGGTGGTAGGCGCCAGCAGCATGGTGGCCATCGTAGTTGACCAAGCATGAGGATTTCCTCCACTACTTTTTTCATATTTTAATATTTTCTAATCAATTCTTTTTAAGTGCATTTGTGTAATATGCAAGCTTCCACATGTACAACCATGGAATGCCAAATCCATGTGCATGTCAAAAGGATGAAGTGCACAATTTATAAAAGTTGAAAGTTTTAAGCGTAATATCTACAACTTTCAAAAAAATGGTCTATCTAATTTGCCCTTCAAGATGTGTATTCATGCGTAATGAATCGGCCACTGTGAAAGTTCAAGATGGGCTGCTGGTCTCATAACCAAGGATAGCTTTACTCTATGTACTTGCGGGGTTATGGGCTCAACCAAGAAAAAAAATAATTGTTCCATTTCAAGCCCATTCAAATACGACTCGTATGAGGAATATGATGTACTAGAAATTTAAGTAAACGTGTTTAGCTATTACTCTAGTCTAGTCTTAAGCGAATGCACTTGAAAGAGGAAAACAATGAAAGCAAAAGAATATGCATTGCACGGTCGATGCTAGGAAGCACCTATATCTACTCCTATACTTCAACCATTTGGGAGAGATCGTATACATTATCTTAATGAATCCTGTCTTGCCATTTGATGATTATTATTTTAAGTAATGGCTAAACTTTTATTAGTCTATCATAGTACGTTTAATTTGCGGAATGAAATAAAGTAAAATTAGAATTATAAAGGAATAGAATGGAAAAGTAATAGCTATTTTATGTAAGTCTTATAAATAGATATGAAAATATGTTTAAAAAATTTGAAAAAAATCAAATAATAACTATTTCAAATAAATTTTATTTTATAGTAATAATCATTCTATAAAATAGCTACTCCACAACAATACATAAAAATAGAACCACAAGGGAAGAATAACTATTATTAAGTTTTTGGTGAAGCCTTAAACCTTTATAAAAGTCAATCAAACATGCGATTAGGCCGTATTAAGCTTCTGGTGGAGCCCTCAGTTTCGCTCTCTCTTGTAGTCCCAAGAGTGGCGGAATGCGGTCGTCTTATTATCAACAAATGAGGGCATCCCCAGACTTTAGCACCGCTCAGTTGCATCACCTAAAACCCAATTCATTTACTACTTAGCTCAGCCCAAACTGCCGCTCGTATCATTTTGGTATCAAGATGTAGGTTTAAGAAAATATCGGATGAAGCTGAACCAAGATAACCAAAACATTATTCTGAAAGGTGTTGAACTCCCAGCAAAACCGAAATTATGGGATTGCAATGACTGGACAAAGCTTGTGCGACTGGATACGCACACTCATACACCATGACATTGAACTCCACCAGGGCAGCTTATCATGGTGTTGAAGAATGTCAAAACTTGCCACCCAAAAGATGGACTCAAAGGATCTCTCTGCTGAACTGAAAGGTTTATAACTTTTGATAACGGTTCTTGTTTTTATATACGTACAATTGGACTGGGTAAATGACAGCGACAATCTCTTATTTTAAGATATCTAGTTGCATTTAGAAGTGCTGCAGGAATACCAATCGCGCCGTTGATATCTTGGATTCCTTTTATTAATTTGTTTTCAATAAGACACTGACATTATAATTTATACATGTAAGCAGTCGACCTTTGTAAAATATTTAAAATCATATGTAGAATTCCTTTACTGACAAGTACCGCAAGCAAATAGAATAGAAGCATTTCACCTCATTGATGTGATTCTATCTAGAACATTAACAGGGAAAAGAAATTCTATCTGAAAACTATATATTCATTCGATGCAAAAACACAAGGGGGAAAAAATCAAGCAACTGATCAGTTGCTCCCGTGACGCAAAATCAAATGATAACAGGTTTAAAAATGACACAGTTCTCATTTGATAAATAGAACAATGTTTTTCTTCTTTTTTCCATCTTTGGGGTATCAAATTTTTGACATAGAACCACAAAACTCCAAAGACGAGGAGCGGCTATTTTCCATGCCAGGAGTGTAAACAGACTCTTTACCTACGTTTTCTTCTTCTTTTTTTTTTTTTTTTTTTGGGCACTTTTTCAGTGATTCGTGCAACTTATTTTACTCAAGCTCATAGCATATAAGCTTTTCATTGCATGTATTCTTCATAGAAGTCATCACTAATGACAGAGACAAACCTCTCTAGCCAAGGAAGCTGATGCAAATCTTTCATGGCATCTATATAGGAATCTGTACAGCGAGGTGGGGATTGATAGGTATGATGATCACTGAGGCTGAATCCACCAGCAAGGAACCTCTGAATTAGTGCTAACTGGGATCTTTCTTGCTCTGAATATGCGTCCATTATCATCGGCAATGAATTGAAAGTCTCCCATGCCCATTGTTCTGATTCCTGTGCTGAATGTGAGATTAGATCCTCAGTATTGTCTTCATCCCAGAAAGTACATTGGCATGTCTGTTGGCCGTCTCTATATTCAGCCCCACAGGAATAGCAGAACTCATGATGACACCTGCACATGATGAAATTTCAAAGAGTAAGTGTGGGAGTTGGAGTTAAACATAAGCACCTTGAAAGATGAATGAGGCTATGACAAACCTTAAACACTTGAATATTCTGCTATTAGCCTATGCTGAATTTAACAGGTGCATTACATTTATATGCATATGCATATAACTTGGAATATTAAGCGCATGCCACAAGCAAGGAACCTTCATAGAGCAGAAAATTTTAAATAATAGTTTACCTTTGTTTGGCAAAAGACATGTACTCAGACACAACCCATTACATAGAGTAGTCTTCCATTTGGAGATATCACCAAGGTCTATACAGCCTCAAATTTCATTGTCCCGAAAGGGCAACCAGACTAGCAATTTAGGTCCATTATACATCACCCATGTGGAAAAAGGGCACACCCAATGTTCATTATACATTACCCTGTGGATAAAGGACACACCCCATGTATGCAGCCATGCCCTAATACTTTGCAAAGAGGCCGTTCCACTTGATAGATCCACAAACATAAGTAGAAGGCAAATCGCATTGGTTTCAACAATCCATGAAAAGAGCCCCATTCACTTCACAATACATATACCACTCACAAACACAAACTATACCTAATAACTGTTTGCAGTACATATCTGCATTAATTCTGGAGCAAAACCACTTCTTCTATGATCAGTTAGAGCATAAAACTTCTTTTATGGCATATTTAAAACATATTTAAATACCATGAACCAATTAAAAGTTAACATGTAACGAGACCACGTCTTCATAAGCCTTTACTTAAGGTTTATGAGAGGCATTTGCCTTATTGAGTCATATGTTTTTCCTTTTGCTTTCCAGTAGGTGTGTGTAGTTTGTGGTCTCTGGTATGTGTTGTTATTGTAGTAGTTGGTGGTGTGTGTGTTATACTTTGCATGTATGTGTGCAGCCTGTGGTATGCTCGTAGCTGGTGGTATGTGTGTTGTATTTGGTATAGTGTATGCACTGGTGCAGTAGGTCTGGGGTATGAGGGGGTGTGTGGTTTTATTGTAATTTTTCCATTTTCATTATCGGGAAGGGCAGTTTAGTAATTTTATTTTTTTTTTATTTTTGGATAAGAAATCCACAAAACAGAAGTTAGTTAGGAAGTTTGTTAGCAAACACAAGTTCGGAAGGGAGAGAGGAAGCACGTTGGCGAGTGATCAGAGGTATTTGGCTTGGTAGAAGCTCCAATTGGAAGCTCAAACCAGGTATTCCTCTACTCGGATTGTATTGTGTAAGTGACTTGTGAATCGTAGAATGCTTAACTGTTGTTCTTGAACCCACGGTTGTTGCATAACATGTGCCAAACTTTGACTGAATTTTTAACATAGTTAATGGACAGTCTTGATCACAAAAGCTTTAAAGTGTTGAGCGCTAAAATTGGGGGAAAAAAAAAGGGGTTAAAGAATCAAAAAAAGAGAGGGTGGTTGTGGAAGATGAAAAAGATGTACATTTGATATCTTGTCTATTTCTTACTGCATATGGAGATAGGCTAATTGCAGGACTACCGTACACTACAGTCTAAATTTGGCAGTAATAATAACAACAATAATTAAAAAAAGGGAATCTACATATATAAATATTATATATTTATTTGATTATATAGTTCAGCCCAAAAGACTATGTAATTAAATTCAATTTTCTTACCGGCACGTCATGTGGTAGCAACCTTGGGTGAGTTCAATCATCATGCGGCAGTGTTGGCATTGCCTCCACCTTTTATTTTGAGCTAAACGATGCAAGGTGATGTCTGCAGCATCTCTTTCCTCCAGTGGCAGGTTTTGGTACTCCTCGCAGGTTAATGAAGAGTGCCAAGGAACCCCACAATCCAGACAGATTAACCCTTGGCAAACTGGACATTCAACACGGCTGCTTTCTGACTGACTAGAGGAACTCCCTGTAGTTGTCATGCATTCATGAGGATCAAGCACAGCAGAACAATTGGGAAAAGGGCAATATATTGTTTCAATGTCTGCTTCAGCAAGGACTCTCTCCAGGGATTCGTACGAAGTAAGAGGAAGGAAGGATTTGCATTCTTCTGAGGAAACATAATTCTTGCATCTCAGCTGGGGACATCTAATGGGAACTTGAGAAGATTGCACTTTTCCATCGACATAGGTTCTCATACAATGTGAACAGAACTTGTGTGAACATTTCATCATAATCATCATAGGCAATGGTTTATCCTCGCAACAAATAGAACAGCTGTCTCGAGATATTTCTCCCTCAATAGGATAAGAGACAATACCAACTGCTACTTGGGCAAGCTGTGATGCCATCTC
The DNA here is from genome assembly GCA_037954665.1 of Laguncularia racemosa. NCBI lineage: Eukaryota > Viridiplantae > Streptophyta > Magnoliopsida > Myrtales > Combretaceae > Laguncularia > Laguncularia racemosa. Next base: position 4,999,099 of record JBBMOL010000040.1, read on the forward strand.
AAGATCGATGCTGGGCACAACCTCAAGAACAAAGGTGTCTAGGTTACTAGCATGTTCAAGTATCCTCTGCCTAAGTGCAAGAAGAAGAGGAATATCAATTTTCCCCTCATCTGCTATCTGCCAAAAAGTACCCATGTTAATGTTGAACTATGAATTAAGGTATACACTCAATTCTAGAGCTCAATGTAATAGTCAGGTTACAACCCTTCCCGAAGTCACCATAACATGATACTCAAAAGTTTTGCAAGCAATTGGACAATCAAATTTCCAGAATAATAAAATGTGACAGGGTGAAATAATGTAACGTTGATGAAAAAAGCAATGAGCATAATTTTATTTGACAAAATGCTAAGTCTTTTTGGATAATTGAATTTTTTTTTTTTTTTTGGGTAATTTAATTGAAATTTTATTGATCCAAAGTAGTGTACAACCGTCAACATGATGGGTAGGGTTACATCAAGAATACATCAAGCAAAGGTACAAATGGTATGAAGGTAGCTTTCCAATACTACAATAGAATAGCATAAGCTCTAATCTGGTTAGTTGTCGGAACCAAGTTGGGAAGACTACCTCTAGTCTCACTTTGTTACGCACTCTCGATGAAAAAATGCTAAGTTTGTTATTAATGGATTGCATAAACATATCAAACACACAAATGAATGACTCAAGCTAGCTTCTGATTTCTATCCTGAAAATATTTTTGCTAGCAGACACCTAACCACAGACAATTTAAGCAAATATTTGCCGACTTACCTGATCACATAAGGTTGCCGAATCAGTAAAAGCATAAACATGCCGAATATCATTCTGTATAGCCTCCACAAGACCATCCATCAAAGCTAGGTAATTGGCCACGGATTCCTCAGCATAGAAATCCAGTTTCTTTTGCACCTGAAGTGTACGTAGATTAGGCAACCTTTCCATGACAACTCCAATTCCAGAGAGTCCTCCACCGGCGTCCCCAACCTCATTTATAGATATGCCCTTGAAAAACATCTTCACTGAAAATTCATCCATGGGATACTTCTTCTTAGACTCATCCTTACTCGACAATTCTTCGGAATCCTTCCACACTTCATCATCCCCACAACAACTACGGAATTCATCCTCCTCTTCTTCCTGCATCATTTCTCTAACTAAAGACTCCTCGGAACCCGAAACTGATACATCCTCCATTCTCAGCTTAAATTCTTATCCGTTTTTCCTCAAATCCTACTTTTCTATAGTACCCTCAAACCCTATACTATTCTATGATATTGCGCATAACCCATCAATTATTTGCCCAAAATTCATGGACAGAAAGAATATTCCATCATACCCAACAAGCGATCTGCTTTACATACACACATAAGGGCCTCAAAAGAACAAATTTTGAGCTCACTCACCTGAAAAAATGGAAAAACAAAAAAAAAAAAAAATCAACCCACGAAATATTTTTAACCCATAACAGTAAACAGAAACCTAGTTCTCCAGAATAATGAATTTATCAGTGAAGATAAAACAGTTCTGAGCAATACAACAGCTCAAAGAGAAGGGAAAATAAAAAAAAGGCACTCACCTGGAAGGAACTGAATTTGGAATGATTCCATTCCTTCAAGGCTTCTTAGCTGGGCGAGGCGACACAGAGGGAGAGAGAGAAGAAAGTCTACTAAACCAGACACGTTCACATTTCACAGTTACAAGGCATAACTCTTCTGTTCTCTCACGCCCCAAGCACAAGACACGCGCTTTCTCTGTCTCTTTTCTTTTTTATTATTTTATTTATTTCATTACGCTACGCTGGAAGGAAATCTTAAATACACTGCTAAACTGTAACTTAAGGTCCATTTCCATCCGAAGCATTACCAATTATTACAGAATATAATTATGATTATGGTATGCTTTTAGAAAAAATAAAGTTAAGAAAGAAGACACAGAGAATCATCATCAGTTAATGTGGCTATTGCTGGTTTTAATGGCGTAAGGGTAAAGGAAGGTCTATGGGTTATCTTATCTAACATTCTTTTCTTTTCTTTATTTTAATTTTTTTTTTCATTTTACTTTTTTAGACTTGATTACATTTGCAATTATTAATGTTAGGGGAGTGTACAGTCCAATGTCTAATGTTGTCAATTCATTGCTTGCTATCTGTACTGCAAGATATTACTTGTTAATTGCTATTGTCAGTTTTTACTTTTACTATTACGCTTTGACCAAAATAAAAAAATTCAATTGTTTATTTGTATGGCCCACATCAAGACTTCTTGAGATTTCCAAATTACATCACCCAAGTTTCCCTGAAAAATGGTTTTACGATCGATACTCTTATTTATTTATTTTTTTATCGTGAATAGTTATTAGTTAAATTGTATATATACTTCTACATATATGTTTTATTTGCATTTAGTCTTCCTATCTTTAAAATTAAATATTTAAACTACCAACACCCATCCTTATATTTTTTTTTCTTATTTAATTCCATATTTGATCTTGATTAGATTTAATCAAGCTTAAATAGCAAATAGATTCCTTTATATTTGACTCATATATGCTTAGGGATGGCAATTTGTATTATTAGGTTATGTGTTGTATTGAATTTGTATAAGAGCCAAAAGCATATGAATAAAATAAAGATCACAAATAATTAATTTATAATATAATTATGTATTTTTTCAATATAATATAATCATATTTAATTATATAATAATTATATACATCATGTTTGTATCATATCACTTTCATGTTTTTTTCTTTACAACCATGTGTTCTAATCATGCTGTGTACATATGTCATGTTTGAAATTGTCAACCTTATATATATTTAACACCTATATTTGAAATTGAGCATTCAAACCCATAATTTTATTTTGAGAAAAAAAAAAGTGTTTTATAAAATCTACATGACCATCTTATCCTTAATTTTATTTACACTTTAAAATTTTAATGTTTTATTTATCGTCTCATCCAAAGATAAAATAGTAAAATATGATTCAAAAGTATTTTTTGTTTAAAATTTTAGAATCTAAATATAAAATTTTAAAGATAATGAGCTAAGGGTATATGAATTAAACATAAGTGGTATATTTGGAATATAACCTTTGTTTTACCGATCTATTTACTTTTATTGGTTGAAATCTTCTTGCTAGCCTATTTGTTTTGCCTTATTACTAGCGTAATTTTAAGTTTATATGTATACGCAAGATAACGTCAGTCATGCTCGTAATCAAGTCTCTACGTTCCAAGTAATTATTCACAGATAATATATATTATGGATGATTAATATTTAATAATGGTTTATTAATAAAAAAATAAAATAAAGTGGATTTAATGATATTTTTATAGCAAAATTGTGGTCGAAATACGTAGTATTACAGGGCATTTGACGGGGTACAACCTTTCTTATCCTTGAGTTAAACTCCTTGTTGGTAGTGAAGACCGAGTTAGATTTAAATAAGTTTTGGTCCTTGATATTTTATTGTCATGTGGGGTTGCTACGTTACGTGTGTAGTTCTACTATGTATTTTTTAGTATAATATATTCTAATTTGCACAAAAATAAAAATATAAATAAATAATAAAAATAAAACAACAACAACGTTAACAGCGAAGATGGCAAGAAAGAAAGACGCCTGTCTTTGAAAATGAAGTAGCCTACGATTAGACAACGAAACATGCTAGCGCCTCTAAAGAGTTGCTCGAAAAGATAAAAATTATCACAGCATAATGACGATACTGCCATCTTGCATGGCATTTTTTTTTTCCCTCATAAAGCAATCGACCATGCTTAATTTGAGTTCTAGAATTATGTTGTGTTTGATTTATTAAAATGAAATTGTTATTTTATTTTTATTATTATAAAATAATAATTTCTTTGTTTGATTTGTAAAAACTTGAATTATAAGAAATACTAATTTTATATATTGTGAAATAAATTAATAATTTTAATTTTTTTCTTTATTAAAAGAATCTCTAATAACTTTTATTTCAAAAATGTCTCATTATAAAACAAAAATAATACCAAAAGAATTAATATTCCATTTCAATCTTATTTCATTTTAATAAATATTATTATTTTTCCCCTCCTTTTCATTTTCTTAATTAATTCCTTTCCTATATTTGTCATGTTAACACGCTATCATTAATTCATCCCATATTCCTACATCCGATATGGTACATAAGGCTCAAAACCTACTAATATACTCTCCAACCATGTATTTTATTTCAATGTCTCAAATATGATCTTGTGTCTCCAAATTTGGAAATCACATTAAACTATTAATCAGTTGGGAGTCCTAAACATTACATTTTCTAAACTTGTCTAAAGTATAATCAACTAAAAATTAATAATTCTCATAACTCTTAATTAAGATTATCATCACCGTACTTTTATGATTCATTCTATATTTCTACAATTTCCACAAATTTCATGTCAAAATTCTTAAGATTATCGATATTACGATATATTTAAGTCTTAATTTTGAAACTCTATTTTTTTTTTAATTTATGATTATATGTCTAAGGAATGTTTTTTTCTTAACTCTTCTAAGATAATGTCTTGGTTTAGGATTTTTACCTTAGTGGTGTACGTGTTAGAACCATGGAATCTTCCTATCCACAAAATCCTTGCTTGTCGATTCCTCTACACACCACGTTATTCCTTTTAAATTTGTTAAATAGAGAATCATACAAAAATATGGACTAGGATCTTTCCACCTAGAATTTCCTTACCTTAGAAGTTGTAGGAAAATTCTATGCAACGGCATTAAGGAAGTTAGGGTTACAAAATTACTGTCTTAATTATACTTAACTTTAGAATATTATTCGACCAATTTGGGCTGGAAAATGAAGGAGCCATGGACCGATGCTACTTCATCAAATCTGACCAGTTAAACTATAGATTTAGCTAAACTCCTAGCTTGATGGATTCAACAGACGTATTTCTTCATTATTTTTTTTTCAATTTAAAAGAACGAACTATTTAAATAATAATAATAATAATAACTTATGACTTAAATTTAGCTTTAGTGTTCTAGGATTTTACATGTTTAAAACTTTAGCAATGCAATTTGTCGGAGGCCGAAAAGTCTCTGATACACTCATTTCGTGTCTACCAGAAACAATTTCTGTGCAATTAACACCAACTTCTCATGCCCAAATGCCAAGTAGGGTTTAAGCATATTTTCTGATCTTATATAAATCTTGTTTCTTAATTCAGTTAAAATAAAAATGTAAATACTGTTTCAATGACCCCGAATCTGAAATAGGTCACAATTAGATATGGGTTTAAGAACACTTTAGTATATTATTAATTCTTAGAACTACAGCACTTTTGTTCGGTTGACAAAGTCTTTTGTTATGATTTTTTATTTAACTTTTGCAATAATCTAACCTAACTCTAGCATATTATCATAATATAAATGGTGGTTAGAGATGATAGTACTAACAAAGAAAACTTTTGATATAGTGGTTTACCAAACAAAAAGCTAAAGAAAAACAATGTCCTAGTTAATTGAAAGTTAAAAACATTTTAATCATTTTCCATTAGCATCTTAACCATCTCCAACATTAATCAGCTGGTATGGTACCTTTTTCTTTCTTTTTTTTTTTTTTTTTTGGGTGAAAGCATATATGATTTATACATCATAACAGGAAGCAAAAGTGTTCATACATCATTTAACAAGGACTGTTTACATTAAAACACAAATTTCCATTGCAGTTAGCATGTGTCCATTGGCCTGGTACCCTTTTAGTTGTATAACCGCACCTACCATAAAAAGCTATCATGAATTAAAACTATTAATGCTTGAGCTGACAATATACAAAAACTGAATTATAACATTGAAGAAAATAAAATATGCATTAGGTTTTTATTTATCACTTTTGTTCATGTAAATGTATTCTTTATTTTCTTATTACTCTAATATTTATAGAAATGATTTGAAATGGAATGTAATCAATAATAAAATGTGAAGTTCATTACTATATTTAAAAATATTGATGAAATAGAATAGAATGGAATGGTATATAATGTTATTTATTAAAATTGTATTCTTAGATATAATAAATATATATTAATAAGTTAAAAGTGTTATTTAAGTAATTATATTTAATAAGAGCATAATTAAATTTAGAATTCACTCCTTTAACGAAGGAATTACAAATCCTCTCGAAGTTAGAATGGTCAATTCTCTTTAAAACTAAAATTGTCTAATTCAAGAAAATAGGAATGATTTTATTTTTTAAAAACCCTTGTAAATATGGAAAGAAAAATAAAACTTGAATCATTGTATGTGGAATGCTTGTCAATGAACCCTTAAAAAGTTTCGTTAATATTAAGCACGAAAACCTTTAAATTTGAGCTTATTAAAGATACCTAAAGTAATCTTTGATGCTAATTAGAAAGGAAAGAATTTTTCTTTTTTTTTTTAAATAAAGAAGAATTAACTTACTTTTTTTATTTGGACAGATGAAAAGGAAAAATGAAGGAAAATGGAGAGAATATTTTTTAAAATAATATTTAAAAATATATTTGACTATACTATATTGTGCTAAAAAAAACAGCAAAAATTTAAAATGAAAGGGAATCTCATCACTTTTTTCTCCTAATTACTCTACTTTTTAAAATAATCACTTTAATTTAAAAGAAAAAAAGTAAAGATTTAAGAAAAAACTTTCTATCCTAAATTCATTACTCTCGTTCTCTTCTCTTTTTCAAATAAAAAAAAAAAACTAAAAAATTTGCTAGATGTGCAAATTCTCACAAGAATTCGATATGTTTCCAATCTCGAAAACTTGAGGCAGAAACGAAACGATCGATTCCTAGACACTAGAGCGAGCTTGGTTTTAAAAAAGCGAAAGCACATGGGTGTTGCTGGGTTTCTGGGGAAGATTGTGCCAGTGCCTTGACTTTCTCAAAAGCCTTTTCCATGAATTTTTCTTTCTTTCTTTATTTTTTTCGCCTGTTGAAGCTAGATTCCTGAAAAAGGGTGCCCTAGCAGAGTTTGGAAATATAAAGACAATACAGTAATCATTACTTACTGTCACCATTCGCAATTAAATAATCATGATCACAACAAGACTTGTTATCTTTTTACATGGATAAGTGTGGAGATAAGTCTGTTTATTGTGTTTTTTTATTGGATGATTAATGACTTTTTTCTTATGATAATATGGATAATTAGGAATTGTCGGTTTTTCTTTTTTTCTGGGATAATCAGAAACTTCATTAACATAAAGTATGTTTACTTCAATGACATTAGAAACTTCATTATTACTACTGATTGCACCTGTATCAGAAACATGACCATGACACTTGTACTTTCTGTACAAACCAAAACTTGCAATATCCTGGTTCAAGTGCTTCACAATTTTTTTGTAGGCTGATGAATAAAAAAGGAGCTCTGTTGCTTCCGGTTGTTGAACACCTGTTGCTCGTCAATCAACAACTCCATTGAGCTGTCTTGGCATTATTTTAATTTTCATTTCGTAAAGCGTAGAGAGTTTTTCCTACACGTCAATAAAATATTATAATACTTAATCATAACATTGTTATAATTCTTTTAAGAGAATAACCGTAGCATAAACATTTATTGAGATTTGGTTGAGAGTTTTTCCACAATTTTAATTGATTCTCTGTTAACGTATATATATAGTAATGTATAGCTAGTTTGTAAATTTTTCTTCCTTGCACAGCTTTCATATATTTCTTTTTATTATTTTAAGAAACAAAAAGATGTTTGCACTATATATATATATTTGGACATCAAGCTAGAAATAAAGTAGCTCTTTGCATTTTTTTTTTATAATATCAAAGTTTAAGAATAACATCCTAAGTTAATTTATTTATTTCCGAGCTAGTGATAGACGACCACCATGGCAAGTGACAAAATTGGGGATGGTGAGAAAAGTAAGAAAGCTGCTCTTGATGTTACCTCACCATATTATCTGCATCCTTTGGATCATCCTGGGATGAATATTTCTCTCGTGATCTTGAAGGGTGACAATTATTAAGAATGGGAAAAGAGTTTGAAAAGCTCTTTTCATGCTAAACATAAATTAGGATTCTTGGATGGTAAGATCTCGAAACCTGATGATGATGTAGATGACATTAAAGATTGGTGGAGTGTCAATTCGATGCTCATTGCATAGGTTCTTCAATCTATCGAGTCAATGCTTCGTTCAACTATTACTTACTACGAGACCATTCAAGAACTATGGGAGGATTTGTGACAATTTTTTTCTATAGGGAATGGGCCTCGTATTTAGTAGCTTAAATCTGATCTCATGCGATGTAGGTAGAATGGTCAGACTATAGCTACATATTATGGGAATTTGAAGAAGATTTGGGAAGAACTTCTTACGTATGTGAAGGCTCGTGGCTGTGCTTATGGTAAATGTACATGCGATTGGGCTATCGTTCTCACTCAGGAGCGAGAGGAGGATAAAGTCCATCAATTCTTGATAGGGCTGGATGATGATCTTTACGAGACTCTTCATTCCAATATAATTGAATAGGAACCTCTTCCCCCTTTGAATCGTGTGTATGCTTTGGTTGTTCAAGAGGAGTGTCGGAAAACCATGGCGAAGGAGCGTGAAGAACATAGTGATGCAGTTGCCTTCACTGTCTAAAACTACCCTATTGCAAACCAAACCCGAATTGATAAACTGGTTTGCCCTAGTTGTGGCAAGTCGAGCCATGAGGTCTCTTCATTCTTCAAGATAATTGGTTACCTTGCATGGTGGAATATTGGCCGTGGTGGTAGTAGAGGAGACAGATGAGGAAGACATAACGGAGGTGCTACTCCATCTGCATAAGGAAATGGCGTTGTTTGCATCGCAAACATAGCTCAATGCGCCATTGTCTCTACTTCTCATAATCGAAGCTTAACGAATCTTATAGCACAGGATATGGCTGACTTCACTCCTGCTCTTTCCAATGATCAATGGTCCATGGTACTCAAAATATTTAAAGCCATTAATTCGTAGTCTTCCAATGAAAAACTCTCTAGTAAGCCTTCTTTTCAATGGATATTAGACACTGGTGCATCTATGCACATGACAGGCAATCGACGATTGCTTGTGGATCTTTGTGATACTTTGCCATCTCCTATTATGTTACCTGATGGTACTCAAACTAATGCTGTCTAAGAAGGAGCTGTTGTTTGTTGAAATCGTGAAGATTCCTCATGTCCTATATGTCTCGCAATTGACTTTCAATTTACTTTCATTTTCGCAATTGATAAAAGAATTGACATGTATTGTAATGTTATCTAATAAGTTATGTGTGTTACAGGACCGCACTTTAAGGATGGTGATTGGAGTGGGTGAAGAAAGGAATGTGGTCTATTGGCTGCATTTTGCTATTCCAATTGACAAGGTCTTTCATACTACTGTAGTTGACTCTTCCGCTTTATGGCATCAATGACTCGGTCATCCATCCTCTCAAATAGTATCTCTTCTTCCTATTGATGGTAGTACCGCTTCTAGTAATAGCTTAGATGCACCTTGTGATATTTGTTTTCAAGCAAAACAAACACGTGTATCTTTTCCTCTTAGTTTTGATAAAGCTATTGAGTTATTTGAATTAGTTCACTATGATGTTTGGGGACCTTATAGCACTGTGTCTTCTTGCGGAGCTTCATATTTTTTTACTATTGTTGGCGACTTTTCTCGTGGATTATGGGTTTATTTAATGGCTACAAAAGCAAGGGTTAGACATATTTTTTGGAATTTTTGTGCCATGACTTGCACTCAATTCCATAAACAGGTGTGATGTGTTCGCAATGATAATGGGATAGAATTTGTCTCTTTGAAGAGTTATTTTGCTGAAAGAGGAATTTTATTTGAAACATTTTGTGTTGGAACTCCTCAATAGAATGGGCGTGCTAAACGTAAGCATCACCGTATTCTTAATGTGGCTTGTGTGCTTTGGTTTCAAGGTAGTTTGTCATTAGATTTTGGGGGCGAATGTATACTTACTGGTTGAATATCTTATTAATCACACTTCATCTGTTATCAACAACGGCAAAACTCCATATGAATTAATTTTCGGTCACAAACCATCCTATAGTCATCTTAGGAAGTTTAGGTGTCTATGTTTTGCATCCACCATTTCTCATGATCGAAATAAATTTCATTCTTGCAGCCACAAATGCATCTTTGTTGGGTACCCTCATGGTCAGAAGGGGTGATGATTATTTGATTTGGAGAAACGGGAATTCTTTAATTCTTGCAATGTTGTTTTCTATGACGAAAAGTTCCCATTTTGTGATGTTACTCATCCACTTGCAGCTTAGCCCGCGCACAACCCGAACCTAGCAGCCTATGAGCCATTTCCTCCTACTGAGCTTTCGGATAATTTGAACATTACATCGTCAGCTTTTGTGGAACCAAGCGGTAGTTCCACTCCTACTTGAGTGTTCGACGTGCCTTCTTCCACTGCTGCAACTGATTCTACCTCTTCTCCTACACAGACAGACGCAGTCGCTCATCTTGAGACATATCGTAGTGACCGTGATCATGTTCCTTCTACTCGATTGTGAGATTATGTTTATCACATCACACTTGTCATAAACCCCATCTCTCTCCAAGTTGCATCGTCTCCTTCCTCAGGTACACCTTATCCCATAGCGAATTATGTTAACCGTAACAACTTGTCTACTCCCTATGTACGTTTATGGGCAGCTGTAACAGCAGGGTCAGAACCTACTCATTTTTCCGAGGCTATTCGTTGCTCTTCTTGGCACGAAGCAATGAAGTTGGAAATTGATGCTCTTAAGCGCAATGGAACTTGGGAGATTGTAACCTTGCCTTTGGGCAAAAAGGTGATTGGGTGTAAATGGGTGTATCGAATTAAATATCATTCTGATGGGACTGTTGAATGACATAAAGCTCGCTTGGTGGTTCTCGGAAATAAACAAGTAGCCGGTGTTGATTATCATGAGACATTTGCTCCAGTAGCAAAGATGGCTTCTATACATGTTTTTCTTGCCATTGCTACCATCCGTGATTGGGAACTCTATCAAATGGATGTTCACAATGCCTTTCTTTACGATGATTTTGATGAAGAAGTGTTCATGTCTCTTCCTCCTGGATTTTCGTGTGCGGCTCTTGGTCAAGTTTATCGCTTACGTAAGTCACTTTATGGACTTTGTCAAGCACCTCAAAACTAGTTTGCAAAACTCTCTTCTGCACTTAAGACTTTCAGATTTGTTCAATCTTATGCAAACTATTCCTTGTTTTCTCTCATGCACAATGACACTGCGATTCATGTCCTGGTTTATGTTGATGACTTGATCATTGGTGGCAATAACTTCACTGCAATTTTTGCCTTCAAAAAATATTTGAGCAATTGCTTTCATATGAAAGACTTAGGGCCTTTGAAATAGTTTCTTGGAATCGAAATTACTAGGAGATCTTCTGGTTTGTTTCTTCCTCAGCGAAAATACGCCCTTAATATCATATTTGAAGCCGATATTCTTGGCGCCAAACCTTGCGAATTTCCAATGGAGCAAAATCACAATTTATCTCTTGCCACGAATTCTAATTATTCTAATCTTGAGCAATATTGTTGACTTGCAGGAAGATTGATCTATCTCACCATTACACTTCCCGAACTATGTTTTGTGGTTCACACGCTTGCTCAATTTATGTAGCATCCAAAGGAAGCACATTGGCATGTTGCTCTTCGTATCGTGTGATACTTAAAGGGACATCTAGGTCAAGGGCTACTTCTTCGTTGTGATAGTGATATTCACCTTAATACTTACTGTGACTCGGATTGGGCCACTTATTCTTTGACTCGTCATTCTCTCATAGGATACTTCGTGATGCTAAGATGTTCTCCAATCTCCTAGAAGACAAAGAAGCAACATACTGTGTCACACTCTTTTGCTAAAGCTAAGTATCGCGTAATGGCTATTACTTATTGTGAACTTACTTGGTTGAAGGCCTTATTGAAATCGCTTGGCATTATTCATCGCAAGCCTATGCGATTATTCTGCAATAGTCAATCTACTATTTATATTGCGACTAATCCTGTATTTCACGAGCGCACAAAGCATATTAAGATTGATTGTTACTATGTTCGTGATCAAATTCAGCTAGGTGACATCTCTACTTTCCATGTTCGCACAATAGCCCAACTCGCAGACATCTTTACAAGGGCACTCGACAAACATTAATTCCAGACACTTCTTTCCAAGTTGGGCACTCATGATCTCTATGCTCCAACTTGAGAAGGGGTATTGAGATTTGGTTGAGAGTTTTTTCACAATCTTGATTGATGCTCTGTCAATGTATATATATATAGTAATGTATAGATAGCTTGTAGGTTTTCCTTTCTTGCACAGATTTCACATATTTCTTTCTATTATTTTCGGAAACAAAAAAATATTTACAAGTGTATATATATTTGGGCATCAAGCTAGAAATAAAGTAGCTCTCTACGTTTTCTTTAACATTTATTTCTATGAATACCTCAAAACTCCATTGAGATCTCTTGGTATTATTTTAATTTTTATTTCGCGAAGGACGGAGAGTTTTTCCCTACATGTCAGTAAAATATTATAATACTTAATCTTAAGATTATTACAATTCTTTAATAGACTAATCGCAACATGGGTGTCAACATTTATTTCTGCGAATATCCCAAAGGACACCTTATCGCTTTGCAGCAAATATACAAGTATTTCCTAGTTTTTTACAAAATCGAAAAATCCATTCTCCTTGTGCATCTCGAAATACCCTTTCAATTTCTACTTGTCCATTTTGCATGATCAATGACCCATTCGTATTTAATTTTATCCATTTTTCACCTGGTGTTGACTACTGTAAATTCATTCATTCAATTTTAGAAATTTGTTTCTATCTTTTTACTTGGATCCAATATTCTTTTCCCATCCTATTGATTTGCTGTTCTATTTCTTTTGTTTGCTCATTTGTTTCGAAAATCTTTGTATTCCATGCTGTCCATATCTTCTATACTGCAACACCAAACGTACACTTTAGGATGATTCTCTTTCCTTTTCATATGATAGTTCCTTTGAATCCATTGAATAATCTTTTCACCATGTATATTTGGATTACCAGTACTCGTAGACCATTGCAAGATTATATCTTTTATTTATGGACTTGTCCGAAACACATGAGTCACATGTTCTTCCCTTTCTCCGCAATATGGACAATAAGCATTGTCCTTAATTTACCCTTGCTTTAGATTTACTATAGTACGTAAACTATTATGATTGATTTTTTATAGCAGTAATTTAATTTTTAGAGGGAATATATTTTTTCCAAATCTATTGCCAATTTTCTTTATTTGTATAGTTGGTATTCATAAGACCAAGGATAGACTGAAGGGCGTTTGAAGGGGCCTTAGCTTTCCGGAGCCTATGAAAAAATTATTTAATTAAATTTATTTTAAAATTAAAAATATATATTAATTTATATTTTTAACAATAAATTTTATTATGAAAGTTAATATGGTCTAGTAGTTAGATTGTTGTTTTTGCATATTTAAAATCATAGGGTTGATTCCTATTAGAGTCAATTTTACCTTTTCCACATTGTATTTATTGTTTATCTCTCAATAAACAATTTTTATTTTTTTTTCTTGCTATAACATATAAAATTGAATTTCATTAATGAAAAAAATAATTAAATAAATTCTCAATAGATATTATTTTTTTTATTAGTAGTTTTACGATTAATAATAATCATATTGGATGCTATAAGTATTTCAATCATATTGTATAAAATAATACTACATAACCATAATCAATACATAAAAAAAGTTTAAATTTATTTTTCTATTTAGAATTGGATTGTGTTAAGGGTATATTTACTTCTATTTATATAAGATATATTATAATTATAATGATAAATGAATATTTTTCTATGAATAATTGTAATATTGATTTTAATACTTTATATTTGCCTCCCCTAATGATACAATCTTGCATCTACCCCTACATAAGGCATTAATAAACATCTTGAAATGAAGGATTTATCTACATTTTGCGGTATCTCTTTTTGATCGTCTTGTGACTGACGGAGCATAATAATTTTGTTTGGCAATAAAATGGATATTAATGCTTTGGTCACTTATTAATAAGCTAAATTAAAACCTTTTAACTTATTATATTTCATTTAATTTCATGAAATTTTTAATTATAAAAGTTTTTCTTTTATGGAAGGGATTTACATAAACGCACCTATAAAATCGATTATGTTTAAATTAAAATTTTCAAATTAGTTACTTAAGTTGAATTATATAAGTAGTCCATCGGCTTTTGAAATGCTAAATAACATCAAAATTTGCTAATATAGTTGTACTCATACATACTATGTGGATGCTAACTTTGCAACAATTGTAATGCCCACAGAACTGTGATATAATAGCATGCTATGTATCCTTACCCTGATAATGGTACATTAAGACTTAGAATTCATTTATAATATGAGCTATTGTTTGTATAAACTACCAAATACATATCGAATAACAACTCATACCATCAGCATAGCAGATCATTCTTTCTTTATCTTGCTTTTGTATACTTATGTGGAAAATCTTCGTAAGCCTAATTTCTTAACTTGTTAATATATTGGTGTCTTAAAAGATAAAGAAAACTTATATATATATAGGGGGGCTAGTAAGTCTATGACATATAAAGGATCCAATCCATGTGTAACTCTATTTTCTATCTTTCGGTCCAAATCCATGTAAATGATTTATCTATATATATTTCCAATTACAACGAAATTCTTTCTCTGGGTGAGCAATAAATATAACCCAATCATTTGAAAGCGTTCTCTTATGTCTGCCCCAACTTTTCCTTATCATTACATAAAGTACCCATCGATGTGACCATTTAGAATATGAAATGGGGAGGAAATTTCCTCATTGACCTGGATTTTGAAACCAAGTCTATCTGGTGCTCCTACTCCTACTACAAGTAGAGGGACCGCATCATGTTATCAAGTGACGCGTAAAACACGTCTAATCTTAACACCGAGTAAGAAAAGGTCAAATGTGGTCAGTTAAAATAATATTATTAGTTAATATGATTAGATACAGATTCCTATAGTTTTTGGTGGGGGTGGGCACGTGGTGGTTAACGCAGTTGGAAGTTGGATCATGCAGGCCAGGCGACACAAAATGGAGAGGAGGCGGAATTGCCTTTATAATCGTTTGAGTATCAACCCACGGCCAATATATTAAAATGATATAATTTTTTAAAATTGCATGCTGTCCGAAAACTTAATTCCATCAGGCTGGTTTTCAGTTTATTTCTCTCTCTCCAGCAAGGTTTGAAGTTTGAGTGATTCGTCGAATTGAACAGCAATAGTGAACGGCAAGTTAGATGAATAGCAACGAATTGAACAGCAACGTTGAATTCTTTTTTAGACTTTATCGACAATCCCATGAATAATTGAGAAATTTTGTAAACCATAATGTTGGACTTGACTCGTCATGAATGTGATGGGCTCCAAGGATTGGGACACGGTTGAAATTTCTAACTTGTTTTGTAAGGCAGATAGAGATAATGCGTATTATATCAGCTATGATTGGATCTCATGTACCCTATTGTGTTCTTTTGAAATCATGATATTTTTATGTTGTTTATTTACGCTTAAAATTATATTTAAGTGAGTCCTAATTACAGTATTAATTTAATATCTCAAAACTTAATAACACTACAATCCATCATGTATCCTTATAAAGTAAAGATATATTAAAGCTTTTAAATAAACTAATTCCACATATACCTATAATAACTATCAAACTTACAATAATATAAACCACCCATTCAACATATACAAGTGGCTTAATTGAGACTCACTCTGCAATACCATTAATACAAAACTTAAATGATAAATAGAGTCTCATCTTCCAAAAAGATATAACATTCTCTCAATCTAATCTTAACACTGTAGGTGACTTCTCTCATTAACTAGTTATTGCAGTAATAGTAATATTCTATGTCGTTCCCATCATTTGTATAAGTCACTAGGTTCTCATTATACAATGCATAGTCATCTATACCTGTAACTAAAAAAAAAATGTCTCTAAAGGTGAGCTAAAGCCCGACATGTGTAAACCAAAGCATATGCACATGAACAAGTATCTCATAAATTACATGCATCAATGCAAACAAGTAATCAAACAACCAATTATTACCTCATTTAGTCTCACAATCAACAAAGGGGTAGTTATGATCCCACCACACTCAATGTATTATAGATATACATACATATTACGGTGTTGAGAATTGCCATTATGAACCTTAACACCCTAAATCGAGCTAAGCATAAACATCAACCAAGTTATCAATCTAATAAATGTTTAAATTCATTCTTATCTCTAACTCAACAGTCACAAGTAACACACAAGGATTACATGTACTTGAAAGAATGGTGTCAACTTGTCTAAAACTAGTATTTCTATTGAAACTTGTCAATATGTAGAAAAGCTAAGCTTAGTACTTTTCTAGAGTATTATCTAAGTCATTTTAGAGTATTGTATCATTTTCCCCACTTAGGTCGTGTTACTGTAGTCTTAATAGTAGTTTATAATTGATGGAAGATGAGAAAAAGGAGGTCAAAAGTGTTAAAAGGAGGTTTCAAGAAAACATGGTCATGTACATGACCATGTAAAGGATCATGGTTGCAATCATAGCCATATACATGGCCATGTACCCTTTTGTACAAAGTGCTTCTTATCATGCCTAAGTACACAGCTATGTACATCTACATAGGCAAGTACACAAGGTATGTACTTAGCTATGTACCCCTCATTTCACATTTCATCCTTTAACATAGCATGGACATGTACATAGGCATTTACCTAATCAAGTATCTCTTGGTTTTCCTTTGATTCTTCTTCCTAAAACACCAATTTCAATCTCTCTTTAACCTTAATTACAATCTAACACTTCTACGCCTTAAATCACAAATTTTGTGAAATCAAAACTCCAATTTGTAACAAATTCCACTATTTACTTGTTTGGATTGTATCAACGATCAAAGTTCGTTGAAAACCCTTAAGTGCTCAAAGTCATTCTACACCACAACTAATAAAAAAAAACTTTGTCATTTCACATGCAATACACAATGAAAAGAGAGATTTACTTAGATACTTATTGTGTGGAAAACTCACTCACATGTAGGGTCTAGCAGTTGTCTCTTTTAGTTAGGGTTTCTTCTTTGATCTAAGAGGCTAAAGTGTTTAAAGGAAAAAGGGTTAGAATGACATAATAGTGGTCTTTTTATAACCTTTTTGTCAAATGGCTAGAATACCCCTTTATTAAACTAATATTATTTTATTTGCCATGATCCTTTTTTTTTTATTCATTTTATTTAATTTTCCTTACATTTTACAATTAGTATTTGGTGTGTGTGCAAGTGTACTTGTGTGAGTGCCATTGTATTATTGAGTTTTTTTTTTTTCGCAACTCAAACCCTTTCAGCATTTTAAGTGTTGATTGTGTGTTGGTAATTTATAAGCTAAACCATGGAAGTGGGTCTTTTGTTGGGATTTGAGATGATGCTATTTGGAGAATACCAACATTTAGTTTTACTAGTGTTTCCTATTTAATTATTAGACTTTTTTTATAGTTGTAGATGGACCTTATAAACTTTAAAGATTTTAGATTTTTATGAACTTTATTAATATTTTTGCACCTTTCGAAAAATGTTTTCTATATATTTTTTGAACATTTTCTTGAATTAGAATTGGATATTGATTCATTAGTAATTGATTTAGAGGTTTTAGTGATCTAATGAAACATATGGTAGAATATTATTTCCAGTTAGGTTTTTAGGTCTAACAAATTCTTTAAATTGAAGTATAATAATCTATAACATATTAATTTTAGTGGTTAAATGAGCCAAGCTCAAAGTTCCAACTTGTTTGCATAGATTAACTCTATTTGTTGTTGGAGAAAGATATTCCAAAGTCTGCGATGAGTGCAAATTGCAAGCTTACTTTCCTAGAAGGCAGAAAGAGAGAGAGAATGTTATATCAATTAAGAAATTGTGTTGTGCTTTCCCCTGAATTAGCTTGTTGGCTACATGGGCTCTAGCATTAGAAATAAATTCTTTGCCCATTATTGTTTTCCAACTGTCTTGGTGCCTTCCTCCTCACAAATTTTCTTATCCTTTTTACCAATTGAATATTTGACTTTTCTTTTTAGAAGCTAAATAATGTTAACCCCACATTTTTGGTCCGATCTCATTCATAGTTTGTCATTGCCCTCGAATCAATATGGGCTCCGTTTCTATGAACAAAATCAAGCGAAATAAAGCATACAATACTTGGACGTCTCTCTAACAGGAAAATTGTTCTTATATCTTTACATGTTTACGTTTTGCATATTTTGTGGAAATGAAATTACTATTATCCTATTATTAATAATGGAATAACTAGTCCCTATTTGGTTTCCAAAAAATTATGCTATAAGTAATGCTCATTCCATATAACGTGGAATAAAGAAAGAATTTCTATTCTTTTGCTTAATAGAGAAATTGAAATTCTTAATAAAATATAAATTTTATTAAAAAAATATCACTGTCATCAAAAGAATTGTGATTCCTTTCTAACTTATTCTATTCTAGTGAATAAAACTACGAGTTCTCCCAATTGCATAGTTATTTATCTTGAACATTTTCTCTTAAATAATTAATTGCTTTCCATGAGGATAGGAAAATGACAAATACATGAAAATTACAAAAATTAAAGAACTCATGAATTTATCAGGATCATTACAATTATGGGAAAAATATATTAAAATGGTCTAAGGTTTTCCCTTTTTTTTTTTTTTGGTCTTAGGATGTATTTTTTCTAAATTTTCATTTCAGGATCTAAGTATTCCAAAATACATCAAAATAGAGTTTCTATTTTACACGATTGAGACTATACGTATCAGCTACCGAGAGAATTTGACACGATTGTGCATGTGAATTTATCGCAACAGATACCTCACTTAGACTTAGATTATAAAAATTCCAAAAGTCTATATACTACTTCTATGTAATTTCCCAATTATCTTGACCCATCTGGCTGGTACCACTTCTTCACTGACTTTTCTTATTCTAGGAGTGCCATTTTATCAACCACACTTTCTCCAATCCCATCTCATTCATTATCATCCGTAAAACTCCTTATAAATTTAATATATCCTCGGGGAAATTCTCCTTACTGAACACCTTCGATCAGCTCGGCCCTCTAAAAGTTGTAAGCATGTTAGGAAGAACACTGCCTTTTCTTCTTCTACTTTTTAGGACATGCACAGGAAGTGCCGAGGATGATCATCAGTGTGCCCCTTCCTTTTGTGGCAATATTTCCATAAGCAATCCCTTTCGATTGAACGCTGACCAGAGCAATTGCGGCTATCCGGAATATGAATTAAGCTGTGAAAGTAATCGCACGGTTTTATACTTGGAGGAAGGTAAGTATTACGTGCAATCAATAAATTATGACAACAAAACGATCAGGATAGTTGATGCTGGATTGCAGCAGGGTGATTGTTCCTCCGTGCCTCATTCTTCTTTCCGTTGCGACAATGTATTACTCAATTATGCATATTCATGTAGAAACTACAGTTCATATGATTATAGCCGACATGAACATGAACTATTATCTAGAGCTGTAGCCTATGTGGAGTGTGCAAACGAGATCGATTCGCCAATTTACACAAAGATTTCTCCGTGCATTAAATCGCCGAATTCATCCTTGGATTTTTCCCGTGTCAACGAGCATCCATACATTGCATATGTCCATAACGCCTCCAGCATTGAGGCTTTTTGCCGCATACGTTTGGTGACTAGGACATCTTGGCCTAGAAGCAACAGCTCTGATCAATTGTCCTACGAGGAATTCCATGAAGAGTTAGTTTATGGGTTTGAGCTTTCCTGGTTTCGTGGTCTAAGGCCCACCGAAGTCCTCAACACATTTGGTACGTATAGTGTAGGAAATGATTGCTATTCCATTAATGTTCTCTGTAATAATTGCTTATGAATTTTATATCATTCAATTGTTCATATGATACGCTACTTTGAATGGAAATTTCATTTAACGTTTTTTTATCCCTTCATTCAATTGTTCATATGATACTGCCCTGCCTTCTATTATTTGGGACTTGCACATGCCGTGCCGCGGATAATCCTCAGTGTGTCCCCTCTTTTTGTGGCAATAATTCCATTAGAAATCCCTTTCGGTTAAAGACTGATTTTATGAGTTTTGGTCATCCAGAGTATGAATTAACCTGTGAAAACAATCGCATGTTTTTATTCATCCTCGGCTTTAAAGTAGATGTATAATTCAGCTGGTCATATTACAACGTATGGTTCAATTTAAAGTAGTAAGGTATCCAAGAAAATATCGGTATTGTCTGATCAAATTGCTATTAGATCATCTACCATTTTTCATCATCATCGCAAGAATGTTTTCTCCTCAAGGTATTATTGACTTTTGTTCATTTTACTCTTCTTGCAGAGGCAGCAGTGGCATGGATCCAAGATTTGACGATAGGTCTCCCCTGTACGGTCGGAAGTTTTGTTGACTCTGAAATGCTACCATATTCACAATATTTTTATTACTGCAGGTTATTTATTCCGATGTGGTTTATGTTGACAAGAGGAGTGGGGCTTCTATGTGTGGCAATATTCTTGACATACAAGTGGAGAAGAAGACATAGAGCTGTGGACGAAAACATTGAAGAGTTCTTGCATAATCAAAAGAACTTATTTCCCATCAGGTATTCCTATTCAAATATCAAGAAGATTACTAAAAATTTCAAGGACAGATTAGGAGAAGGTGGGTATGGTTTTGTATATAAAGGAAAGCTGAGAAGTGGTCACGATGTGGCAATTAAAATTCTCAAAAATACTAAAGCTAATGGACAAGATTTCATTAATGAAATTGCCACCATTGGAAGGATTCATCATGTAAATGTTGTCCAACTTATTGGTTTTTGTGTTGAGGGCTCAAAGCGTGCTTTGGTATATGACTTCATGCCTAATGGATCTTTGGATAAGCATATTTTTTATGGAGAAACAGGTACATCTCTTGTTTGCAAAGAAATATATGAGATATCTCTAGGAGTGGCAAGAGGAATTGAATATTTACATGAAGGATGCAATATGCAAATTCTGCATTTTGATATTAAACCTCACAACATTCTCCTTGATAAGAACTTCATTCCAAAGATTTCTGATTTTGGGTTAGCAAAACTCTATCCAACAAGTTACAATAATGTGTCCTTAACTGCTGCAAGAGGAACTTTAGGGTATATGGCTCCAGAGCTCGTTTATAAGACCATTGGCCGTGTCTCCTACAAGGCCGATGTCTATAGTTTTGGGAAGCTTTTGATGGAAATGGCAGGAAGAAGGAAGAATGTTAATGCAACAGTGGAACATTCAAGCCAAATTTATTTCCCATCTTGGGTTTATGATCAACTAATTGAAGGAAAAAACATTGAAATAGTTGATGCCGTAGAAGAAGAAGAGAGAAAGACAGTAGAGAAAATGATGAGAGTTGCATTGTGGTGTATACAGATGAATCCTGATGATCGTCCCCCAATGCATACAGTCCTTAAAATGCTTGAGGGATCTGGAAACACACCTATGCCTTGTAAACCAGTTTTATACCCACCAGAAGTGTCTGTTCAAATTCCCAATATCGATACCAACTTTGAGTTGCCAAAGTCAAGTGTTGTTAGTAGTTCACTTAGTTGCACTGGTTTTTTCGATAGAGATGGTGACATTATTGAAGAAGTTTCTCTTTTGTAATATAATTTTTAGTGCTTGCAAATATGGTTGAGATCTAATAGTTTGTGGGATAGTTAAAGCAATGTAAGCATTTTATTTTAGTCTTGTAGTGTGCTTTGAATGTTTGGTCTTTTTATCGAACTATAAAGGAGGATTGCAAAGCTACTCCAAACTAGTCTTAAATGCATGGATGTGAAATCTATATTAGGAATTAATATCCTGAACAAGCTTAAATTCTTTAAGATACACTTATTGTAATGACCCTATAGGGGCCTAGTAGAATTTTCTCAAAGTTGTCATATCACGTGTGTACCTACAATAAGAAAACCACCTTGCAAGTTAGAGGTTGCAAGATTCTAATTTTATAATCACATCTCACCATAATTGATAGTGCATATAATTAGTTGTTATGAAAATAGCTATAGAAACCGATTATTACAATTCTCCAGAATATTAGAGATTCGATACCCCCTATCAAATAGTAAAACCAGGTAATCTCAACATTTAAAAACATTAGTTTGAAATTTTTTGAAAAATGATAAAGTATAAAACAAATAGTTTTAAAATTTCTTATTCACTCATTCTAGACTTTTAACTATCTTCTAGTTCTTCAGCTATCCATCAGGCTTAAGTCTAGAACACTCATCACTTTAATCCTAGCCCGTTTCCTAACTTTAGAGTACTTTGCAAGATAAACTGTTAGGGGGTGAGTAAACTATGGCTCGGTGAGTTCGTCCTCACTACTACCGTTCAAGCAAGTTATCAAGCATTAATTAGCACATCATAAAATCTATCTACGTACAAAATGAATGCATGTGTGATGAATGTAAGAAACACTTTCATGGGAGTTCAGAACCATGAAAGGTATAGATTTATGTCGTCTATACTTTGATTGACCTCCATACTTACCTACATGGAGCACTTCACCTTACCCAGGAGGTTGTTTGAGGGCATGGTCCCCTAAACAAACTTGACGCTTACCCATCACCGAGAACAGAAATGCCCTAAGGGCTAGTCTTGGTAAATTCCACACTAGGCCATTCACCCTCAATCAGACCATAATGCCTCTACGGCCAAATCAGGTGATCCCTCATAAGGGCATCAACCTGCAATCAATTTGTTAACAACGCCTTATAGGCCATAAACAAAAGTTGTCCTAACCGCTTTACCTCTAACAAAATCAATTTTCATAAAATTACCATCGGTAACATGAAGGTTTTATAATCAGTAGCTTTTAAGAGCACATGTTGGATTTTTGGTACAGACTTTACAAAAATACTTTAGAAAGACTTGAAATTTTTCTAAAAAGACTTGAAATTTTCAAAAAGCTTTGACATGCTTTAAAATTTTTTGGCAAAGGTTGAACACTCTTCATTCCTTTCTGTGTATCTGTTGAATCACAGACATGTGACAAGTAATCTAGTTATTTTGGCCAAGAATTTAAATTTACTGGTTTAATATGGTGACCATATGGATGAGAGCATTCAAGGAAATCAGTCATTTCAAACAATCAATAGCAACCAACAAAACATCACACAAGTAGCAAGCAGCAAGAAGATAACAAATCATTTGAACTCACTCACCTAGGCTTGACTTGAGGATTGTAATAATCCTTAGGTAGAGACTGAAGATCTTCTGAAAAACCTAAATAATTAGACATAAAAGAAAATACATATAAGAATAACTACTACTAAAATATACTATTCTAGAATCCCAATCTAAACCCTAATATCTTTTAATTATTTAGATTCCTAATAGTTCAAGTTCAAGGCCTCAAGTCCAAGTTCACGGTCCATTGTCAAGGTTTACGCTTAAGTTCTCATTACGGTAAGTCTTGTTCTCAAATGATGCCATGATATGACAATTATATGTCCAAGGTATGTGTCCATGAGTATCTTCATCAACATGTCCAAGAATATGTCCATGAATATATGTCCAAAATATGTTTATGAGTGTCCAAAAATATGTCCATGGATGTCCAATAGGTTAAAAATAGTTATAGATGATTATAAGTTTTCAAGATTCAAAATAGGTCTTTAACCATTCTTTCCTTAGGCTTTTGTATTTATTAAGGGTTCAAAATATATCTAAACACTCACAAATACTCTAGATGAAAGAGAAATAGAGTAGTCTTACAAGGATAAGGTTTGCTTGAATTGGAATTACAATTGAAACCTACAGCTTCCATAAATAGATGATATTAATATATGCAGATGAAGACTATGCTGTGAAAGAAACTTGGGTTAATCGAGGATTACCTTAATCTGATGAACACCCCTCGAATACCTAAACTAAAGGTCCTATAATATAGAAAATAAGTAAGATTAGTAGCTTCCTTAAGAGAGTTAAAGATAACTCAATCTTCTTGGAAGTTCTTACCTTGATGTATAGCGTTGGGGGTTCTAAAACTTTTGTCGGTTTTGGAGATGTGAATGGAACTAATTATGGATGAAAATTTCTAATTTCTTATAGGGACATTAGGTGTGTTTGGTGGAAATTTGGATTAGTAGAAATAAGAGAATAGAGGGCTATACTTAGGTAGGTTTGCCTCTTTACATTCCCTTTTACAGTAGTTAAGTTTTGTTGCTTTAGAATTAATTCTTGGTGCTGATTCACCATGCCAACGGGGACAAGATTGGGCAGGTTTTAGGATCATAATTTTCCTAATAGCTTATATGATAAGTTAGGGTATTAATGATATAGGATAAGATAAGGTAAATGATGTCATATAGATAAGATGACATGGTCAAAAGAGGAGGGTAGTCTTTGGTAGCTTCTAGGTAGTTTCTTGGGCTATTTATTTATTTATTTTTATTTAACCTCCTTAGCTTAGTCTTGAAAAAATTTGGGTAAATTTTGATTAGGTTAAGATTAGGTAAGATGGCTTCAAACATGGGGTGAACCAAGGTTAACTAACAAGGTGTTTTTAGAGATGAGGTTTAAATGTAATTTTCTTCTTGTTTATGAGACTTTAAAATTATGATTTTTCCATGATATTTCTAGGTCTTCAACCTAATTTAATCATGGTAATTTAGGTTATTTTAGATTAAATTAAATTAAGCTAGGAAAGGATGAATTGAATAGTGACAAGTTAGATGGGTTTACACAGTAGTGTTTCACGTGGAGAAGGGGTTTCTAATATATTTTTGGGGGCTCGTCTCTTCGAATTTTACCATGATATTTTACTGAGGAATTAAGGTATATTTAAAGTATAATAGGGTAAAATTTGGGTAAGATTTAATAATTATAGGATAAGATAGATTAAGGTAAGTAAACCTTGACAAAAACCGGAAAAATCACATGTTTAGTGCATTTTATTTGGATCCGATTTTCATATGCATATTTTAAAATTATTTCATGTCCTTTTCTTAGGTTAGACAAGTTAAGATGGGGTGGGATTGAGATAAGATCAGGTGTAATAAATGGTGATCTTGATGAGATAAGATAATGTAAGAGGAGAAGTTTGACTTCTCTTTATTGCGTGTTTGGAGAAAGATCCTAGCTGGTAGAGTTTTGCTTAGATTTTCTAATATTTTATGTGTTATTGGATAATTAAAGATGTAATATTGAAATTGAAAAAATTTGGTTCAAATAAATTAAGATTTGGGGGTGGTTTCAAGCTTAATTGCTTAAAAAGCTTTAAGATAAGGTTTAAGAGACTTCTGATTTCGATTTGGTTTTTCAATTGGGTTTGTTATTAATCTATGTTTTAGGGTATTAATCCTCATTATTAGGATTAGATAAGATAGATTTAGAAAGGATTAGACTCAAGTCAATATAAGCCTTTTTGAGTTGTCTAATTATTTATTGAAAGTTGACTCAAGTCAAATTTGAGTGGACTTTAGTCAACCAAGTTTGGGTTTTTAAATCTAGTATTCAAGGAATGTTTGGGGCTAAGTACTGGTCTTATATATGAAATTTGACATAATTCGAGTTTAGTCTACTAGGTGAAATTTCAAGGATAAGATTGAACTTTCAAGTAGGAAGTTTAGTGGAAATTAGTATAGTTAACGTTTTTTAACTGAACTTTTACTAAGCTAAACTCATTGATTCCATAGGAAAAGAGTATCATATGAATCCTTGATGTCTTATTTACTAAGTCTTCCCTAAGTTAACTCGGGTCTTAGCTTTAATGCTTTAAGTCTACTCAAGTTTCCTAGGGTGTCGAATGGAAGACTTAAGTAAGTGAGTCGGGTAGAGTCAGTTGACTCAAGTCGACTTTTAATTTGACTAAGTTGACTTTGGTCAACTTTTAGAATATCGAGCCTCCTCTAGCACCAGGACCTTACTCATGTACATTTGGAGCTAAATTCTAGATGTAGTTGCTTATCTAACAAGATTTTTAAAAATGCTATTGACGAAAATCCTTAGAAATTATAGATGACATTTGGGCTAGAATATTTGATATTTGATTTTGATTTTTAGGCCAAATTTATCTAGTATTCATACTTGTTTTTGCTTTCCATAAGATACTCTAGTTCGAATAGGGATCTTGCTATCATCTAATAACTTGATTTAGGATTGAATGGAAATGTTAGGAGTTGGTACTAACTAGAAGAAGTTTTGGTTTTCTTTGACAAACTTTGTTATCAAGTTTATCAAGATGACTTCCATGAGAAGCTATACTTCTTAGCTAAGTTCCTTTTGATGTCTTACTTGAAAAGTTGATCAAGTAAACTTCCTTAGGAAGTTATTGAAATATCCTTTTTTAAGAAGTTAGCTATAAGGTGGCTCTCTTAAGAAGTCAGTTAGGAAGTTCCTTGGAGAAGCTAATTGTTTACATCTCTAAAATGGAAAAATTGTATACAAAATTTTAAAGGAATCTTAAATTGACTAAAAGAAATTCTTGTGGTATAAAGTTTGAATACTAATTTTATCTCGCTAATAATATTTGAGGCTTACTTGTAAAATATAGATAGGAATCCTAACTATTTGAAAGTCTAAAAAGCAATTTTGGGGTTACTATTTTCTACTTTTATTGAAATCTAAAACAATTATCCTAATTAATTTATCATTAGAATTTTACACTTATAATGTGGAAGCATGATGCAATTGATAAGCTAACCTAAAGCTATAATTACTTCCTTTACGTATCACTACATTGCTAATATGTTTTATAATTAATAGATATTGATGGACATTCAAAGTTATAGGTTGATTAAACATGGTTATTAAATTATAGATATCTATAAATACACTGTGAAAACTTTATACACCTTTTACATTTGCATCTTTAGCTTTCTCTTGGGCAAGCTTGTGTTACTTCTATTTGTATTAAAGAAGAGTCGGTAGATCTCGAATCTTCAACTAGTAAGTTTCTCTCCTAATTTGCACCTGCGATTCAGAAACAAGCAACATGGTGGTACAAAGTAGGTTTAAATTGAAGATAAAGGAGAGTAATATTGCATGGCTGTCTAGTTTTTGTTTTCTAATCAATATGGGTTTTCTGTTCTCTTTCTTTTTATCCTATATTAAAGATAATGTTGTACTCTAAGTACTAAAGTGCTCTATATTAATACTATTTTCCAAAACAAAAGTAAAAGAAATTCAAAACTTCAAGTTCTTGATAATTAAGTCCTAATAGACAACACATGAACTAGTTGAAAGCTGAGAGCTAGTGTAAATATTTCTTTAAAAAAATTATACATAAAATATGACGACTCCTAAAATAGACTAACCCGTTTGATAATATGTAACTTAAGTCATGAGGTAGAGATTGCCTCCCAAAGATCTCATATTACAAGAAAACCTTAAGTAAATCTTATCATTGCAAGATTTGATGTATTTATGTTTTTTCCATTGAAAAAGAAGACAAAGATTCAAGTATTGTTTGGTTGCTAAAACTTCATGTTCTTTGTTTGGTTTGCACATTTAGCTTGGTTATTGGACAAAAAAGATCCTAAAGTACTAGATAAAATGATAAAATTTTGTATAAAAAATATAGTACAAAAATCTAATTCATTAGATTAGAATAAAAATATTTTCAAATATAAAAAATAACCTCCTCACACTCTTGCCTTCTTCACTTCTTCAATAAATCTCCACTCTTAAACTCTAGGACATTCAGCTCTAATGTAAGAATGCCCCATTCTAGGTAAGTCCCCTCTATGTGTGTGTATGTGTGTATGTATTAGGGCTTTTAGGATTTGATTCGTGGTTAAGTTTTTTCAATCTATTTTTTGCTTGAATTTTTCATGATAAAGGATATAGAAACTATGCGATGGTGTTTATTGATGTGATTATGAAGATATATTTCAAGTTTAATGTTGAAACTCCTATTAGTTAGATTAAAGTTTTGTGTTTAGGAGTAGAGTTCATGATGCAACTCAATTGTTTGTTAAAATGTCTAAAATAGGTAGTAATCATAGAGTTGGATTGATCTAGTATGAAGATGGGTTGTCTAGAATTGGGGTTATGGGCAAGGTTGTCAAAATCGTGATTTTACGTAGAATCGCCAAGGGGTCCATAGAATCAGAACGTAAAAACGGAACGTAAAAACGTAAGTTTTTACAACCTTTATAAAATAACCTTTAAATATTAAAAATTTACTTACAGTAGTCATTAAAAAATATAATGGATAATATAAATTAAAAATTTCAACATAAAATTGGATCATAAATTACAATAAAAGTCATAATATAGATAATCAAGCATAAGTTGTATAATATAAATAATCAACCAAAAGTCTCAATAAAAGTTATGAAATCATAAATCATATTACAAAACAAGAACTAAAATAAATCATCACAATTTCCACCATTTCTCTCATCCATATCATCATCATCATTTGCATCTTCATCATCTTCTTCTTCATCAATGTCAACATCGTCATGAGGTGTACTGCTACCAATGATTTCCATATCCTCTAATTCTAAAATTTTTGAAGTTCCTATTTGCATTTCAACTTCAACATTATCAATATCATGAAGGTCCAAATCACTTAGGATTAGGGATTTACTGACAGGACCCCCCAAATTGACATAAGCACCAATTTCGTCTTCCTCCGTATCATCTTTATCTTCATCCCCTAGACTTAGAAAGATATGCAACACACCTTGATCTTCATTCTCATTTGATGAGTCAAACACATTTTCTTCTTCAACTATCCATTCATCATCAGATGAGAGATCTTCAACAGTGAAAGTAGAAGCGTCAATGTTAGCAATGCATCTTTCTTTCCTATTTCTTAATTTCAAGTTATGCATTACAAAGACTAAATCATTCATCTTTTGTTGATGCAGCCTATTCCTCTTTTTGGTATGGACCTGAAAATGAAAAAGGTTATACATAAAATATATAAAATTGAATAAAAGAACTATTTGTATCGTACTATTTCAAATGCACTCCAATTTCTCTCACAACCTGAAGAACTACAAGTCAAACTTAAAACATGAATAGCAAACTTTTGTAGTTCTGGGCATTCATCTCCATATGAATCCCACCATTTAGCTGGAGCTTTTTTGTTTCTTGCTAACCTTGCAACTTCAATGCCAAATAGTCCCTTAGCATCCTTAAATCTTTCAAGCTGCATATCAATCTTACACCTTTCTGTTGGATTAGAAACCATACGCTCTATGCAACCATATAATCCAATCTTAACATCGGCATCAACTTTAAAATCATCACTATAATGATAATGGGGATTCAAATAATAAGCTGCAGCATGTAATGGTCTATGAAGTTGAAGCTCCCATCTCTTGTCAATAATCTTGAAGATAGGTTCATAACTACATTAAATAAATATGATTTCAATTTAGAAATGAAACTTTAAAATTAACACTAAAGAATATATATATATATATATAAATAGCTAACAAGTTACGATATTATCTTTTCTTTACATTGTTGAAGTTTGCTTTAATTTTCTGCTTAGCACAATCCATTTCTGGATAAATGAAACCCATAGCTGGTTGATCATTAGAATCCACTAATCTAAGCACTTTAATCAAGGGAAATGCAGCTTTAAGGCAAACAATAACATATTTCCAAAACCTACTATCCAAAACCACTTGTTGAATCCGCTTTCCATCACTTATGGTCGAATACTTACATGATTTCCAATGACTAGAAGTGAACATCATCATTAATGCAGTTTTTAACTCACTAAGGCAACCTAATGTCAAATATGAAGTGGCAAAATGAGTTGCACCAGGTCTAATCAAGTCCCTCCCTTTAGTGTATCTTCTCAAAATTGAGATAAGTATAGTCCTAGAATAAATATATGTAGTAATTTGCCTTCCTTTTGCAATTATCCCCTGATGGATCTTCAAATTCTTCTCAAAGTCTTCCAAGATCAAATCGATGCAATGTGCAGCACAAGGTGTCCAATATAAGCATTTTCACTTCTCCATCAATTTTTCTCCTGCTGCTTTATAATTTATAGCATTATCTGTAATAACTTGTACAACATTTCCCTCTCCAACCTTCTCCACAATATCATCTAACATTGCCAAAACTTTGTCGATTGTCTTAGATACATCAGAAGCATCTATAGATGATAAGAAGACCGTTCCTTTAGGGCTATTAACCAAGAAATTGCATATGGAACACCTCTTTCTATCAGTCCATGCATCAGACATAATAGAGTAACCTGTTTTTTTCCATTCAGCTTTGTAGTCATTAAGTAATTCCATTGTTCGAGCTACTTCCTTCTTCAAACAAGTCACCCTTAGCTCATGATAAGAAGGAGGTTTAAGCCCACATCCATATCGACCAACCACTTGAAGCATCTTCACAAACTCTGGATTTTTGACACAATTAAATGGAATTGCACTAGTATAGAAAAAACGAGCAATTTGTTGGCTACATTCTTCTCTCAAATCTTTCTTCATGAATTGGTTAATTGTACCTTACGTTGCTCGTGTTCCACTTTCACAATTTTTTTTTTTGTTTCAGAAAGAAGTCCATGCAATTCCTTTCTTTTTTGTTTATCCCTATTTTCTCCACCTCATCATCAACATCATCAGAATCTTCA
Source organism: Laguncularia racemosa (assembly GCA_037954665.1). NCBI lineage: Eukaryota > Viridiplantae > Streptophyta > Magnoliopsida > Myrtales > Combretaceae > Laguncularia > Laguncularia racemosa. The sequence goes on from JBBMOL010000040.1 coordinate 5,029,818, forward strand.
ATGCCATGAATTTGCTTTCTCTTCATTTTTGATAATTTTGCCGCTTTTAGCAACATTGTTAACATTTCATTTTTTACATCATCCGGGACACTGATGCATGGCTCTACATCTTTACGCATACACCCCAAGTGATTATTGAATCTGTAAATGCCTCCACTAACAACTTTATTATTATACTTACATTTAACTTTTTTCCCATTGTTGTCTACATCAATTCCATGCCCCCAACCTACATCAGATCTACTTCCAAGTGAATTCTTTCTTTTCGAACTCTCTCTAGATGATTTGGAAGATGACATTTTAACTCAATCGATACTTAAAATCCTGTAAGAAAAAAAAAGAAAGAAAAAAGGAGTAAAGAGAGCTATGGTAGAAAGTAGAAAACTAGAAACTATAAACTATAAAGTACTGTTACATATTTACAAATTACATATATAAAGTAAATTGCTCATGCTCATGCTCATGTAACAAGTAATTACTAATTACAATTTACAACTAGAAGAGATAGCAAGAAAAACAATTATAAAGGTTTTCTTTAAATCATCATCAAGAAAAGGAAAGCGAAACATAAGGGATAACAAGCTTTACATTCCATAAAGCTAGAAAAATGAGTATATTATAAATTTATAACTAAGTAATATAATCCCATTACCAAATTATAACAATATAACTTAGCACACCACATGCTCAACCTAAACCCTCCAAATGTGACTTGTATGAAGGATTAAGTTTCTCTGGAATTGGCTTCATTGATATTTAAGCACATAATACATTTGGATGGGATATCAACTTGGATTGAGATCAGATAAGATAAGATAAGAAAACACGAAGAAAAATGCTTTTTGGAAGGAACAGGGGAAGAGCACGGCCGTGTGTCAAGGAAACACGCCCATAGAAGCATACACGGTTTAACACAAGGTTGAAGGCACGTCCGTATGTTGAGCTTGGAAAATACACAGAAGTACATACGGTTCAACACACGGTTGACGGCACGGCTGTGTGTTGAGCTTGGAAAATATATAGAAGTACACACGGTTGAACACACGACCGTGTGTTGAGCTTGGAAAATCTACAGAGCAAAAGCACACACGATTGCGTACACGGTTGAAGGCATGGCCGTGTGTCGAGCTTGAAAATCCATAGAAGCACACACGGTTGAGTACACGGTTGAAGGCATGACCTTGAAAGCCATCAACCCATTCAAATATCCATTCACAATCACAACTCACAAGTATAAAAATTCACATGATACACTACATTACAACGTACAAGTACAAGTATAGTCATACAAGTCATACCTAACACAAAACTCGCGTTTATGAAGATGAATCTCAACTCGGTGGCTTGCTGCAAGAACGATCGCTGCTTGGCGGCGCTCACTCGTCTACGAAGGAGAAGGATCGCTGGCTCGTTTCTCGGGCTCGGTGTTCTTTGTTCTGATAGTATCAAGTATCAACTCAACTCAGTGTGGAAGTGGATGTGGAACTATGGATCTCAGCTTGTGATCGCCTCTCCTGTTTGGCTGTTTTGCTTTTCATTGTCTCTCTTCTCCTCTCTCCTCACTTTTCACTGTCTCTCTTCAACGTACAGGACAGGCTATAGCAGCAGCAGTAAGCCAGAAATTGCAAAGGATGTGCTGGGTTGCCGATTGGGTTGAGCTGGGTTGGGCTTGGATCCGATCCGAATGGATTTAAGCCTGCAATTGGATAATTGTGTGGAATCGTTAGAAACATTTAGAATTGCGATTTTGAACGATTTTACTGTTCAAAATCGCGATTTTATTATGATTTTGATCCTTTTCGATTTTGTATGCGAGTTAACTGGGATTATATATGCAAACTCGTAAAAACGTGGAATCGTACGAGTTGAAACGCGATTTTGACAACAATGGTTATGGGTTTGTTTTAGCTAAGTTGAAGATGAAAAGAGGCTATTGAGAGAAAGTGGAATTTACTCAAGTTTTGACACATGACTTTACATGACTTGTGGTCTATGGCATTTGATAGTGGAAACCATTTATTATATCTTTAGTTAGTGCTATGGAAGGGAAGTAATTTTCAAGGGCTACAAGCATGATTGCCAAAAGATGTGCATTATTTAAACTAGATGATCTTCTGTCTGCATATGTAGTGCTACTTCCTTCAAACCTAAGTTATGCCTATCAATGTTCAAGTTTCCATCTTGAAGGCATGTTTTCTTGGTAGGAAGTCTTGTATAAATAGGACTATCTCTCAAATTGCTTGGTACGTATATTACTTATTTAATTTCCACAGCCATGAAGATAGTCTCATGATCTCCATAGACTTTGAGCTTTTGTTATGGTATTCTAAAGGGGTTGTATTGTAAAGAAAAGCTATTTTTCTAGTAGAACTTTTCAACCATGAAATCTATTTTAGTCACAATTAACTTACAAGAACTTACGGAGATGATCATATTTAGGTGTGGTTATGATTATGTTTATTAATGTAGTTGCTAGTCATGTTAGGTGCTCTATTAAGTGAACTAAGCTGATTGTAGATTTCGACAATTTTAAAGCATATAAGTTAGAGCTCATGATAAATCAAAACTCTTTATGCCAATGAAATGATTTAAAAGTTTATTATAAAATTTACACTTTAGGGAATCCAATGGAAAAAATATTTAACAGTGCAGGTAATGGTGGAATTACAAGGTACTGGGAGAAGTTGAAAGAATTTTTGGTTAATTTGATAATAATTTCTAGGGAAGATTAAAGTTTCATAAGTGATGAAAAGTTAACTTTAACATTATAACATTTACAAGTATTTTGTTTCTTGTGAATTTATTGGGGTAACCAATGAATAATAAAATCTTCAATAAGGATCAACAAATGTGAACAAAATAAGCAAATTTCTAATGAAAGATTTCCCAGATGCAAGGAATAACACAAAGTCCCTAAATATACTATAAGCAGTGTGGCTTGATGTAAAAACATTTTAAAAAAAGACCTATTGCTTCCTATCTTCATGAATGTGACATTAAGATCCAAGTATTGCATAACAGCTCATCATTCAAGTTGATTAATATAGTTGCACATCTCTTTTTTTATCTTAGCTTCATAATGTGTAAATTGCTTATGTTATTGTCTCTATGATATGTTGGGAAGTTCTTTGTTTAGCTATCAAGTTCATTAATTCCATTGAAAATTTCAACTTGGTGTTTAGTGTTTCTTCGATACCCTTTTGATTTATAGATGAACATTATGGCACCGTGGTTTTAGTTTATGCATATTGATGTAAGGTAAGTATACCTATCAAAACTTGTAATATAGTGTATTCAATACTGATATCGTCCCATAAGGATTATGAGTACTAATATTAACCTATATCCTATTATCTAACTGGCAAATTATATAGATTAATTGATCTAAACCCTATAACTAAGTATTAATTTATGAACTAGAGATTAAATTGAAAGAAAGAAAAGCAAAACAGACTATAATTAACTTTAAGATGGTAAAACTAGTTACTAGACTTTGTTTCACCTATGAATTATTATGTGACATTCACAAAATTCATTCAAATCCCTCTTAATTTCACTTACTGGGGGAATTTTGTATTAGTTTAATAACTTTTTCAAGCTTATCAACCCTAATATGAAAAATACTTATTTGAATCTTTTCATAATAGCATATTTTAAAGACCATATTAAAAACAATAAATTTCCTTAAACAAATTAATTAATTTCGGAAGAATTATGTAACTTATCACTAAGATTACATTAATTCTCTTCAAACATCTTAGATCTAATTACACATTAGATTTATCAATCTTAATGTATATTATGAAATATATAAAATAATATCTTAGAAATATTAATTTAAACAATATAAAAAATACATGTGTGAATCAATAAATCTAAGAATTCATTGAATAGAAATAACTTCAATCACATAATAATCTTAGGATCTACAAGTGTAGATACTAAGAAAAATTAAACTCCAATCATAATGAAAATAGAAATCCTCAATGAAGTAGAAATATACATTATCAAAGAAATCTAAGAAAAGTTCTAAGTTCTTGAAGTAACAAAAATGGCTTTCTAATCTCTTAAAAAACCTAAAACAAATGAAAAATGTCTTCTTTCTTTTCTTTTTTATTTTTAGGCAAGGGGTTGGCAAGTCCCCCTTGTCCTTTATATAGTGAGCATAAAAAATATATGTTTTTTAGGATAACATGCCATCTAACACGATCTTACATCAAGTTGTGTCGAAATTGTTGATAAAAAACTTGGAAAACTAGACTTTGCAACCTACACGGTCGTGTCAATGTCGTGCTTAGAAATAATTATCTTCGAGGGATACACAACCAACAAATATGGTCATGTCTAGCCCTTATGTAACTCTTGGTTTTATACTTCAAATTTAACACGTTTTGGACATGGTATGCCTATTGCCTATGTTTATCTTCAAAACTTCTTCTATTTAGCTCCAAATTAAATAAAATTGGATTTATTTTCTTTCTTTTTAATTTAATTATTCATCAAAACCCTAAAACTAAAATTTTATTCAATTAAAATTTAATTTTTTCAAAAACATGCCAAAATAAGAAAAAAATACTTTAAATCTCACTTAATATATATATATATATCTAATTAAGCACTTATCAAACTTTCTGATACTTAAGCATTTGTTTGTCCTCAAGCAAATTAATTAAATCAAACAATAGGAAAAGAAATACTTAATCAACTTACCACTATTCATGAAACCATTCAAAATAATTCTTATTTAACCCTATAATAACTTAAGAAACAATTCTTATTTAACCCTATAATAACTTAAGAAACAAACTCTTAATTAAGTTGTAGTTTCAAATGGAAATTAACTATAGCTCTTATAATTTTCACTTAACCCTTTTAAGCATACAAAAGATTTAAAACTTGAATTATCATCTCCTTAATCAAGAAAAAGTCATAAACATTTTACTAACTTTACTAAAATGTATACACTCCCCCCCACCACACACACACTTTCTTCAAAAATTTTGCTAAACACCATAATCCAAGATGAATACATCCGATTATCCTTTAATCATTCCTCTAGTTTTTTTTTTTTTAAATTATTACAAGTAGTTTCATCGATTAGTAAGTCTTAAACTAGACGATCTTAAGCTACTAAATTTTAAGATACCCCTTCGAACCATCAACTACCTTTATGTAATAGAGTTTATTTACTTACACTTAGCTTTTACTTGAACTTTTCTCTTAACCCTTTTAGCAAGCTTTCTATCAATAATCTCGAGCTCATCACTCAAGTTAACAAATGTTATTCCACACAAAGGAGGCACCTCGTAGACTCGAGGCCCGCAGCTAAACTTCAATTCAATTAATTTATCCTTTTTATTTAATAGATAGTCTAACTATATTGACTTTTCAAGAAATTTTCAAAGAATAAGTATTAACTATTTACTTATCAAGGATTATAGTGTTCTAAAATATCAAAAGGGAAATATATACATGAAATAAGTTTAATAGAAATCCATGACTAGTTATTAACTAGTGATATTATTCAAATTTCTAAACCTTAAAGTTCAAAACTAAATAATAAATAACTTTGCTTTGCAAAGATTTTATTATTCAATTTAAGTAAAGTATCATTAAAGCACTTATTGATTAAGTTCTCTATACTATCCAAAGAATTATCCTACACTAAATTGCAAGTTAACTTAATGATTTTTAGGTTAAATAAACAAATTTGATTTCTTAAATAGCCACAAATTTTTTAACCCCCTTTCCTACACTTAGAATCATATATTGTTTTTAATGTATGAATAGAAAGAAAAACTAACAAAATAAGAACTAAAGAAAATAAAAAATTGAAGAAGGTAGTGGGAAAAAGAACTAGTACTCTCTTGAATAAGTCATATGTTTCATTGCAAAATGTGCTTAGCATGCAAAACGGTTGATCTTGAATGCTCTAAACATGTAGAAGCTACAAAGAAAAAAAAAAAAGGCAAAAAGGAACAAAAAACTAGAACAGCAGTTATAAGAGAAAAAAAATTGTTACAATCTAGTTTAGTAAGCCAAATTAGTCTCATTAATACATCAAAGAAAATAGAAAACATTAGTCACTATAGTCATCCTCATTTTCTTCCTCATCCTCTTCTTCTTCCACATCCATTATTCCCAACTCTTCACTTTCTTTACCTCCCTCTTCTTCTTCTTCCCTCTCATCTTTCTCCTCTTCGTCATTTTCATCATCATATAGTCTTGGGATTTGCTTAAGATCCTTCTTTTTATATAGTTATCTAAAGTTGATTAATCCATTCAAGATCCTTCTTTTCATATGATAAAAAAAAAAACCATTTAAAAAAAAAAACCTATTTAAACTAGAGATTGACATCACTTTAGTACATATATATTCTTCCTAGTTAATGCAACTCCTAATCTTGCGATTAGTATCATAGTTAACCTAGTAAACTAACCCATTTTATTAAATAATTCACCAAGCTCTAGCCTTGATAGTCTTTCACAATTAAACTCATTGACTAGATTCCATAAACCATACATGAAAAGAGGTGTCAATGATTTATTAATCTCATTTCGATATTTCCCACTTCACTCGCCTTGTTGGATTTGTGCTGAAGGTTGAGCGAGTAAAAAATGGTATGAGAAGCTACATAGAATTACTATGATTATCTTATGATATTTTACCCTAGAGTTTAGGGAGGGGGAAGGTAGCATTGCTCGTAATTTTAAATAATATATTATCTATTTATCTTTGGTTTTAGTTTAATTATTAGAGACATTTTACAAGTATAGATGATAGGTATAGAAAATAGATTTTGAGGAAAAACTTAAAAATAAAAATTACAATACAAAACAACAAAATTGAGAAGCATGACATTTTGTACACATAAGATAATGCTACTATGAGAGTGGAAGACAAAGGACAATATTGGAGTAGGATTATTAATCACGAAGTTTACGTCTTGGGTGTAGTGGAGGTGTCTATGTGCAGTATCTCTATCTTGTGATGGCTCCTTAGATTAGGAATCTAGGGTTGAGTGATGGGCTATCATTAACCGTTTTGGTGGAAATTAAGTTTGCCTAATAATAGGTGATAGCTTATGTTTATCATATAGCTTATGTAGTGGAGGTGTCTATGTGCAGTATCTCTATCTTGTGATGGCTCCTTAGATTAGGAATCTAGGGTTGAGTGATGGGCTATCATTAACCGTTTTGGTGGAAATTAAGTTTGCCTAATAATAGGTGATAGCTTATGTTTATCATATAGGTCTAAAATATGCTTATCATAATTTTTCTTTTAATAACAAAAACATACCTAATACTTAAAACTAAATCTACTTGCCACTCACCAACTTTTATAATTAATTAATGGAAAAGTCTCATGATCAACTTGGTTTGGTTTGGCTTCCATTAAATATAACATGATTTAAACTTGGATCATGATCAACTTGGTTTGGTTCTCATAATTAATACAACATAACTTTTATAAACTAGAGTAAACCAAACAAAAATATCTAATCCAGTTTGGTTTGGTTTCCATTAAATCAAATAGCACACATAACAGTTATATATGTGAGTTAAATTTAGTTATCTATATGATTGATACATATGTGTTGCATAATTATCTATGATTAACTCCTACGACTTTCGTTTTCTTATATAGTTATATATATGCATCTTATATTTAATTCTATTATTACAATTATATTATGTAATTGTATAAAATTATTTTGCATATATTTTAATAAGTAAAATAAAGTACAAGTATGTTCCTATGTATATAATTTTTTGGTCAAGTTTGCTTTTTTTTTTCTTTAAAGATATCATAAATCAAAACCTAAGAAAAAAGTATTTCTATTTTAAAATTCTCAACCACCAAAAAAAAAAAAAGTTAAAGTTTTGGTGCAATCTGTTTTGTTTTCTTTTTTTTAGGTTTTCAACGCATTTTACGATAAAGGTCATAAAATATCAATGATCACTAAGCATGATATAATCACTATTTAAGTCTTTAACATGTGATTCGAAAAATCTATTGAGATGATATGAATAAATTAAATATATGTATCGCACCTAAAACTATGATTTCAATATCGGATAAAAGTCGCATCAATAAAAGAGGCAAAGGGTCACTTAAAGACATTATGCTTTCATTGTAGAGTTGAGATAATCCCTTAATCCATAAAAAGTAGCAGTTTAGTAATTTTGTTGATGAATATCATAATTTATTACCATGGAACTAATGAATTTACAAGTGGTTGTTTGTAATTATGTAGCTGGCAAAAAATTCATTTCAAACAAATAATTTTGATACACACCTTAATTAAGATGAAAAGACTAATGTTGGTGGATATGTTGGAAACAAGTTACATTTTCAACTATGGACACACGACTTGAGAAATGCTTGTAGACATGTTAGTTATGAAAAGATATAAATCTTACAATGAGATAACATATGTTACTAGAACTCTACAAAATACAACCTCTAGAAGATTAGTTGTGCATCTCAAATAGGACCCTTTATGTGTTAGTAGGTTTTTGACTCAATCAAGTAGCCTATTCGTCAGGCACCAATAAAAGAGAGTTGCTGCATAGGTTCATCATCTGATGCAAACTGATGCGAGAGGGATAATACAAATGGAAGAAGAGGGAGATTGATAGCATCTAAGAACTATAGTGGAAATGAGTGTTGCCCTTGGTTTGGTTGTTTACCATCTAGTTCTAATCATGGGCCAAAAGCATAGCTTAGCTGGTAATAGCCTGAGGTATAAAAAGTTGAAGAAGTGAAGTTCTACTATCACCCACTATAACTAGTTCTAATAGTTCACTCGCTCCGTTCAATTAAAATAGTGTCATCATCCGCCACATAGACTTGTGGATCTTAATGATTTAATTGTGATTTTGACGGCATAATGCAATGTTGTTGTTTGTCTATTTACAATCATAGATGGGTAGCCAATTTAGAGTATCTATAGTTTTCAAGATGACATGGATAGTGGAGAGTATGCAAGGAGGTTGATCCACATAACTAGAAGCATTTGATTCTCTTCCCAGCCTTCTCTCTACATGCATTATTCTTTTGTTTAATAGCTCATTCAAATATGTAGAAATCAAAATCTTGATCCGATTCAATCTCTTGACCAAAAGCAATATTTTGATAATAAAAATTAAAGCATTATTTTGAGGGGAGATTGCAATCGAAAGAAGCTGATTTTTTTTTTTTTTTTGAATTCTTTCACCAAGGTAATTTGCTTCTATAACTAGTAAACCATATTTGACAAAAGAAAACATAAGTTTGTAATGATCTATCTTTTAGGTCTTAGTTCAATCTACTTAACATTATGACGTATCAACTTGGTGTCTGAAGATAACTTTTATACCATTCTCTAAAGTAGAGATAAGGAAAATCTACATCTAAGCTTTGCACATGTATTTCTCAACAACATTAACAAATTCTATTTAAAGTCTCCTATAAAATAGTACATTAGTCGTGCAATCACCATGTAATTTAGCTTATATCATAAGTTCTTTCTTAAGGGCAATTCCCACCTACCACATCATGATTACAAGCACCTGTAACCCTCATAAAATGATCAAACACTTGGCTTACCTGTCGTTTTAGATCCTTAAGTCATGATTTACTCTTGTATTAAGATTACACCCTATAGCTAGGCTAATGCCGTACCTTAATATTTGCATAAGATTAACAAAAATTTACACATGTAACATGGCAATCTATTCAAAAGAACAAAGAAATTAAAAAATTGAATCTTTCCTTTGCTTGACCATCGCCCTTAAAGTCCCAAAACCTGAAAAGTCATCTCATCCTTTAACTCTTGTATTTGAGGTTAGCAAAAACACTAACTTCTCAACTTCATGAAAAGCAAAGTGACCACTAATCAAAATAATCACACTATGACATGTCAAATATAACTAGCTAGTACTTCACATTACAACACATATTCAGCTAACAATCAAATTCTTACCGGATCTTTCCAAGTCACTATTTAACATGACTTCCTAATCTAACCTAAACAATCAATTGAAAGCAAGCTCTTGGCACATAGTAACAAACTATCTTTACACATTTATTTACAAATCCATTCAAGGATTCGAGTAATAATAGTTTCTTCGATGCTTTCATGACATGTTAGATTTTATTAATGTGCCTCTCACTTGCCACAAACTAAGGGAGTGACTAGATCCTTATAGGTCATTAATATCGGGCCAGTTCACTAACCATGCTACAAACTTACTAGATCAATTTAGAAATTGTACCACAAATGTATCGAGCAAAAAACAAGACTTACTTTATTTAAGTTTCTTTAGTTAGTACACAGAAATCCATTAAGCATCATTCGACCAATCTATACTAGATATAATAGATGAATGGATATCATTTAAGTACATACTAAGCCACATATATACAAAACTCCAAAATTCTCAAAGCAATCACTCAAGCTAACATAATTCCTCAAGTAAAGCTTCATACATAGCCATCAGATAATCATAGTCATGGTTCCATCATACTTCAAACATAAGAAAGTTATATCCTACACTCTCTTCGCACACTAGTAATACTATTGTGTGTTAGTAAAATCACTACTTAGAAAATATTATCAATCACCGGAACAACACAATCAACACAAACACATTCCTAACTCCTTTTGTAATGATCACAATAACTGATTATACAGGGTTTGATAGCTAACAAGCAAGTGGCCTACATTTCTGGCTATGTGTATCATAATCAATTAAGTTAGGAATGTACTCACCTGGCCAACTGAAGCTCATAAGCAAGCTAGTATATGGATCCCAATACTAAAATTGTATGTATTGAATCACCTATTCACACATAAAAGAATTAGCAAGGCATGAATACTAAACATAATATAGAGATTGATACTATTTACCTCTTAATTCACATTCTCAATTTCATATACTTATAATTGTTGCTTCTTCTTATCCATTTCTAACATAATATACATATATACCATTTCAACCATCATCATAGATATTATGTGAATATACTAAAAATCTAAATTGATTCATTAAGTGGAAATACAAAAATCGTTTGTTTAAGCACTTTCGCTTCAATTTAACCTTTATATTCAAATATTCAATTCAACCTCATAGATTACTAAATCGGTATCTCATCAATGAACCCATTTCATTTTGATACTAATCAACATTAGAACTCCTTCCTAGCAATCACAATTGACAAGCCATAATATTATTCAGTAGTAAATTGGGCATTTTCTTATGTAACTACATGATGAATAGCAGTTAATCCCAACTGATTCCACGGAAAGCTCTATCAACCAACAAAAACTTGTTATCACATATTTGATAATTACACTAACTGAATCCGCTTATAGTTTATAGTCTCCATGATTGTAAAGCTCCAAATTTGCGGTTAAATGGTCAAATTATCCCAACATATATTTAAATCTAGATTTGAATCTTCCTAATGCCTTATCATAACTCCAAATTCATTAACAAATCTGTACAACACACACACACGCATAGAACTTGAGGTATAGTACTATTTATTCCCAATTTTTTCTCTTCAGCATTTAAGTTGTACAATAATCAACCAATCATCCCCCAATTTTCTTTTAGAATTAGGTTAACTAGCAAATAGACAAGCCATTATTCACCCTTGAATTGTTTGTTTACTGTTCCAATGATACAAAGATCAGCCCATATTACTCGTTTTATTGCTACAAAGCTGGATACTAAGTAAATTATTTAATAGATAATGAACAAGTCTGATTGCTTCTATAAAAATTTGCTATAACAAACTTTTTTTTCTTTTGTTTAATTTATTGTTTGGTAAGTTTAATATATCCCATTAGGAGCCCTTTCACTAAAAATCAACTCCAAACAACACCATTTGGTATTTTTAATGTTGCCTTTAATTTTCTTCTGAAGTAGGACATTACGGATTTCATCCAAATAAACGTACAACATTAATCTACACACTAAATTAGCCATGGAAACCATTTTCTATAATTTTTAACACGCATTTAATATTTTTCCCAAAATTTTCTCTTACTAACATGGAGAGCTAATTCGTCGACCACCGGCCACCAAAGGCACCATCAGGCTTTTCGGTCGGCCTCCCCTGGCCATCCCCCTTGGACCCCCAAGCTATCACAACAGCAGCTCGCCAATACCCCTCCCAACTCGACAGACCAGAACTTTCCTTTGTTAATTTCTTTAAATTCTTGATTTTCCTTCAATCTTTCCCACTAATTCCTCTCTTTTTTCTTCTTAATGATGGTTATGATTGTGTTCGACAATTACATGCACCCACTTTTCGAAATTTTTTCCCAGCAGATGGAACTAGGATGAAAATTAAAGAGAGGGAGAGTTTGATTTTTATTTCGAAAATTTCTCAGCCAAGTATCTCTCTCTCTGTCTCTAACTATGTTAATATCATTTTTATCTACACATTTTGCCATCCACCAACATCTATTTCCCACCTGATAGTATACAAAACTGTCGTACAATTTCAACAAAGAGTTACAACTCATTAACTCATCTACTTAAAAAGAACAATTCAGAAGATAACTCTCAAAAAGGGGCCAAATTCCTTCATGAAGGTGCATAACAAATACAATGATGTTGATAATTCTATCTTGGGAACAGTACACCTTCTTTTATAAGCATCAAACCAAGCAGCAAGAATGCCTTAATATAGATGCATTTCGAGCGTTAGGGGAGAATGAACAAAACACCATCATTTCCAACTGCTTCCTAAGATTTGCAGTTTTAATCCATCGGAATAATCTGTCTTTTCTTACAGCCAATCTTCTCATTTTCTTCATCAATGCCATCATTGCAAATGTTCATACATCCATATACCTTTTTCACCTCTAGAAACCCCACTTCTTGACACAAGGCCTATCAAATTTCCACCCTTTGCTACATGTATTTTGAACTTTATCTTTCCTTTAACTTTCCTCTTCTCTGAGAACAATGCTTTCTCCCTCATTGCTCCAAGGTTAAGCTCCTTCTTTTTTGACAGTATAATTTTTTCCCACAATTCATTGCTGTGTTTTCTCTTGTTGGACAAAGTTTCATGGCCATCAAAACAAGTACTCACATCTGGAAAAGGTGGCAACCATTTGGGAATATGCAAACCTCGACAAGAATGTGGCTCACTAGTACTTGTACCGCTGTTACAGAAACAATCCTCCAGTAACTGAGAGGAATTCTTGCTGTCTACACAAGGAAGTGGCAATGCAAAAGGGATTTCTGGAGAATATTTTAAGAAGTGAATGAGATCACTTAAAGAGCCAGAGGTCAGCAAGGAAGTTTCATCTTTTTGGAGGGAAGAGGCACCTTGAAATCCCATTACAAGATTGACGTCGATAAGTGTATTGATTATGTCAAAAATGTTGGATTGGGTATGGTTTGAAAGCATTTGTGAAGGACACAGTTGTTTTCACAATTAGCTCAAGGAACTTGGGAGCTGGGAGGCCATAAAATATTAGCGACAAGCGATTGTGACCGTGTAATAGGTCTAGAGGGTTCCGATTGAGGAGTTAACGAATGCTAGTGAGATTTTCTTCCTAACTTACCTATGGTTGCCTAGAGGGTAGGCTCGTTGGAGAGAACCCAAGATCTCATACTAGGGAACTTGTTGTTGGGAGAATTCTTGCCTTCATTAATCGTTTTCTTTCCTTAAATACAACCTATAGCATAATGCATAACTTAGCCACTATCTACACTAATTTCGACCCACTCATGCCCACTCCCCCACTACTTGACAATCAATACCCACATTCAGCTTCCTGGAAGACATAGCACCTACGTCCAACTCCCTTGCTCTGGTATCGGTCGTGGTCTCCTTGTTCCCTTGATCTTTTCCCCTACGTCTCTTCCTATAGTAGACCTAGTCAAATGGCTCGATCCTCCTCCCTCGGCTACTATGATCACTCCCCCCTTCGACAAGGCGCATGACCTTATGCGCAAAAGAAGGGTATTGTTGGCAGATCGTGGTGACTTCTTCCCATATGGCCTCTGCTAGTGAGTAGCCCTTTCAGTGGATGAGAACCTCAGTGAGCTGCTCCCCATGTTATACCTCTAAGGCAGCTTGAGGTGTGGGCATCGATAGACCCTGGTTAATCAATGGGAGCTTCGGTTGTGCTGGGGGTGTGCCATGGAAGGGTTTAAGGAGGGAGATGTGGAAGACTGGGTAGATTTTTTACTTCAGGTGGTAAGCATAGGTAGTAGGCGATGGATCCTATGCTCTCCTTGATGGGGAAAGGTCCGTAAAACTTAGGTGCCAACTTCTGGTGGAGTCTTCAACATAGGGTGGACTGTCTATAAGGTTAGAGCTTGAGCCACGCCAGGTCACCTTCCTTGAAATTGATGTTCCGATGTTTTGCATTGTAGCTGGTCTTCATCTTCTGTTATGCACGTCCCGGTTGGAGTTTGAGTTCGACTAGGATCTCATTACGATCTTGTAGCACTCTCTCCATTGCCTCCATCTTAGTTGTGCTGATTGTGTATGACAATAGCCAAGGAGGAGTTCGCCTATAGACCACTTGGAAAGGGGTGGTTTTGAGGGACGAGTGATAGCCCGTGTTATAACAGTACTTAGCCCATGCTGCCCACTCTACCCACTTTTGTAGGTGAGCTCCCATAAAACTCCTCAAATACATCTCCATGATTTGGTTAACCATTTCGGTTTGGCCATCGCTTTGGGGGTAGTAGGCTGAGGAGAATGAAAGCTTGGTGCCATACATCTTAAAAAACTCCTTCCAAAAAGTGCTGGTGTAGGTAAGATCACGGTCGCTTACAATAGACTTGGTAGTCCATGAGTCAAATTATGTTGTTGAAGAAAAGCTTAGCTACGGTTAGTGCAGAGTAGGGGTGGCTCATAGCGACAAAGTGACCATACTTGGAGAACCTATCTATGACCACCATAAGGACTGTCTTACTATAGGAATTTAGAAGGCCATCTATGAAGTCCATAGAGATGTCGACCCAAACTTGACTCGAGATAGGGAGTGGCTGAAGGAGCCTTGCCGGTTAAAGGTGCTATGATTTATGTCTTTGGCACTAAAGACAAGCCTTGACTAGCCCTTTTATTTGCTAGCACATTCCCTTCTAGTAGAAGTCCCTGGTGATGCAATAAAGGGTGCACTGATATCCTTCATGGCATTGGTCGTGGAGGGCTTGAGCAATGGTAGTGTAAAGCTCAAAAGGAGGGATCTAGGAAGATTTTATTCTTGAAGAGGATCAGCCCCCTTTGGAACGCCTACTCTAGCCCCATCTCCCGAACTTATATTCGGGAGGCCAGCTTAGTCAGCTCTAGTGAGGATTGCATGGCTCGCTACACCCATTCGATCAGCTGCGGTTGGGGCGTGGAGATAGTGAAGGCTAACGCTGTCACTTCCTCCTTCTTAGATACGGCATCGACCACTTTATTCTCATGGCTGGCCTTGTATTCGACCTCAAAGTCTAATTCCATGAGCTTGCTAAGCCAGTGCTGTTGAGGAGAGGTGGAGACTCGCTGATCTAGTAAGAACTTAAGACTATAGTGGTCAGTGCGCATCTTGAATCGTCTTCCCCATAGATAGGCCCTCTAATGGCCCACCGCCTTAGCCAAGTCGATAAGCTCCTTCTCATAGGTTGCTAACTGGAGGTGTCTTTGGGCGAAAGGTCGATTGAAGAATACAATTAGTTTACCATTCTATTGGAGAACAACCGCTAGGCCATGATTGGATACATCGCACTCTACCATAAAAGGTTGCTCAAAGTCAAGAAGGGCAAGGATAGGCACTCAGGTCATGGCATTCCGCAAGGCAAGGATAGGCCTACACCGACTTAAGGCTCCACTAGAACCCATTTCGACTTAACACGCGGGTTAAGGGGGCTGCAATAACGCTGTAGTTCTGCACAAACTGCTGGTAGTAGCCCATGATCCTAAGGAATCCCCTCAATGCATGAGAGTTGTAGGTTTCGGCTAGGATAGCATAGCTTTTACTTTTTGGGGGTCGGCCTCCACTCCCTTATATGAGATGAGGTGTCCCAGGTAGGCCACCTACTACTGGCTAAATGTACACTTCGAGGGCTTCAATCGTAGGTGATGCTGGCGGATCAAGGAGAAGGGTCGACTAAGATGTTGATGATGTTCCACCCATGATCGGTTGTAGACAGAGATATCGTCAAAGAACACGAGGATGAACTTTCTCCATTAGCCCTTGAACACTTCGTTCATGAGAGCTTGGAAAGTGGAAGGGGCATTGGTGAGGCCAAACGGCATGACAAGGAACTCAAAGTGCCCATGGTGAGTGCGGAAGGCGATCTTCTCCACATCTTCGAGCCTCATTCACACTTGGTGGTAGCCCGAACATAAATCCAACTTGGAGAAGTAGCACGCCACCCTTAACTCTTCAAGGAACTCCTCAATAACTGGGATGGGTAACTTTTCCTTAATGGTTTTCTCATTAAGGGCCTTGTAATATACACAAAACCGCTAGGTGTTGTCCCCTTTACGAGCCAAGAGCACCGGGGAGGAGAACAGTGATTGGCTGGGTCTGGTCAAGCCCTTCTGAAGCATCTCTTCGCATTAGCACTTGATTTCTTCTTTTTGGCTGTAAGGGTATCAATAGGGTCTCATCACAATGGGGGCATCCTCGGTTGTAGCCTAATGGCATGATCGCAGGGGTAAGAGGGAGGCATCTTTTGTAAGCGTTAAAAGATGTCCTCGAACTCCGATAGTAGTCGTTGCAACTCACTATTTTCCTTCTTCTCCTTTGTGATTGCTATGATTCAGGATGCCTCCATTTCCCGGGTCTCCCCCTGCAATTGTACCCGCTCTTAGCCTTGGAGGAAGCACATTCTCATCATAGCAAAGTCCCATGAGATGGGAACTAAGGATTGGAGCCAGTTGACTCCCAGCACCACATCCACTCCGCCTAAGGGTAGGGACTATAGGTTTGTGGTGAAGGTCCGGTCGCCTAGTTGTAAGGGTACTTGCTTGCATACTCTGTCACTCCCAACCTTGGCTCCATTAGCTACCACGACCTTCAACCTCTCTCATGACAATAGTGGTAGGCCAAGGTGGGACACCAAGTCAGCACTTATGAAGCTATGGGTGTTGCTGGAGTCAGTCAACACAATGCAGTGATCGGTTGCCCTTCAATCCTTCCTCTTACCTTCATGGTTTGTGCTTAGGACAACCCGAACATGGTGTGTAGTGAGATCTCCAACTATCCTTCCATGGGCGTCTCTTCCTCTTCACCCCTTTCTTGCTCTTCCTCCATTTCCCAGTCTAACCAAAATAGCTTTTTGCATCGATTCCCACCGTAAAGGGCTCGTTACAATTGAAGCATAACCCCTTGTTCCTCCTTTCTTCCAGCTCTGCCCTACTCAATTTCTTAGTGTAGGGGGGTTTATTCGGTACGGTAGGAGCTTGCCTCTTGAACTCTGCCTCCTCCTTCAGCATCACCCCCCTTTTCTCATACAGCCAGGCAAGGCTCATGGCTTGCAAAAGGCTTGTAGGGTGGTGCAGTTCTATTTCCACCGTGATGGCTTCTTTCAGGCCATTGATGAAGATTGTGATCTCATGCTTAGGAGCCAAGTCCAGCACCTAGGCTGACAATTGCTCAAACAGTCACTAGTAGTGCTCAACGAAGCCCACTTGGCGGAGCGTAGCCAGCTCACCTACCTTATTGCTACGAATCGGGGGACCCAAAGTGTAGATCACATAAGCCCTTGAAGTTTGCCCAACTCAACCATGGTTGTTCCCTTTATAGTTTGAGGAACCATAGCTGGGCATCCCCTTCTAGGTGGAAGGTTGCAAGCTTCACCCTTTCATCCTCTACCATGAGTTAGTGCTCGAAAAATTGTTCACACATGTTAAACCAGCTAAGAGGGTCTCCATTCCTATCATAGCGTAGGAAATCCCATTTGGCTAGACGTGCTACCGACGTGCTTCTTTATCCCTTGCTGCTCTTGCTGACACCTTCCGATCTCTTTAGCTACGGGGGCTGAGGACTTTTGCGAGTCTCCTCCTTACGTTAGGCTTTCCAGTTGGGTGGCTAGACGATCTTGTCTTGCCTCCATTCACTCCAGGTACTCTCGGTCATCCTGATGCACGACTAGCAATGCTTCCAGCTACTATTGGACCTGCTTCCAATGATCTATAGTGGCCTGCTCTGATACCAAGTTGTTAGCGGCAAGCGATTGTGACCATATGATAGGTCTAGAGGGTTCCAATTGTAGACTTAATGATTGCTTGTGAGATTTTCTTCCTAACTTACCTATGGTTACCTAAGGGGTGGACTCATTGGAGAGAACCCAAGATCTCGTAATAGGGAAATTATTGCTGAGAAAATTCTCGTCTTCATTAATCGTTTTCTTTCCTTAAGTACAACTTATAGCATAACACATAACTTAGCCACTATCTACACTAATTTTGACTCACCCATGCCTGCTCCCCCATTACTTGACAATCAACACCCACGTTCAGCTCCTTGGAAGACAAAATACTTATGTCTAGCTCCCTTGCTCCAGTCTCGGTCGTGGTCTACTTGTTCCCCTGATCTTTTCCCGTATGTCTCTTCCTATTGTAGACTTAGTCAAATGGCCTGATCCCCCTCCCTTGGCTACTATCATAAAACCTATTGATTTGCAAATTTAAGAGACTGCGGATCTAATTATAGCATCTACGAATTCTGTTGTGTGAAATTCTACATGTTGTGTTTCTAGCTGCTGCTTAGGCTTTGATTTCATAGCAAGGTTGATGTGACAAAAGGGTAGCAATTCTATTCAGGATCTCAACGCTTGCTCTACCTAGCTACAGTTGTATGCAAATCCAATGTCAAGAAAGAGTATAACAATAATATTATGAATTGAGGAAGCTTACAACTTAACAAAATAATTGCATGACCCTTCTCCAGTACTAACAATGTATAAAAGCTTAAAAACTAATGCTATGATGATAAATATTTAAGATAAGTTGAGCAGAATAAAATTCCTTAAGGTTTACTACAGTGAATGACATGAGTACATCTTTTGTAGACTAAACATCAGAAAAAAAAAAAAAAAAAAAACAATGTACACTTTGTGAGATAGTTCTTCCAATAACACCAAACATACTCATATTGTCAAACATGAAATTTCTTAGAACATAGCATGCGTTTTCGTTTAGTTATGGAACAACTACAAATTCGTTGCAGCAACATGTTCTATTAATAGAATATGGAACTTCTATTTTAGCAGTGATAAATAATGAAACACGAACAACTTATACCAAAACTATGAGGGGGAAGGGCACAGAGAAATTCTAGCATATTATTTTTTTCCTATATTTGTACAACCAAGTTTTAGTTTCAGTTCACTAGTCTGTAATTTCTCGATTGTATCTTCATATGTAATCTCCTCATCTATCTTTTACACAAAATTACAAACACCTGATGCTTTGTAAGGCTCATTTTGACAAGGTAGGACTTCCCTAGATAAGATCAAGCAAACCAAAATTTTCTTTCTAAACTCAAGGGAATGGCTAAGTGGTAAAATTATGCACTAAAATGACATATTACATAGGTCCTAAATTAATTCTCAAGAAGAGAGCTTCTTGGGCAGCCTATACAGCACGAGCTGAACTTAAGCACTAACCTAAATCGGAGGTAATAAATCCAATTAACATTTATGTCTCTCCATCATCAAATTACATCTACGACTAATCAAATACTCACAATCTTGCTAAAGCCAGGTTATCATAATGTATCATACACAATGTCTAGTCAGTGCTATTAATAATGGATCATGGATCAATTTACACATCTTCCTTAGCAATGTAACATAAATTTCACAACTTTCATGCTATTCTTATCCCTGTCTACCTAAGAAGACATCATATAGTGACATCAAATATTTGACAATACCATATTTTTCCAATCACCATGTAAATACTAGAAGAAAGGGAAAGAAGTAAAAAGAGAGTAGAGATCGGACCATAGAGCGGCGGTATGAAAAGATCTGGCTTTGATAACTATCCTCGTTGCCGCTCGCTTTCACTGCTCCAAGGTGAGGGTAGGCTTCCAAGGCTTCCACCCTGCATACATCATACATAGATATTATATTAAAAGTCGTGATAAATAATAATAATAATAATAACCTAAAAGTCATAAATATTATGTTAGTGGATGGATCGAAGGGGTTTGCTTATAGGGCTTTGGGCCTTAAAGTTTGGAAAAATATTTGTTGTTAAAATTTAGCAAAAAAAAGAAATATATATATTATATATTTTGAAAAGTAAAACTTATTAAAATGTTGTAAATAATCTTACTGGTTAAATGTATAATTTTGTTAATTTGGAATCATGGGTTTAAATCTCATAAGAATCATTTTACTTTTTTAAAATTGCATTTATTTTATGCTACTCAAATAGTATTTCTTTTCTATTTTTTATTTTACTTTTTCCATAATAATTAACAATATTAAATATCATTTATTAAGAACTATAATAGTATTTTCAAAATTTTAAAATTATCTTTTCATTTTACATATTAAATAATATCTGGATACATTCATTAAATAAAGAAGGGGAATGATGGGGTAAGTTTGGAAAGTAAAACTTAATAAAATGTTGTAGATAATCTTAGTGGTTAAATGTATGATTTTGCTAATATGAGATCATAGGTTTGAATCTTGTAATAACCATTTTACTTTTTTAAAACTGCATTTATTTTATGCTACTCAAATAGTATTCTTTTTCTATTTTTTTTTTAATTTTTCCATAATAATTAACAATATCAAATGTCATTTATTAAAAACTATAATAGTATTTTTACTTTTTTTCAAAAATTTAAAATTTTCTTTTCATTTTACATATTAAATAATATCAAAATGCACTCATTAAATATAAAAGGGTAAGGATGGGGTAAGTTTAGCCCTTCCAACTATATGGTTATAAGTTGGCCTCTATCTCTCATAGTTCACTTTAGGGGCTTTGTGACATTCCCTTCAGTGGTGGCTAGGTGCCCTTAGCCTTATGGTGGTCAACTAAGCCTAAGATTACTTTTTTTTTTTGGTAATTATTGAAAATATATCTAATTAAATATATTTATAATATTATTTCATTAAATTAATTATCTTGAATGAATCGGGAACTAATATGTCTAATGACTAAAAATGATAAGTAGTGAAAAAATATAGGTATGAAAAGTTTCAATACTAAAAACACATACATGCAAAGAGAGAAATATTATTGTACAAGTATGTAAAATGAAATTTATCCTTAAAAATATTTAGCTATGCTTTCATATTAATTATATATTTATGAGCTTATAAATTTTAGACAAGTGGGACATAGAAGGAATTAGAGATTTGGAATGAAATATGTCTTGTAGCTAAGCTACGATGCCATAAGAGGCATGGATACATAGGTCATGGTTATGGCCAAACAAAGGTCAATACAAGTTGAGAAATTTAAGAGGAAGCCATCAATGGGACTATGGAATAAAAGAACATATGGAGGCAATATATTGGATTATCAATAATTGATATAAATCGTAAACAAAGTATGAAACAATTAGTTTTTGTTGGGCACATAATATATTGGTATTAATGTTAGCATAAGAAGTTAAGGAATTACTATTTGGGATTGTTTATATTATCCCTTATTCTAATTAACCAATAACGAGACTATACAAGATTGGTGTTTGTTTTGTTGTGCTTAGATATATTTAAATATAGTTACATATCTTTCCATTATTCACTTCTCTACTCAATAATCATTTCTACTAGAATAATTGAATTATTATAATTTAAGGAGAATCTAATTTGCATACAATATTATGACTTATTTCAAATTCTTAGGGTTGATGATAGAAATTGAAGTTTTTAGGACTTTACCACAAAATTCCTAAGTTGTAAAACTCTTTTGGATATGTATTACTTTGTTTTAAAATTGTTGGTAAATGATAATAGAATATCTTTAAAATTCTTGTGTATGTACATGATTGTTTTGAATTAGCAAAAAATACCGATATAGTTACTGGGTAATGTGGTAATTGGGTGATTAGATCATTGATGGTGGTTTGGCTATTAATTGATAGAAAGGAATTGTGTCAAACTCACGTATAGTGACTCGTTAATATATGATTTAGAAGTTTTAATAGCTTTATATATTTTACTTGTGTTATAAATTTTGGGGAAGAAGAATAATCATTTACAACATATTGATTTTAGCGTATTAAACATGCAAAGCTTGATAGACACAACTTGTTTGCACAACTTAACGCTATCTGCTGCTGGAAAAGATGTCCAAAGTTTGAGGTGACTGCAAGTTGACTTTTGTAGGAGGTAGATAGAGGGTATATCATATCAAGCAAGGGAAAGTGTAGTGGTTTGACTTTTCTTACCAATTGAGCATTTGACTTTTTTTTACTAGAAGTCAAATAATGTTAACACTACATTTTTGGTCCAATCTCAATCATAGTCCATCATTGCCCTTGATTTTGAATAATAACTATTTCTATGAACAAAATCAAGCTAAATAAAGTACACAATACTTAGCATGTCACTCTAGCAATAAATTAGTTCTTATATCTTTACATTTTTATGCGTAGCTTATTTACTGAATGAAATCACCATATTCTACCCTTAATACTTATATAATAACTTTTCTCTTATTTAATTTTTAAAAAATTATACTGAGTAATGTTTATACCACACAATATGGAATAAATAAAGAATTTTATTCAAATAATTATAATTCCTTATAGCCTTAGTTTATTCTAGTGAATCAAATGGCAAATTCTCTCAATTGTAGAGTTTTATAAATATATATATCTTAGACATTTCCTCTTAAATAAGTAATTGTAGTCTAAGTACATAGGAAAATGAAAAATAACATGAAAATTATGAAAATTGAGGGACTCGTGAATTTATAAGGACCAATACAATTATGGAGATACATCTTTTTAAAATTTTCATTTGACGACTTAAACTTTTCAAAAACAAGTTAAAATATTGTTTCCATGACTCTCTATTATAAGTACTATTAAATTTAGGTCTTAAAATAAAAAATATAAAAATATAAGTCTTAAAATTGAAAAAACTAAGAAAGTAATGGAAGGATCTAAGTTTTTCATACTTTTATTTAAGAACCTACATTTTTGTCTCTTTTTTTTTTTAATTTTTAGACCTATGTTTTTATGATTTTCTATTTCAAGACATAACTTTTAATGACACTTGTAATGCAAAGTAATGGAGGTCTTATTTTAATTTTTTTTAAATTAAACCTTAAAATTACTTTTTTAGGTAATTTCCGGTCATCTTCATTGGTGACACTTCTTCATTGACTTTTCTCACTCTAGGAGTGGGCATATATTATCAACCACAAGTCCCATCTCATTCATTATCATTTACAAACTCCTTATCAATTTAATGTATCCTCAATTCCTTAAGAAAGTCTCTTTACCGAATACCTTCGATCAGCAACTAACCCTCTTAAACTTGTTGAGCATGTTAAGAAGATCACTACTTTTTCTTCTTTTCTTCCTATTTAGGACATGTACATGCATAATTAAATGTTTTCCTCATTAAATGTTTTGAATTCTTTTTTAAACTTTATAAAAGATCCCATGAATAATTGAGAAATTTCATAAACCATAACGTTAGACTTGACTCGTCATAGATGTGATGGCTCCAAGGATTGGGACATGACTAAAATTTCTTACTTGTTTTGTAAGGCATATAGAGACAATGTGTATCATATTAGCTACAACTGGATCTCATGTACCCGATTGTGTCCTTCTAAAATCATGATTATTTCTATGTTGTTTCTTTATGCTTTAAATTACATTTAAGTGAATCCTAATTGCTATGTTAGTATAACACCTTGGAACCTAGGAATGCTACAACCCACTATGTATCCTTACAGAGTAAAGACACGTTAAAACTCTTAAATTAGCTAATTCTACATGCACCTATAATAACTATCAAACTCACAATAATATAAATAATCCAGTCAACATATATGAGTGGCTTAATTGAGACTCACTTTGCAATCCACAAGTCTAAACAACCATAAGTATCATAATACATCAATGCTTATGAAAAACTAATCATCATTGCCATTAATATAAAACTTGACATTGCAAGTAACTTCTCTCATTAATTAGTAATTGTAGTAATAGTAATATTTTATGCCATTTTCATCTTGTGTACAAGTCACTAGGTTCTTATTGTATAACACATACTCATCTATACCTGTAGTTAAAAAGAAAGTCTCTAAAGGGTGTGTGTAAACCAAAGTACATACGCATGAGCAGGTATCTCATAAATTATATGCATCAATGCAAATAAGTAATCAAACAATTGGTTGTTATCTCATTTAGTCTCGCAATCAATAAAGGGATATTCATGACCTCACCACTCTCAATGTAATATAGATATACATACATATTTGAAAATTGCTACATAGGCCCCAACACCCATAAGTAACTTAGATTTATCGAATCATTTTAGAATACAACTCCACTAGAGACACCACTACATATTGATCAATGAGTGCCCCCTTAAGGTTCTACCAATATCGTTCTTTAGGTCGAGCCAAGCATAAACATCAACCAAGTTATCAATCTAATATATGTTTAAGTTCATTCTTGTCTCTAACTTAACAATCACAAGCAACACACAAAGATTACACGTACTTGGAAGAACGGTTTTAACTTGTCTACAACTAGTATTTCTATTGAAACTTGTCAACATATAGAAAAACTAAGCTTAGTACTATCTAGGAGTATTATCTAAGTTATCTTAGAGTATTAGATTATTTTTCTCACTTAGTTTGTGTTACTATAGTCTTAACAGTAGATTATAATTGATGAAAGATGAGAAAAAGGAGATTAAAAGTGTTAGAAGGAGGTTTCAAGAAAGCAAGATGACCATATAGAAGATCACGGGTGGGATCATGGCCATGTACCCTTTTGTATAAAGTTCTTCTTAGCATACCCAAGTATACTACTGTGTAAATCTACATGAGCAGTGTCGAGTCTAATTTCTGAATTCTCATTCCTAATCCGATCTAGACTAGACCCTATGCTCATCTAATGTAGATCCTCGACTTGAATTAGGAATTTTGTTTGATTTTTGGAGTCGCCACCCAACTGTTGTTAGGAAAAATTGAATTAAGACTAAAGGAGCGGATTAGTCTTAATTTGGACTACTAGTCGTCGTTATTTCCTCTTCTCGTTTTTGTGAAAAGAGGAAAAGGGAAAACCAGAGTTTCTAAGTCCGGAGGCTAACCTATTAAAACCTTTACGGTTACCACCTAATCTCCTAAAATTGTTCATTTTTAGAAATGTGTTTTTATTGTGTTTCTGTTACTTTTTATTATGTTTTTGAATTATTTTAAGAAAAGGATTTTTCATTAATTTTATGGGTTGACCCGAATGGGTGCCTACGTACCTGCTACCCAGGATCAAACAAGCCGTAGTTCGCTTTTCTGAAAACTTTAAGTGTGTTGGTGAATTTTAATTTATGAAACCTCTTTTAGTTTTATGTTTTTATCATTTTTGGGATTTTTTTCTAAAAAAACTTCTAAGCCTAAGCTTTGATTTTATTTTGAAAATGATTTTAGGGAAAAACATCAATTTTGGATTTATTTGAAGAAAAATGATTTTTCTAAGTGCTAAAACTCATTTTTTATGATTCTTTTATAATTTTTGAATTTTTTTATGATTTTTTTTGTTATTTTTGTGATTTCTGAGAATTTTGTGGATTTTTGTTATTTTTGGGAATTTTTGTTGATTTTCATGATTTTTGGGAATTTTTGTGATTTTTGGTTTATTATCTATCCTATTTTGACATCTAAAATTTTATTATTATTTTCCTAATGTTTTTTATTATTTTTCTATATTTTATTATTTTTTATTTATCTATTTATTATTATTATTTATTATTATTATTTTTCTACATTATTAAATTCTAGAAAAATCTAATTTCTACATTTTCCTATTTATTAAAAATAAAAAATAAACAAATAAATAAATAAATAACAAATAATAAATTAATTGATTAATTCAGAATAAATAAATAAACAAAATTAATTAAATAAAAAAAATAAAAAATCCGGAAAATCCGACTTACCTGGATCCGGGTCGGTGCGCGGGTCGGGTCGGTCGGGTCGAATCGGGTCGGGTCGGGTCGATCGGACACGGCGGCGGGGAAGGCTCGTTCACGGTGTTCCGGTGGCCTTTTGCAGCGGGTGAGGTGTCGAATCCTAGCTTCTCGAGGTAGCTAAATCCAATGGTGGTGGTGGTTTGCTCCCAGAACGTCTTCTTGCGGTGGCTCTAGCTCCGGTTGGTGGTTTCGACTTCAAGCTTCTCCGGCGTACTCCGATTCGCTCCTTTCTCTCACTTGTGATTCGTCTTTTGGCTTCCTCCCTTCG
Source organism: Laguncularia racemosa (assembly GCA_037954665.1). Classification (NCBI taxonomy): domain Eukaryota; kingdom Viridiplantae; phylum Streptophyta; class Magnoliopsida; order Myrtales; family Combretaceae; genus Laguncularia; species Laguncularia racemosa. The sequence goes on from JBBMOL010000040.1 coordinate 5,056,225, forward strand.
ATTCCTATTTATAGACACTTGAAACCGAGCTGGATAAGCTCGGATTTCCTCCGATTGAAGCTGATCGGATTTTCGGTTAGAAAAACCAACTCCGATTTGTGTAAATCCTTTGATTTGTTGCGATTTGATTCCAATTAGATAATGTTTATCTTATTTATGTTGAAGATCTGTTGGATTTCTGTAAAAAATCGAATCAAAACGGCCGAAATACGAATTTTCTCTTCCGCCGGCGATCTCGGACCCGAGGTAGACGACGATCACGCGCCCGGCGCGTGCTTTTCCTCCAGCCAATCGGATGCTGCCACGTGTCCTGGATAAGTGAAAAAATTACAAAACGCGGAAACTGCTTCCCCCGCGTTTCAAACCCTTGACCTCGCACCCGCACCGTGCCTTAGCCCATGGTCCGGACCAGCTGAGCTAGCCCACTTTCCTGATTTTTCTAATTTTGCAAATTGCATATATGCAATGCGATTTTTTTATTTTTTTGTATTTTTTGAAAATTCCAAATTTTGTAAAAATTGTTTATTATTTATTATTGCTATTTCTGAAATCATTTTTCAAAATTGATGTGTTTTCCTATTTATTTTTATTTTTTTTAATATTTTTATTATTTTTGGTAAATTAGAGAAAAATTGGAAAAAATTGGGAAAAATTAAAAATTGATTATTTTTGAGAATTATCAAATCTTAGGGCAAAAATGGGGTGTTTACAAGCAGGTACATAGGGTATGTACTTGGTCGTATACCCCTCGTTTCACATTTCTTCCTCTAACATAGCACAGGCATGTACACGGGCATTTACTCGATTGTGTATCTCTTAGTTCTCCTTTGATTCTCCTTCCCAAAACACCAATTTTGATCTCTCTTTAACCTTAATTACAATCTAATGCTTCTATGCCTTAAATCACATAATTTGCAAAATCAAAACTCTAATTTGTAATAAATTCTACTATTTACTTGTTTAGATCATATCAATGATCAAAGTTTGCTTAAAACTCTTAAGTGCTCAAAGTTGTTTTACACCACAATTAGAGAATCAAAACTTTGTCATTTCACATGCAAGACACTATGAAAAGAGAGATTCCCATAGATACTTATCATGTAGAAAAATCACTCACATATAAGGTTTTGCAGTTGTTTCCTTTAGCTAGAGTTTCTTCTCTGATTTGGGAGGCTAAAGCGTTTAAAGGAAAAAAAAAAGGTTTATAATGACATATTAGTGGCCTTTTTTTTTACCTTCTTGTTAAATGACTAAAATACCTCCCTTATTAGACTAATATTATTTTATTTGCCATGACCCAGGCATGTGTGCAAGTGTGCATGTGTGAGTGCCATTGTATGATTGAGTTTTTTGTGACTCAAATCTTTTTAGCTTTTCAAGTGTTGATTGTGTGCTGGTAATTTATAAGCTAAACCATGGAAGTGGGTCTTTTGTTGGGATTCAAGATGATGCTATTTGGAGAATACCAACATTTAGTTTTACTAGTATTTCCTATTTAATTGCTAGACTTTGTTTATAGTTGTAGATGGACCTTATAAACTTTAAAGATTTTAGATTTTTATGACTTTAATGATATTTTTTTTGAAAAATGTTTTCTATAAATATTTTTTTTGAACATTTTCTAGAATTAGAGTTGGATATTGATTTATTAGTAATTGATTAGAGGTTTTCGTAACCTAATGAAACATATGGTAAAATGTTATTTCCATTTTGGTTTTTAGGCCAAACAAATTCTTTAAATGGAAGTATAATAACCTATAACATATTAATTGTAGTGGTTAAACAAGCCAAGCTCTCAATTCCAACTTGTTTGCATAGATTAACTCTATCTGCTATTGGAAAAAGATAGTTGAAAGTCTCAAATGAGTGCAAACTGCAAGCTTACTTCCCCAAAAGGCATAGAGAGAGAGAATGCCATATCAACTACGAAAGAGTGTTGTGCTTTCCTCTAAATTAGCTTGATGGCTAATTAGTCTTTAACATAAGAAATAAATTCTATGCCCATTATTGTTTTCCAACCATCTTAGCACTATCCTCACAAATTTTCTTATCCTTTTTATTGATTGAACTTTTGATTTTTCTTTTTAGAAGCTAAATAATGTTAACCCTACATTTTTAGTCCTGTCTCATTCGTAGTTTGTCATTGCCCTTGAATCATTATAGGCTCAGTTTCTATGAACAAAATCAAGTGAAATAAAGTATACAATACTTACACATCTCTCTAGTAGTAAAATTGTTTTTATATCCATACATGTTTATGTTTCGCTTCTTTTATGGGAATGAAATTATTATTCTACTATTATTAATAATGGAATAACTATCCCCTATTTGGTTTCTAAAAAATTAGGTTATAAGTAATGTTCATCCATATAATGTGGAATAAAGAAAGAATAAATTCTTTCTCTTTAATAGAGAAATTGCTATTCTTAAAAAATATAACTTTCATTCCAAAAATATCATTGATCATAAAATAAAATAATATCAAAAGAATTGTTATTCCTTTCTAACTTATTCTATTCTAGTGAATAAAATGGTGAGTTATCCCAATTGCATAGTTCTTTATTGTGAACATTTCCTCTTGAATAATTAATTGCTCTCCATGAAGATAGGAAAATGACAAATACATGAAAATTACAAAAATTGAAGAACTCATGAATTTATAAGGATCATTACAATTATGGGGAAAATATATTAAAATGATCTAAGGTTTTCTTTTCTTTTCTTTTCTTTTTTTTAAAGTTTTTTCGGTCTTAGGATGTATTTTTTCTATTGAAAAATAGGTCAAAATAGGGTTTCTATTACTCTCCTTTACACATAATGCTTAAATTAGGTCTTGAAATGAAAAATATAAAAATGTAATCCTTGAAATTTAAAAACTAAGAAAACAATGGAATGATTTTTTTTTCATACTTTTTATTTGAGGACCTACATTTTTGTCTTTTTTATTTTAATTTATTTAAGGGTATATTTTTTATGTTTTTCCATTTTTTAGGACATGACTTTTGATGACACTTGTAACATATAGTAATAGAGATCCTATTTTAACTAAATTTTGGAAAATTGGGTCTTGAAACGAATAAAAAAATGAAAATGAAAATCCTAAAATGAAAAGGTTTATAAAATGTACTTCTATTGTATTTATCCCTTACAATTATATGAGGAATATTATGAAAAATTGGCAAATGACTGGAAAGAACAATTTCAACAAAGTAATTAAAATTAATAATTGGAAAAGGAAGTTACATTAAAAATGCAGATTACCAATAATTAAAGGACAATAATAGACATTGTTGTTCTCAAAGCAGTAAGTCGGCTTCAATGTTTTGAATTCTTTTTCAAACTTCTTTGATAAGTTAGAAATTTCCTAAAAACGATAATGTTGAACTTCACTTGTCATGAAGCTCTCCAGCTTTAATTTCCATGTGATGGGCTCCAAGACTTGATGCACGGCTGAACTTCACTGACTTTTCTTATTCTAGGAGTGCCATATTATCAACCACACTTTCTCCAATCCTATCTCATTCATTATTATCCATAAAACTCCTTATAAATTTAATATATCCTCGGGGAAATTCTCCTTACTGAATACCTTCGAACAGCTCGGTCCTCTAAAAGTTGTAAGCATGTTAGGAAGAACACTGCCTTTACTTCTTCTACTTTTTAGGACATGCACAGGAAGTGCCGAGGATGATCATTAGGTGCCCCTTCCTTTTGTGGCAATATTTCCATAAGCAGTCCCTTTCGATTGAAGGCTGACCCGGGCAATTGCGGCTATCCGGAATATGAATTAAGCTGTGAAAGTAATCGCACGGTTTATACTTGAAGGAAGGTAAGTATTACATGCAATCAATAAATTATGACAACTACACGATCAGGATAGTTGATGCTGGATTGCAGAAGGGTAATTGTTCCTCCGTGCCTCATTCTTCTTTCCAATGCGGTTATTATTACGAAAGCAACGATGCTTATTCATGTAAAGACCTTAGTTCATTTGATGATGATGATTATAAATTATTATCTAGAGCTGTAGCCTATGTGGAGTGCGCAAACGAGATAGATTCGCCATTTTACACAAAGATTTTTCCGTGCATTAAATCTCCGAATTCATCCTTGGATTTTTCCCGTGTCAACGAGCACCCATACATTGCATATGTCCATAACGCCTCCAGCATTGAGGCTTTTTGCCGCATACATTTGGTGACTAGGACATCTTGGCCTAGAAGTAACAGCTCTGATCAATTGTCCTACGAGGAATTCCATGAAGGGTTAGTTTATGGGTTTGAGCTTTCCTGGACTAGTTTTTTTTATGTAAAAGATGCCATAATAGCGATTATTGGAGAGTCGTTCAAGAAAATCAGAAATGCAAGCTGATATGCTATACCTACTTCAACCCATTTGGTACGTATAATGTAGGAAATGATTGCTATTCCAATATTGTTCTCTGTAATAATTGCTTATGAATTTTATGTCATTGAATTGTTCCTATGATACGCCACTTTGAATGGAAATTTCTTTTAACGTTTTTTATCCCTTCATTCAATTGCTCATATGGTACTGCCCTTTCTTCTTCCACTATTTGGGACTTGCACATGCAGTGACGAGGATAATCCTCACTGTGTCCCCTCCTTTTGTGGCAATAATACCATTAGAATTCCCTTTCGATTAAAGACTGATCTTATGAGTTGTGGCCATCCAGAGTATGAATTAAGCTGTGAAAACAATCGCATGTTTTTATACTTGGAGGAAGGTAAGTATTAAGTGCAATCAATAAATTATGACAACTTCACGATCAGGATAGTGTAAGAACGAGATTGATTCACCATTTTGCACCAAGACTTCTCCGTGGATTGAATCTCAGAATTCATCCTCGGCTTTTTCCCGTGTCAACGTGCATTCATACATTGTAGATGTATAAAGTTATGGGTTTGAGCTTTCGTGGCTTAAATTTCTCTGTAGAAGATGCTATCATATAAGCCAATCCTGGGAAATAATCTTTCGAGTCCACGAAGGTCTTTTTAAATTGCAATGCTACGATGTCCTATTTGGTACGTATATTTCAGCTGGTCATATTACAACGTACAGTTCAAATTAAAGTATTAAGGTATCCAAGAGACTATCGGTACTCTATGATCAAATTGCTATTAGATCATCTACCATTTTTCATCATCATCGCAAGAATGTTTTCTCCTCAAGGTATTATTGGCTTTTGTTCATTTTATTCTTCTTACAGAGATAGCAGTGGCTTGGATCCTAACTTTGACAATATATAATACATACTGTACGGTCAGAACTTTAATAGTCACACTTTTTGTTAACCATGAAATAGTATATCAACTTCCATCTTTTAATTGCTGCAGATTCTATATTGTTCATGTGGTTTATGTTGACAAGAGGATTGGGGCTTCTATGTGTGGCAATATTCTTGACATACAAGTGGAGAAGAAGACATAAAGCTGTGGACGAAAACATTGAAGAGTTCTTGCATAATCAAAAGAACTTATTTCCCATCAGGTATTCCTATTCAAATATCAAGAAGATTACTAAAAATTTCAAGGACAGATTAGGGGAAGGAGGGTATGGTTCTGTATATAAAGGAAAGCTTAGAAGTGCTCAGGATGTGGCAATTAAAATTCTCAAAAATACTAAAGCTAATGGACAAGATTTCATTAATGAAGTTGCAACCATTGGAAGGATTTATCATGTAAATATCATCTAACTTATTGGTTTTTGTGTTGAGGGCTCAAAGCGTGCACTTGTATATGACTTTATGCCCAATGGATCTTTGGATAAGCATATTTTTTTTATGGAAAAGCAGGTACATCTCTTGGTTGCAAAGAAATATATGAGATATCTCTAGGTGTGGCAACAGGAATTGAATATTTACATGGGGATGTGGTATGCAAATTCTGCATTTTGATATTAAACCTTACAACAATTTCGTTGATAAGAACTTCATTCCAAAGATTTTTTATTTTAGGTTAGCAAAACTCTATCCAACAAGTTACAATAATGTGTCCTTAATTGCTGCGAGAGGAAATATGGGGTATATGGCTCTAGAGCTTGTTTATAAGACCATTGGTAGTGTCTCTTACATGGCCGATGTCTATAGTTTTGGGAAGCTTTTGATGGAAATGGTAGGAAGAAGGAAGAATGTTAATGCAACGGTGGAGCATTCAAGGCAAATTTATTTTCCATCTTGGGTTCATGAGCAACTAATTGAAGAAAAAAACATTAAAATAGTTGATGTTGTGGAAGAGGAAGAGCAAAAGATAGTAGAGAAAATGATGAGAGTTGCATTGTGGTGTATACAAATAAATCCTGATGATCGTCCCCCAATGCATAGAGTCTTTAAAGTGTTTGAGGAATCTGGAAACCCACCTATGCCTTGTAAACCAGTTTCATACCCACTAGAAGTGTCTATTCAAATTCCTAATACTAGTACCAACTTTGAGTTGCTAGAGTCAAGCATTGTTAGTAGTTCACTTAGTCGCATCGGTTTTTTTTTTAGAGATGGTGATATTTTTGAAGAAGTGTCTCTTTTGTAATATAATTTTTAGTGCTTGCAAATATGGTTGAGATCTAATAGTTTGTGGGATAGTTACAGCAATGCAAGCATTTTATTTTAGTCTTATAGTGGGCTTTAAATGTTTGGTCTTTTTATCAAACTATAAAGGAGGATTGTAAAGCTACTCTAAAGCAGTGTTAAATGCACAGATACAAAATTCATATAAGGAATTTATATCCTAAACATGCTTAAATTCTTTAAGATACACTCACAATGTAGAAGGATGATGCAATCGATAAGCTAACCTAAACCTACAATTACTTCCATTGTGTATCTCTATATTGCTAATATGTTTTATAATTAATAGATATAGATGGACATTCAAAGTCATAGGTTAATCAATCATGGTTATTAAATTATAGATATCTACCAAGACATTGTAAAAACTTTATACATCTTTTACATTTGCATCTTTAGCTTTCTCCTAGGCAAGCTTGTGTTACTTTTATTTGTATTAAAGAAGAGCCAATAGATCTCCAATCTTCACCCACTGAGTCACGCTCCCAATTTGCACCTCCACTTTTGAAACAAGCAACATGGTGGTATAAAGTAGGTTTAAGTTGAAGATAAATGAGAGTAATATTGTATGGCTGATTAGTTTTTGTTTTTCAATCAATATGGGTTTTTTGTTCTCTTTCCAATCAATAGGGAGAGTTAAGGAGAACCTTGAGTTAGGTTAGGAAGAGCCAAGAAAACTTGGGAGAACCATGAAGGAAGCAAAGTTAGAAGCTTCTACTTGGTGTTTTGAGAGTTGTCTCATTTATAGACACATTGTATGTAATCTCAAAGATATTAGAATGGATTTCCAGCAGTTTGATTCTCTCACCTTATCTCTTTTTCTTTATTTGATGTTTTATATTTCTTGTTGATTATTTATGCTATATATGCATATCCAAGCATTATGAAAGCCTTTGCTCGCTAATTCTAATATATGTTGTAGTGCATTTATTAAATCTAATTTAAAGGCGGTCTACATGGTTTTGTGTATAATTCAATAATAAAATACTAATTTTTAGATCCTAAGGAAACCAATTCACTCGGTTGCACTTATAGGACCCACATTTTTTTATCCCTAAAGCTCTTTCTTTTCATAAATCTAGTCAAATATTTTGAATTCATTTTTTGACCTTTATGGACAATTTGTGGATAACGGAGAGATTTATTAACTGGTCTTAGCATGAAGTTCTCCCGCTTTAATGTCCATGTAGTGCTCTAAGACTTGGTCCACGGCTGAGGTGAGCGGAAGACAACAGTTTGTTTGTTTGTTTTGTTTTTTTATTTTATTTTATTTCTCCTTCCGCTGAATTTTACTTGACTAGGATTACGTGGAACTAATGTCTATTAGTTTAAGAAAAAATATTAATAGTATTTATATATCACATGATTGATTAGTAATGGACAAGTATTACTAAATTTTTTTTATATAACTTTATTTGTGCAACATAAATAATAGATTTTCAGAAATTATCTGATTATAAAATATGATGAAATATCAATAATAATTATTTACCAGTGCACTCATTCATCCGTGTGTATGTAATAATACAAATGGATTTATTTTCACTAGATCCCAGATGTTTCTGAAATCCCAGTCATCTTGACGAGCGCCGTCACTTCAAATCATTGTGATTAGGAGTGCCAAAATATCAACCGCACTTTCCAAGCCTTATCACATTCACTATTATCCATAACTCCTTATAAATTTAATATTTTCTCAGGGAAGTATTACATAATATATATTTATACTTTTGTACTTATAAGTATATGTTTGTATGATATACATACATACATACATACATATATATATATATATATATACGCACACTTACATTTATGACTTATATTCATGTTTAAGGCTAAAGTTTATGTTAGGATTAAATGCTATGTATTACATAAACGTATATGAACTATTGATTTATCAAGATAATACATATATGTGGCACATACTCTTATGTGTATGTGTATATATATAGAAAAGCCTACCATCCCTTTAACTGAAATACATAAACAATATAGGAACTTTTATGAACAACGGGTGCACTAATCAAATGGCGAACTTAGGATTTATTATGTCGTTATAGGAACCCTTAAGATCGGGATTTAGTTGCTAAGGAACTATTTGGGTAATAACAATCTAAGTAAGTACGCTCAATCTATATAGTACAATTGCATATTTCTAATATGCTATGATACTTGTTTTTACTTATAAATCGAATTGTATGTGTGTATGTGATGCATGTGCTTGACTATAAAGTGCCTTATCGTAGTTGAGCTACGTGGTTGAATTTTACAATGATTCAAGTTGCTGAAACATGATGGAATGTCTGCAATGTGGTTGGTTACCAATAACTAGATACTAACATGACCTATTAAACTTTTAAATAGACATGCATCGCACTTGCACCCCTAGAACATATTACATATGCCACCAAATATAGACCTCTAAGAGAGGCAAAGGTTGTCTTTATTTTGACCTTTATCTAATTGAGTGACATGATAAAAAAATACAGTATGGTTGGGAACACATCATGCATCCGACATTATATTTGGATGGAGCCAAAGAGTCTCTATAGTATAAGCTTGGATTTGAAGTTATATGTTGTATTTTGGGAATCCAACTACTCAAAGTGGGGTTATTTTCTTTAGTCACACAATGGAACAAATATCATTGTGCAGATGACATAAACTTGTGTACATTGTACTTAATAACTGAATGATAACCCTATCTATTGATGTGAATTAGTAAATTGCTTATCTCCACGCATGTAATAAGCACTTGGTTTTGCTCACACTTTTATAGATTCGTTTGTAATGTTCAAGATGTCAATGAATAATCCACCACTAGTATGGGTATGTTTTTCCATTGGATTGGGTTTATGAGGCATGTGGGGAAAGGTTGTATGTATTGCAAGGAACATCTTTAAGATAAACTATGTGTAGTTTTTGAATGACCACTCTTGAGAGACTTATCAGAATCTTGTGTGTATATAAATACATTTTGACATGCACTAAATAATATTTTAAATTCCATCTCAATGTATATCTATATACGTATGTTTTTACAATCATTTTATTCTATTCACTATATATTTTGTTGATTGGCATGCTTTAGAGTGGTTTGGGTTGTGTAAGTCTTGTGTGTATACTAAACCTCTAATAATAGCTAATATTGTAGGATATTAGGATGGTATACATGGCAAGCTATTATGAAACAATAACATAGGACATGAAAAAGGTGTGAAACTTGACTAATAAAAGTTTTGCTATTTTATGGATCTTCACAAGGCTTCATAGTGTAGTGGTGAAGCTTGTGAAGCGGATAATGTAACATCCTTATGTGCCTTGTGAAATCTAGAAAGTTCCAAATTTAGACAGATTTGATGCTCCCTCGGTTTCTGTATTGATTTATGTCATATTACCATGTTTATATTAATGGGTGTCATATTAGATTCCTCAAACATTGACTACATGTAATTCTATATTTGAGTTTAATTGGATAATGCACTTTTCTGCATATTTTTAAATTCAAATACTTGATAAGGCCTTAGCTCATGTGACTTGAATGTTGTTTCCTTATAATTATCATTCTTCCAAGCTCATATTATATAATTAGTATTCTTAGTTAAAGATGATTTTTTTTTTTTTAGTTCTTCCCCCTTATTCCCTTATAATATATAGTTGAAAATAATAATGTAATTTGAATGCTTTTTCCTAAAAAAAAATGCCACTTTCCCACTAAAACTCATATAGTAATCATATGACGAGGAATTACCAGGATAAGTCGCTTATGGGTGTCTTGAAAATCAAGATGACCTACAAAGGAGGTTGCTGATTAGGTACCATAATCTCTTTAGCGCTATTGCAATTTATTAGAATGTACCAGATTTAAAAAAAAATGATAATATAGTCAAAATGTATATGTACCAGAATCAATTAATGGCTACCACAATTTGATAAATTGCACCAAAATATATACAAAAAATTTGGCAATAGAAACAATATGTACTTGTACTAGAATCTCTCAAGCGGTACCATAATTTGATAAAAGTTGGTAAAATAGACATCTTAAGGAGTACTATAATTTGATAAAATGTTCTAGAATAGGTAGGAAAAGTAAGCAATATGGGCAATTATGAATTTGTATCAAAATCGCTAATGTAGTACAACAATTTGATAAATTGGACTAGAATATGGAGAAAAGAATAATAATATAAGAACGAGCATTACCACAATTTAATAAAATATACCAAATTATTTGGTAAAGCTAGTAAAATAAGTGTACGAGGATGTCATAAGGATATTAGAATTTGATTAATTGTGCCAAAATAGGTAGAAAAGGTTGGTAATATGGGTAAATATGAACGTATATTAAAATCTCTTAAGTGGACCTATAATTTGGCAAATTGTATTAGAATATGAAGAAATATAGGTAATATGGGCAAAAGCGTTACCACAATTTAACAAAATATACAAAAAAATTTGGTAAACTTGGTAAATAGGTATACAAAATATTTTAAAGAGTTCCACAATTTAATGAATTGTACCATGATAGGTAGGAAAAGTTAGTAATATGGACAATATGAACATCTATCAGAACCTCTTAAGTAGTACTATAATTTGACAAAATGTACTAAAATATTTGGTAAAGTTGGTAAAAAGAATATTGTAAAGAGTACTATAATTTGATAAATTGTACTAATATATGGAGACAAGTTAATAATATGGGTAAAAGCACTACTATAATTTGACAAAATGTATCAAAATATTTGATAAAGTAGGTAAAAAGGATGTCTTAAGAAATATTACTATTTGACAAATTATACTAAAATACATAGAAAAAGTTGGTAAATTTGACAAATTATACTTGAATATATGGAAAAAGTTGGTAATATAGCAAATATGAATGTGTACTAGAATATTTCAAATAGTATCACTATGACAAAATTTACTAAAATATGGAAAAAAAAACTTGGTAATATGAGCAAAAATGCTACAACAATTTGATAAAATATACTAAAATATTTGGTAATTTTGGTAAAATAGATGTACTAGAATGTCCTTAGGAGTATTATAATTTAACAAATTATATCAAAATAGATAAAAAAAAAGTTGATAATATAGGCAAATATAAACATGTACCAAAATCTCTTTATCGATACAACAATTTAACAAATTGCATCGGAATTTAACAAATTCCACAAATTGTTGTCTATAATTTAATCCAACGACACTTAGATCATTGGCCCACATGCGTGACTTGAAAAAGAGTCTTCAAAAGGCGACTTGCCCTAATAACATCTTGTCATATGACATAAACAGTACTCTCACATATAAGATGAAAATTTTTCAATTTCTTCCTCCTTATTTCTATCGAATGTATAGATGGCAAAATAAATAATCTCTTTAAATGTAATGCTTTAGCCCCATAATGCTTGGTTAGTCATGGACCATTTTATTAACTTGAATGTATTCTCTATCTTGATTTTATGATCCACTGTTACTTTTATCTCAAATACTTGTGGAATTTAGTAACTTGGATAATGCATAAAATGAGAAAAAGAAGTGCAAAAAGATAGAGAAGAGGAAGACAAAGAAAACTCTATTCTCGACTAATTAATACTAACAAAATGCACTTGTATTGTATGTGCAAAATTTAATTCAAGCAACATAAAAACATTTTTGGCATAACAAAATGATTCAATATATCTATAATCGTTGAGTGAAGGAGAAAATAAGGCATAAATGCACAAAGAAAATGAGTGTAATACAATTATTGAATCAAATTACATAAATGGACGATGATTTAAAAAAGGAAAAATTAATAAATAAGCAATTTGAAAAATTAATGTAATAATAATAAAAAAAGAATAAATAAAATAGTAACTAAGAATATGCTAATAGCATTTAATTAATTTAACAAAGAAGTCATTATTTGCCTATAAAAATAGTGTAGAAATATTAATTGAAAATTTTTATACATAGCAAACAAGAGAGAAATATACTTAAATAATATCATCTTTTAAAAGAATTCGCGAAATAAGGTTTCCACAAAAATTATTTCAAAAATAAATTTTGAAGTCGTGAACCTTACACACCCCTATAATTTTGCCAAATTAAAGGCAAGGGTAGGGTTCACACCTTTAGTTTTGCAAATTTTTTTTTTTGTTTAAATGCGAAATGAAGGTTGGTAACTTTTAAAATAATGAATTTTTGTAGGAATTTTTTAATGTAAATTATTGTAATATTTAAATTTATGGAAATTAATTTTTTAATTGTTATGTAAAAATTTAATGTTTTTTAAGACAATAAAAGAAATAATTTGAGGAATGTTATAATTGAAAAAAAAATCGATAATTTCTAAAAAAATTTAGAAATAACTGTGAAATGTGTGGAAAGGAGAGTAAAAAAAAAATATTTATTACAAGATGTAAAGAAATTATAAAATTAGAAATATTAGTGTACAAGAATTGTCAACATCCATAAAAGGTGCCCCTCCTATTGCATTATAACTAACTGGATAAAATGGTCAAGGGTTTATCTAATTTGTAAAATGAAAAAAGAAAATATTAACATTATACAGATAATGATCCAATATCATAAACAAGAAAGGGTAAGCAAAGATTGAATTAATAATGTGGTCAATTATGCAATGTTTACTATTGTCGTGTCAATATGGGCACGTTTTTCTATTATGGCCTTCCTTTTAACAAAGTCTACATGTGATTCTATCTAGACACTCTCTAATGTCTATCTCCATGTGGTATTGTTTTCACCTCAACTTCCCCTTTTTTCGTACAAGCTTTGGTTTTGGACAAAGTAATGGGAATTGTACTAGCTACCAATCAATGTTGTCGCCTATTGGCAAGAAGTGAGTCTTATGTGTGAGCTCCATATGCGTCCATTTGTATCAATCCGGTATGGATGCTGAAATATCGAGCTTGATTGAAGCACCAACTGCATAAGCATGGGAGCATAGGATTTGGTATATTTGCTACTTTTGGCATGTGCATGCATTGTAACCAAAGTCAACAATGTGCATTTAGCCCCTTCCCCTCAACCCACACGCTACACGACTACTACCGATGAACATTTCAAAAGTTTTAGCCTACATGTTGTACTTGATGACTCTGTGATTGCTAACTTATGAACTTTATCCGTTTATCTTCTTGGTGGCATATCTAGTGAAGATTCTCCCCTTTATCATATTCTTAAGTGCCTTTGAATGCTTCTTGACAAAGTATTCGACATAATTATAGAAGGTCTTCACCAAAGCAGTCACGAGTAACCCCTAAGCTCTTTTCAAGACGAAGTTGTAGCTTTTGACAATGCTGGAGGTCATATACCCAAACCAAAAGTAATCATCATGAGCCAGTGTCCACTTTTGCACTGACACGTCGTCAAACCACATCGGGGCATCAGGCTTAATGTTCCCTACCTAGTCCATCAAATAGTTTAGTTTCTCGAGCTTGTGCTTGCAACCCGACATATGTAACCAACTTCTTGCACTACTTATTTTTGTGTACTTTATTTGCAATGTGTCATAAATAAAACTACTACACTACGAATAGAGGGTGCTATCCATTATGTTGGGCTTCAATTGCCATCTTGATGCTAGCATGTTTGTTTGATATGAGGCAAATGGGTTCACGACCTTCACAATCTCCAATGACATGTTCCTTTAATTTTCTCAAAAATTAGCCTTATGTTTCAACTGTCTCGTCATCTACTAGAGCAAATTCCGACGGGAGTATATGGTTATTTCCATTAATGCCATAAGCAATCAACAACTTATGTGTATACTTCCAATATAAAAAAGTTCTGTTGATGGTAACAGCTAGTCTTAGATGTCTCCGGGCTACAATGCATGGCTCGAATGCCCAAAAAAACCACTTAAGAATGGAAACCCCGGAGTAGTCGATCTTCTTCACCCCCAATTAACCCATGTGCTAGGATTTGTATTTTTTATGGCATTTAGAAGCCTAGGGAGCTCATTATAAGACTTCTCCTAATTCCCATAGACATGCTTAATAACCTATTTCTTATGTCACCTGTTGATTTTGTAACCAAATTCCTATTTGATAACAGAAGCAAGCTCCATAACCTTCATATCAAGATTGTCCATGACAAGCTTCACAAACTAGCCTACAAGAAGATTGCAATCTAACTGCGGGTGATCTTAACTTATTATGGGGTTGATGCGTGTCTGTGGACATTTTAATCCGATAACTACGAATAACCCCTTCAACATTTTCTTTCGAGCTCGAAGCCTTTACTTACATCCGTCCTCTCTTTTTGATATGATAGACAAACCAAAGCATCAAATTATATTCTACAACGGTAAAGTTGCAATGGTTCTTCACATGGTAAGCCTTAACTGTTTGAACTACTTCTACTTTTGCCCTGAATCTCATTCCCCTATAGAACTCATCGCTATTGTTGGAACCACTACACATTGCATTTTGATCCTACTCAAAATAGATGTAATCGTTATCATCACCAACATTGTAGTATGGAACATGATCTCTAATTGCCAAACTAGGTTGTTCAGCTATAGCTGACTTGTATATTGCCTGTACCAAGTACACAGGTACGACTAGAGGATCATCTTTAGATACATCATCTCCATCTGTTTCATTGTCATCATCCTCCTCCGTAAAGCTCTTGTCATACTTAGAACCATCATCCTCAACACCTGTCCCAACATTGGTGTCCATTGCAGTTTTAGCTCCCAACTGCACCATGTAGGGATCATGTGACTCTGGTTGTTATAATACCCAAGTAACTTCTCTATTTACTTCATTCTTATAACTCATCAATGCCTCTTCCACATGGGATCCAACATATGCTTCGAATGTCGATGGCTTAGGAGGCATTTCTTCCACATTATACAAGGAATACGGGTGTCCACTTTCTTGGAATGTTTGCCGATGCAAGAGACCCTCCAAATCTTCAAAAATTCTAACTTACAACTGTTGTATGCCATGATCTCCAACCAATTCAGCCATTTGAATGAAATTTTCAACATTATCATCATTTTTTATTGCCATCAAGGCATAAGATAAATTGCATCCATGGAAAATAAGATGTCTATGAATTATCTTAACCCCCACTCTAGTTGGATCAATTCCAATACTTCAGCATATTTTATTCAAGAAATGGGTGTAATTCACATTTTTCCTCACATATGCTATCTTAACCCCCACTAGGTTTGCGCCTTTAATACATATTGTACTAAAGGCACATACACTATTTATGCCTTTAATTTTGCAAAATTTGGCAAAACGGAAGGCACAGGTAAGATCCGTGACTTTAAAACTTATTTTTAAAATACTTTTTGTAGGTATCCTATTTCGCAAATTTTTTTAATAAATAATATTATTTAAGTATATTTCTTGCCAAAAAAAAAGATATTCCATATAAAATAATTCTACTATCTAGTAATTAAATCGTTAAGCTCTTTATACATGAATTAAAGGGTCACCCTTTTAATCCTAAAAAAGGATATTTGATGAAAAAGCATTTTGACTTGGTCCAATATGGGCTGTTCTTGTTCAATTGATTTCTTAACTGAAGTACGAACATCAATAAAACTACAATGTTGGATTTTTTTCCCCGTATATTGAAAATAATACAAGCTCCACTCCCTAAGACACACTACCTCCAACATTGTAGTTTTTTTTTCCCCGTATATTTAGATTTTTTTTTGGCAATGTATACGGGGAAAAGAAAGCCTCTGAATTTTATATATTTTCCACATATTAAATGATTGACTATAAATATTACAAAATTTGTACCTCTTTTATGGCTATTAAGTATTGCTAGTCAAATGCCTGAATAGGACGATGAGGATGGAGATACCCATGGATTGTTTAACGAATTTTCAATAGTCGAAACATAAATTCCAACACATGATTACTTTGCTTGATAAATAAATAACCAATTGATAAAGTCTATTTCACATCTCATATAACATATCAAGACAATTCATCTCCATAGAATTTACGCGTAGCTGTTAAGAACCTAAATAAAAAAAAATCAAATCAAATCAAACCTCGTAGACATGGAATAGGGTGGAAAAGAGGGAAAAAAAAAAAGAAACATTGTCCTCAATAATCCCTTGTAGTATCAACCTTAATAATATACCGGATTATGGCAAACAAAATATAAAATAAAATAACACAGTCAACTTATAAATCAATTAACTAATAAAAAATATAAATAGTAAAAAAAAATAATGTTAACTAATAATTAACCATGATTATAATATTACCTAATTATTTGTAATCTTTATGCAATTTATACAATTTAACATCTATATGAAATAAACATGAAATAAGATATAAACTAGACTATTAAACATTAATTTTCATACCACTCTAATGAGAACTATCACAAATTTATGATTTATAATATTAGTTAATTGTTTGTAATCCCTATATGGTTTATAAAATTTAAGACCTGTATAAAATAAACATGAAATTAAGCATTAAATATCATACCACTCCAATGAGAACCATCACGACTTCACAAAACTGTAAATATGATTCGCCTATTTCTTTTATATTATCTCTATTCTCCAATGCAGTCAGGACATGGAGAGTCGAACTTTGTGCACAAAGCAATCGTCACCTTGCTTGAGAAACAAAGTGTTGTAGACGCATTCATTTCATAATTTTTTAATTGTAAATAGGTTTTTTAATTGCTATTCATGAATGTCTGTCGTTGAGTTAGAAAAGGTAAATTATAAAAATATTACTTATGTTTTTGCATTTTTGTAGAGAGGTGATCTGAATTATTTTTTTGTATGATCTAAGTTAATTTTTTTTTTTTTTACAAACTGATGATCGAGTATTATAAAAATATGTTAATATTATTTAATATATATATATATATATAAGGATACATGTCAGCACTCCATTAATTAATATAATAAAAACATTATTAAATACATTTCAACCTAAAAACAAAAAATAAAAAATAAAAATTGAAGGTCCTTTTCTAACCACTCTTGGTCTTGGGATGGCTGGAAAATGGCCAAAAAATGTAGTGTGGGTTGCAACCCACACATGATGGTGGACAATGGCCATCATTGGGAGTTGCCTAATCCTCTTCTGGTGGTCATTGACCATCTCGGCCTTGGGGTTGTCTAAAAAAGACTTTCAATTTTTTTTCTTATTTTTTATTTTTTTTTTAATTTTTCAATTCAAATTTATTTTATGTTAATTTTTATTATATTAATTATTTTTCACCAATTGAATGTTGACACATATTCCTTTATATATAAAAAATAATATCAATACTTTTTCATAAAATTTGGGTCACATATTTATAAATAAATTAATTTTTCTTGACAAAAAGACAAAAAAATAGGTAATGTTTTTGTAATTTACTTGACTACAAAACGTGCACTTGGCTACACACAAAAAAGTCGGTTTGTTTTGTCGCGGAATTAGAAAATGCATACTTGGCTATACGCAAAATAAATAAATAAAATAATAATAATAAAAAAAAGAGCAATCAGTTACTCTTTTATGAAAAGTAGCATCATAATCCCGTCTTGTACTAAGAAAATAAAAATAAATACAGCCCAGTGCAGTATAGGGATTAGAATCTAACCTGCGCGTACTATAGGAGAACTAGCACTACAAATTACTGTTGGCTTGATCTGGTGGACGGTTTCCTGGTGAGAGGAAAGTCGAATTAAAGGTTTTTAGCTTAATATTAATAAATAATAGACTAGTAGATGTGCATCCGTGTTGTGTATATGTAAAATAAAAATAATTATTTCAATACTAATCAATAAAATATAAATATTTTGTAAAAAGTAATAAATCGATATCTTTTTTTAATCAACACTCGTTAAAGATATTAAGAAAAAGCAAAGTATGATAATGTTCTTTAAGTAGGGTGAGAGGAAGACTAATTAGATAAAATCATCTGAAACTAACTAAAATTTTCAATAGAAGTTAAAGTAATAATTTTATATATTACACCAAAAACTCTCTTCTCCTTAAATAATATAAATAAAATTATATTGTAGAATTTTGTTGCTATGCTATACCTTAACTATAAAAGCCTGCATTCATTTTCATTAGAATAAAACTGCTCCTCTTTAGATCTATTTAAATAAGAAAATACGCTTGTTTTATTTTACTTTAAAAATTCTTTTTCCTTAACATTCATGTAGAAACAAAAAAAAAAAAAAAAGAATTTGGGTTTTGCTTTTGAGATCAAGATGTGCTGGCCCTCTCTTGTTAGCAACGAAAACTAGTTACCATTCTTCTCTTTCAACAAATAAATGTGTATCATCTTGTGAATTAGTAATTGATTATAAGTAAACAGTAAAATTCAACTACCCAATAGTAGCTACGCCTTTAACATAGCAAATGAATAAAATAAAATATCAAGTCCTTATACGAATAGACATAAATTTAAACTCCTAAAGTTACAAATTTCGAAGTCCAACAAAAAAAAAAAAAAAAAAAGTCTAAATCGCAATCCACTTCAACATGTAAATAATTTCTACGCAAACTAGAAATTGAGACTTCACACAAATCAGTAACCCGTCGTATCCCCCAAAATGACAAACACTTTCAATAAATCAAACAATTTCTAAATTACTAAACCACCATATAATTCCATTAGACTCCATGAAAGAATGAGAATTTCTAATAAATTAATATACAAAATTTAAACACGTTCTATTTGAAACACCAACGTCACCATTAGGATGACCTCTTTCGTTTATTTCATTTTCATTTTCATCACTTGGCTGTGCATCCTTCCTGCACACACAAGTAATCACCAGCTGCCATCTCACCATGTTTTGACTTCCCAAAAACCGTTGTATCTTCGCATTTTGCTCTTACTTGGAACGTAAACTTAGGGTGTGTTTAGTTATCGGTTTAAGGTAAGTATGGTAAGAGACTGGTTTGTCGGTTGTGTTGAATCCATACCCTCTGCCAAACCTGGCGGTGAAAGATTTATTAGGGGTGATTTTCTCCGTGAATATTATAGGCCAATATGGCCATAGGCCCGAAGACTTACCTCATCAAAATTTAGTGTTAAATTAAGAAAGTGCCTAAATTAATTGTCTTAGTTTAAGAAAGTGATCTAACTCTCTTTAAGAATACACACCACTAATTTTTTAAAAAATAAAAATGGTGTCTTGAGGAAATATTAACGTGCCTAGAATAGCACACTACTCCAATGTTATAAAAAGGGAATTGCTCCAATTAGATAATGCATCCAATACTCTCTATAAGCTTGGTTGCCATGCCATTATAATACTTTTCTAACTTCAGCATCGAAGTCCGATCATCAAAGACACCTCCAGTATTTGATAGCTTAAGTCCAAGACTAGCTTACGACAAAAAGTGTAACCCACATTTGGCACCCAACATCTATGGCTTGAGAACTCATCGTAGCTAGCACCAAAACCACAACAAGATCAAGGAGGAATTTTGGAAAAAAATGCTATTGATGATTGAAACCCACCAATTAGATCGAGCAACCCACCCCTAGTACCATTAGCACCTCTAGTGCAACAAACTAATGTCAAGGGCAATGAAGACAGGATTGTACATCTTGAGTGACAACTGTTAGAACTGGTGGCTAAGAATTCACACTTGTACGACCAAGTAAATGAAATTCACAAACACTCCTAGCATCATTCTCAATGATACAATCAACGAATTGGGTGACAGTGTGTCACAACACAATGGGAACACATCACAACAACAGAATTGAGCTACTCTTTTGAGGGGTGAGCTACACAATAATAAGAATAACACATTCGTGGTGTAATCAACACATTCTTTAGTTGATTTTTCCTTCGATGACATTGATAATATGATTAAACACCTCAATGAGATCAAAGATACTTAAGAAGCTTGAGCCATAAGACATGTTCACCATTAACAACTCTCCCTTTACATGGGAAATCTAGGATGAACAACTCCCAACACATATCCATATTCCTCGAATGGAGTTTTACAATAGAACTACTAACCCATTTCAACACCTGAGTTACTATATTGCTTAAATGACCCTCCTCGATGTATCTAACACCATCACTCAAAAGCTTTTCCAAGTACCTTGAAAGCTACCTATACTTAGTATAGATGCCTCAAGCCAAACTCCATTGCAAATTTCAAGGGGCTTGTAATATATTTTTATAAACACTTTCTAACTAGTAAGATGCTAAAGCATGACTCCTCAACACTCAACTTGATAAGACAAAAGCAAGATGAAACACTTTGTGACTATATCTTGAGGTCCAATAGGGCCATGCTTGAAATTCCCAATATATACATGAGTGTCACCTTGAACATAGTTGTTAATGGGGTCAAAGACCAATCCCAGTTCTTTTATTCTTTGACACTCCATAAGCAAAAGAATTTTAAAGAGTTTCAAGAATGTGCAGTCGACTACATTGTCTAAGAAGATGGCATATTGGCAAGGAGACAAGTCAAGTAAGAGTCCTCAAATAAGAAAAAGGAGGGGGTGGGGGGCAAGGACCAACCCTCAATAAAAGACAAGTCTAGTCTTAAGGTTGATAATAATGGGTTTGCTCGAAATGAAGAAGGTAGCAAAAAGAGAACCATTCCTTTCTACTAGTGGCACACCCCATTCAACAAGCCCCAAGCTGAGATAAAATGTCATACAATTGGGAATTGCACATAGCTGAAAAATGCCTTAGAGCATCTCATTCGATGAGGTTACCTACATGAATGTATTATATAGGCTAAATGCCCCCTAAATCAAGGTCACTATACAGAAGGTGAAAGAGAGCAAGAGCTAGAAGCTTGTCCAACATGATGAACAATCAATAAGATAGTGGGTAAACTAGCTTACCCTCCTATAGATTTTGTCTTGCAGGTTGTGACTACCTAAAGTTCCTTATGAAATGTCGAACCAAGGTAAGTACCATCGCAAAGCTAAGGGTAAGGGATTAGTGGGAAGAAAGCAAGGGTTAGAATATTTGTAGAAATTGATAGACTTGGGCCTATAATGTTTGTAAATGTTTGTATTTGATCCAATAGGATCTTGGGTGTACTTGTATGTAATGGGACCCTTTTGAGACCTTCTATTGATATGGTTGTCAAATGTTTCTGTTGAGCACGGAACTTACGAGATTAGAAATGAATAAATGCTCAAGGCATTCTAGTGTTATTATTGTGATTAAACAGGTTTTGTTACTTGAGTTGTGACGCTTCATGATTATTTAACAGAGGTTGGGCAATCGTAGCGGGTTGTCATGTGAGTACCTAGAGAGGGGCGTGACATGATTTGTGCTCAATAATGTCTCATTATACCCAACTATTTCACAAAAAAAAACTGCAATTGAAAAAGGGGTCCCACGATGGGTAAGCTAAAACCCAATACAATATATACCAACAATTATAACATGCCATGTCGAAATACAAACACAAACATGATGCAAACTAGATATTCAAGCACCAAATTATTATTTTTCATACTAGTCATTCATGTACACAACTCTAGATAACACAAGATCCACATGGACATAGCTATACTTATAATACATATATGCATATACGACAGTAGGTACTCTCTAGTATCCAGAGTCCATGAGTTTAAAATTTCATGAGTTCTTATAATACATATATACATATAGAATAATTAGTACTCCCTACTATCCATAAGTCTATGAATCCAAGCATCCTAAATCTACCCAGATCATCTCAGTATACAACTCCATTAAGGACAACATCACATACCGGTCATCAAGGTGAAATCCTATGATTATCAACATTTTTGGTTTCTTAGACCTAGCCAATCACAATCACACAATTAATCAATTTCAATTTTAGCTCAAGTTGGTTTACATTTCTAATCTAAAACAGCTTAAGTTGGTTTACATTTCTGGTCTAATAGCACAATCAACAAACATAGCATATGTGTACTTGATAAGCAACGAACATTCTTTTCACAACTTTGAAATCTCTTAAACCTCAAACCTATTCAAATAAATAAACATAAATGCTTAGAGATCTTATAACAACTATCTTAATTTACTTTTAGGTATTTGAATAGGTTAAGAGAAGTTAGGAATTGAAATTAGCAAAAAAAAACTTGTCTTTAGAAAACATAGGTTTAACACATCCAAGTACACAAGTGTGTTCTCATCTGTGTACTAGGTATGTTATCTACATAGTGGGACACATATAGGTACATAGCCATGTCTCTTGCCCATATACCCTACTATTCAATTTGTGATTTCTAGCATGGTCGCCTAACTCTCATAAGTGGTTGTGTACTTGGGTGCAGCACAACTGTGTTGTGCCTGTATGTTTAAGGAATTTCCCAATATTTTGTGAAACTAACATTCTCTTCAAACTCTCAAATGTCCTTATCATGATTATCCTCCAATCCTTCCTACATTTGCAAATCTTGTATTCCCATACTTAATTTACAACGACATTACTCTTAATTTCATTCCAATTCTACTAAATTTAGAGAACTTACTTGAATTTTCATCATTTGAATAATCTCCCAAATTCTAATTATTGTGGACACCAAATCATTCTAACATGGTTTGAATTGTCTCAACATTTGAAGTTTTGTTCTAACTCTTTTCTCACACTAATCATTCGTGTGTCAATTTGTTGAATCAACAGTTGCCTTCTTTTCTTAGGATTTTTCCTCACTCTTGGAATTCTATAATGTGCAATGTGGGGAAAAAGGTTAGAAGGACACATATTGGTCTATTTATACTTTCCTCATTAAATGACTATAGTTCTCTCGTTATTAAGTCCTTTTTTATTTTCATTAATCCTAATCTTATTATTTTTATATTTTTTTTCTCAAATTTAAAAACTATTATCTAATTTATTTTTTATTATTGCATTATTAATTTTGACATGTCCTTAGGGAATTCTACTTACTAAATACCTTCAGTCTAACCCTCTAGAGTTGTAATCATGTTAGGAAGAACGCTGCTTCTTGTTTTACTATTTAGGACATGCACATGTAGTGCCATGGGTAATCCTCAATTTATCCCCTCCTTTTGTGGTAATAATACCATCAGAAATCCCTTTCAATTAAAAACTGATCCTATGATATGTGGCCATCTCGAGTATGGATTAAGCCGTGAAAATAATCGCACAGTTTTGTACTTAGAAGAAGGTAAGTATTATGCGAAAATCAATAAATTATGACAACTTCCCGATCAGGATAGTTGATGCTGGATTGCAGGAGGGTTGTTCCTCCATGCCTTATTCTTCTTTCCATTCCTATAAATGTGATAAATATGAAAGCAACAGTATACATGCCTGTGGTCGCTTGATTTGTTATAGAAATTAAACTGGGACTAGAAAAATATACTATATGCTACGTTTTTTTTTCCTCATTAACACAAAAATGTTTCTTTTCACTTTTCTGGCAAATATATTGTAATTTGTGTACAATGTACCAAGATACCTTTTTTATATTTATGAAAATTATTAATCAAAGACAAGTATTTATTATATTTGTATACTTGTCTATTCATATGTATTTTACAATAAAGTCCCATGAATAATTAAAATTTAGAATATATCTAGAATAAGAACAAAGGCATATTATTAGTGGGATTTCATGACATCTTATTATAAAAAAGTTGCCCTTGATCAAGTAAATATCTAGAGGAGACATAGATATTTAGACAAACATATTGTATGACTATGGTCATTCTCACTAGACTTAGAAAAATATATTCAAGTTATACATGTGGGTGCCTATAGTTAAATGGGTATATGGGACACAACCTACTAATAGAAAATACCACACGTTTAATGTTATTGATTTCTCCTTAATTTGAAGGAATGCAAATAATCTTTAGACTTAAGACCTTGATATATCCTATATATGGAATGTTGTAGTTTAATACCATTAAACACAATCTAGATTTTATATTGTAAATAGTATGCTTATTAGGTATGATATGAAATATAGAGAAGATAGTGATAAGTCAAGATAAAATTTATCATTTTCTTGGATTGGGAAATCGATATCCCTAGCCACTTGGCTAAAATAAGAGTAACATATAAGTTTGTAGTTATGGTAAGTTTTATTGAATCTAATTTCTTTTGAAAACTAAATAAAATGATTAAACATTAATGACATGACATATAATGAGTTAACCAGGAAATCTTTGATGAAGAGATTTAATTATGTAGTAATGGATGGCCAATAATTATGATTGAGTTTATTATATTAATTTCTCCCTTCCAGCACACGTCTAATGATAACAGCATTGTTCATCATGTCACTTGCCAATGAGAATTCTTTTTTTCGGTACTTTTTCTTTAAAAAAGTGATATATCTTTTTGTCAACATATATATACTGTGAGAATGAAAGAGAATTATTAACTTTTTATAAAGACAACTTTGATTTCTAATTCGAGTTATCTAGCAATATAAGAATTAAAAATTTATTCCTATAATCATATAAGTTGACATCATTAAAGGAATTACATTTGAAGTACTTGTGGCGAACACAATCATACTTAACTCCACCTCCATGAGAAAAATGACATTTTTTTTTATATAAAGAATGGGTAATCCTTTCTTTAAAACTAATGAACTTAATAATTTTATTTTATTTTACATGTTATACATGAATTCTACGATAAGTTTTCTAGAAAATTTTTACTTCCACTATGCTTTTCGTACTACAAAACCTAGTAGTGGTATTAAAGTCTCTTGTGATTAACCTAGAATTAATTCATGGAAAGATTGTTTATAATCTTGGTATAATATAAAAATAATTTTGGGGGGCAACTGTCACATTTAGTATCTAAACTTTATTTATTTTTATAATTAACCATCTTAAATTTCAAACTATCAATTTACTATCTGAATTTTGCTTATCTTTATAACTACCTAAACTTTTCTTTTTTATATAATTAATTAGCTGAACTTTACTTATTTTTGTAATTAACTATCTCATCTAGATACAATAAGAGATATAAAAAAGTTTGTAAATAGTAAATTAATACTTTTAAACTTTAGATAACTAATTACAAAAATAATAAAAATTAGGTACCAAATTTGATATTTATCCAAATTTTTAGCATGCTTTAATTTATGGATTTATTTTGAAACATGGCTAATTATGATCTGGCATCGGAAGTTTATACATGGTGATTTTAATATGCTTTTGAAGTCAGTTTTTTGATTGTTGCCTTGAGCCTTTTTTTTTTTTCTTCCGATAGCAATCAAGCATTGATACTATGGAATATAGTATTTTAATGACTTTTGATAACCATTTCCGTACTTGTGGTAGAGATCATGGCAATTTTGTGTTGGGTCATTGAAATCTATGTTTACATTGTCAAGGCATTTGAACTTGAAAAGTCCTTGTTAATTCATTGAATAAAATTAGATAAATTCTATACAATGCTTTTCTCTGAATGGTTGAGGCTAACAGAAATCCGTTTTTTGTGCCTTAACGTTATAAGGACTTTGGCATAGCAAAATTTGTATTGCTATAATGCTTCAAGTTTTTTGGACTAGAAAATTTTCACAAATAAAAGGGTATGACTAATTGTGAAATTTTGGTATTTCTAATCCTAAGTTTTTGTCAAGATCATAACAATTATTTTGAAATAATTTGTTGACATTGTTTATACATTTTATGGTAATTTTTGTATTGTTCATGATGATAGGCCTTGGATTGAAAGGACAATGTGTGAACAACCATTGGTTTTGTTAAATAGGACCCACGCGCCTTTTGGTGGGTTGAGTTTGAAAAGCTCTGCTTCTACTTTAATTT
Source organism: Laguncularia racemosa (assembly GCA_037954665.1). NCBI lineage: Eukaryota > Viridiplantae > Streptophyta > Magnoliopsida > Myrtales > Combretaceae > Laguncularia > Laguncularia racemosa. Next base: position 5,082,570 of record JBBMOL010000040.1, read on the forward strand.
TTATTTTCCAAATAGGTGTATTAGAAAGTTATAATATTTATTACTAGAAATGGAAGGCTAGAAGCCCTTTTTATTATTCAAGACACATAGAAGCTACAATCAAGTTACTGGATGTTCAATCCAATGACCCTCAAGCATGCGCCTAGGCTTGGCCTATACACTTTTGGATGGCTCATGATCATTGCATTATTGTTTAGTTATTACTGTTATTTAATTATTTTTATGCAAACATTTTTTATTTTAATTGATAGTATTATACATGTTGGTAAGACATAAATTCAAATCCGATAATTATATTAAATCAAGATTAATAATACCCTCTAGTTATAAATTATAAATAATCATGATTTCATGTGAGTGAGCACAGCTCAGTTGTAGGCTTACACTAAATTACTATAACTTTTATATTTTATTACTGGGTTGACTTAATTTAAATTGTTAATTTGTTAGCTTAGCTAAGAGGTTGACAATTCAATGGGTAAGTGTTGGGATTTTACAATATGGATTTATTTTAAAAGTAAGGGGAAAATACAAAAAGACCCCCCTAAACTTTGTCCAATGTGCTAATACACTTTCTAAATTTTCAAATATTGCAAATTACCTTTGTAAACTTTAATAAATTGAAAAATTACCCCTCAAAGATGCAAATAACCTTGCTAAACCTTGATTTTGGTGTAGAGCATCCCCTTAAACTTATCAAAATGTGCTATAATACCTCATAAACTTTTACTTTTGCTTTTTTTTAAAAAAAAAAAAAACTATAAAGGCTAATGTTCTTTATATTGTCGTCGGGGTGGGGGGTTGGTGTGGGTTGTGGTGGGGGTTGTAGTTGTGGTGTAATTTATAAAATTTGAAAATTTAGGGGGCACATCTACACCTATGTCAAAGTTTAGGGGAGTTATTTGCAATTTTACCTTAAAACTAATTAGCTCAACAATAAATCTAAAAGTTGTATAGAGTTATGATTGGAAAGTTAATTAAGGCCTACCTAAAATAAAAAAAAATATAATATATAAGTGCGGCTCAATTGTGTATATATTAATTTTACTTAGGATCTTGGATCTGCTAAGGAACCTTTAAACAAGGTTATTTAAATCCTATAGAGAGGGCTATTCAATTTGAATAAAATAGTGGAAGTTTTTATAAAGACCTTTTTATTCATAAATATTGAAACTTTGCATTTACTTTATGAAGATCTAAAATGGCAAACAATAACAATTTGTCACTACGATCTATATTTGATAAAGATAATCTCCTTATTGAACCAAATTTTCTAGAATGGCTAAGGAAGCAAAATATTGTCCTTAGGCAAGATAGGAAATTGTTCATCTTAAAAGAGGAAGAGATTAAAGAATAAGGTGAGGATGCTACCATAGCATAATATGAGCAGTATTAGAAGTACCTAAAGGACTTTATTGATGTCCACTGTCTCATGCACTCTGTAATGCCATCTGAATTGTAGAAGCAACATGAGAATATGTCTACTAAAGAGATATATGCTCACTTTCAAGAGCTATTCCCAAAGAGTGCTAGGGTCGAGTGGTACAATATGTCCCAAGCCCTATTTAACTATAAGAATATTGAAGGGAGCCAAGTTAGGCCTCATGTATTTAAGATGATAGGGTACATAGAGAGGCTCAAGAGCTTAGGCTTTGTGCTAGAGGACAACCTGGCCATTGATATGATATTGTCTTCTTTACTAGATTCCCTCTCCCAATTTGTCATGACTTTTTATATGAATATGGAGAGGTCTTCAAAAAATTTGCTTACAATGCTAAGGACAACAAAAAAAGACATGAAGTCTCAGACAAAGGCACCTCAACAAGTTCTAATGATTGGCAAGTCTAACAAGATAAAGGTTAGTGGAAATGATATTTACATGGCCAAACAAGCAAAGAAAGGTGGATAGCCTAAGTTGAAGAGGGGCAAACAAAAGCCCAATTCTATTGAGAAGGATGTGGTTCGTCTTTATTGTAGCAAGAAAGGCCACTAAAAGAGAAATTATACTACATTCAAGAGAAAGTTGTCAAGTGAGGGTAACACCTCAAGTATCTTTATGATTGAATGTAGTCTCTTTATTTCTTCTGCATGGGTTATAGATACAAGATGTGGTTCTCATATCCATGTCAGTTTATAAGGTTTAAATGAGAGTAGGAAGTTGTCTAATGGAGAAGTGGATCAATGAGTAGCTAATGGAGCTAGAGTTGCTACTTTAGCTATAGGAACTTATACCATTTCTTTACCTAGTGGACTTGTATTAAAATTGGACAATTGTTACTATGTTTTTAATTTCACCATGAACATAATTTCGATATCATATTTAGGCAACAAGGGATTCTTTTTTTTTTAGTTAAAAAAATTGTTCATTTTATTTGAGTGATATGTTTTATGGTGATGGAATATTGGTTAATGGCCCTTATATTCTTAATACTAGTAATCTTGTTTATTGCATTAGGGCTAAGAAATAGAAAACACGTGATTCAAATTTAACTTACTTATAGCATTATAGACTTAGCCATGTAAACGAGAAACACTTAACTAAACTTCATTCTAGAGGGTATTTGGATTCACTTGATTTTTAATCCATTGATACTTGCAAAGAATGTTTACAAGGCAACATGGTTGAGAAATCTTTTACCAAGAAAGATGGAAGGGCAAAGGAGTTATTAGAACTCATACACAGTGATGTGTGTTGGCCACTATAAACTTAAGCTAGAGGTGGATTTTCTTACTTTATGACTTTTACTGATAAATTGAGTAGGTATGTATATATCAACTTAATGAGGCATAAGTCATAAACTTTTGAGAAATTGAAAGAATCTAAAAGTGAAGTAGAAAATCAACTTAGCAAGAAGATAAAAACACTTTAAAGTTAATAGAAGTGGAGAATATTTTAGCCAAGAGTTCATTGACTACCTAAAGAAGTGTGGAGTAACTTTACAATTAACACCTCCTGGAACACTAGAGTGGAATGGTGTTTCTAAAAGGATAAAACACACTAATGGATATGTTTAAGTTAATGATGAGTCAGACAAGTCTTCCTTTAACCTTCTAGGGTTACGCTTTGGAACTAGCAACATATATACTTAACTAGGTTCCAACTAAGGCTATAGATAAGACACTATATGAACTATGATTTGGAAAGAAATCCAATTTGTCTTATCTCAAGGATTAGGTTGCGATACTTATGTGAAAAGTGGATTCTTTGATAAGCTTGTAGTAAGATCCATTAAATGTACATTTGTTGGATATCCCAAAGAAACTAAGCGTTAGTACTACTTTTATCTCTCAAGAGAGCATAAAATTTTTGTTGCTCAATACATTACGTTCTTAGAAGTTTATTTCTAAAGAAAGTAGTGGGAGTAAAGTAGATCTTGAGGAAATTCAAGATTCCACAAACGAGTTAGAACATGAGTAATTGGATATAGAAAAAAACGTTACAAGTACTTGTGGTGCCACAACCAAAGATTTCTCTTAAAATGTAAGAATTGTGTAGGCCAATAAGAGTACATTGAGAACTTAAAAGACTAAATCTACTCATGACACACTAAGAAGTTGTACTACTCATTGAGAATAATGAGCTATTAACATACAATGAAGCAATTACTTCACCAGACTCTAACAAATGGCTAAAAGTCATGAGATCTAAAATGGACTCCATGTATACCAACAAAGTATGGGATTTGGTGGATGCACCGATTAGGGGAAAACCTATAGGGTGCAAGTGGGTCTTTAAAAAGAAGATTGACATGGATGGGAATATAAGTACCTATAAGGCTAAGCTAGTTATGAAGGGTTTTACCCACCATCATGGAATTAACTATTATAAAACCTTTTCACCAGTAGCAACTTTTAAGTCTATTTGAATCTTGCTAGCAATAGCAATTTACAAGGATTATGAGATTTGGCAAATAGATTTCAAGACAACTTTTCTAAATGGAAAGTTAAAGGAGGAAGTAAACATGGTACAACCTTGTGGTTTTGTAATGTCTAAGAATGCTAATAAAATTTATAAGCTCAAGAAGTCTATTTATGGATTAAAGCAAGCTTCTTAGAGTTAGAGCTTGCAATTTGATGATGTAGTTAACATAAACATGAGGCCCATGTGAGAAGCCTAGGACTTAGAGTCTATAGGCTTAACTATAGTGCAAGTGGGAGTGTTGTAATTTGTGCACAATGTGTTAACATACCTTTTGTATATTTATGAAAATTCTTTAAAAAGGCAAGTATTTATTGTCTTTGTATACTTTCTACTCATATATAATTTACAATAAAATCCCATAGATAATTAGAGTATGTTTGGAACATAATAAAGGTATATTATCAGTAGGATTCCATGATATCTTATTATCTAAAAGTTGTCTTTGGTTAGACAAATATCTAAGGAGGACATAGATATTTAGACCAACATGTTGTATGACTAAGGTTAGTCTCACTGGACTAAGGGAAAGATATCTAAATTATACTAGTAGGTGCCTAAAGTTAAATGAATAAACTAGACATGACTTGCTAATAGAGGATACCTCATGTTTAATGTCTTTCTCCTCTATATGAAATAGTATAAATAATCTTTAAACTTAAGACCTTCATATATTTAATATATTGAATGTCATGCATTAATGTCATTAAACACAATCTTGATATTAGATTGTAAATAATATGGTTATTAGGTATAACATAAGATATAGAAAAAAAAAGTAATGGTTCAAGAAAGAATTCACTGCTTTCTTGAATTAGGAAGTCGATATCAATGGCTACTTGGTTAAAATAAAAGTGATTGATAAGCCCATGGCTATGGCAAGTTTTGGTGAGTTTATTTATTTTGGAATAAGCCCATGGCTATGGCATTTTTTTGGTGAGTTTATTTATTTTGGAAACCAAGTAAAATGATTAAACATTAATGACATGACATGTAATGATTTAATTAGGATATTTTTTATAAAATGATTTAATTATATAGTAATTGGTTCATAATGGTTCACAACCTTTTCTATTATGTTGGATGGCTAATAATTGTTGTTAGACGATTACCTTGGCTTGTGTATATATGGACACTACCTTCATGTATAGAAACCTAGAGAGTCACTCACAATAACACAGTTAATGGGAATAAAATGATTAACCAGAAATTTTAGTCCATGCTCAAATATGTCAATTTAGTTTTAAGATTGGAATTAATTATTTCGAAAAATAAAATGGTATCAAAAGTCAGTTACCGAACACAAGGCAAGTGAAGTTAATGGTTATTGGCAGATAGAACTTATTCTTTAACAAAATGAAGATATTTATTGGAAGTTTTTCTTCATTAGCTAATTAATCAATGATTGAGTTTATTATATTAATTTCTCCTTTTTGGTACATGTCTAATGATAATAGCATTGTTTGTCTTTTCACCTACCAATGAGAGTTCTTTTATTCGGTACATTTTCTTTTAAAAAGTTAATATATCCTTTTGTCAACATATATATAGTGTGAGAATGAAAGAGGATTATTAGCTTTTTATAAAAACATTTTTTATAAAAACAACTCCATTTTAATTCAAATTATTTAGCAATATAAGAATTAGAAATTTATTCTTATAACCGTGTGTGTGGATATTGTTAGAGGGATTACATTTAAAGTCCTAGTATTGATCACAATTTTACAAGTGGTGAAGCTGATCACTAATTGCACTTGAACTCCATCCAGTAGGATGAGAATGACATTTTATGACAAAGAATGGGTAATCTTTCCTTTAAAACTAATGAACTTAATTATTTCATTTTATTTTATATGTCACACATGGATCTTGTGATAGGTTTTGTGGAATTTTTTTTTTTCCAGAGTGCCTTTCTTATACCATACAACCTAACAAGATGAAGTGGTGACATAGATTCGAATTTCTATAATACTTTCCTTTGGTATAATCAGAATTTTAACAATTGTACTTTTCGTTTGCCATGAAATATATCAAGTTCTACTACTGAATTTCTGCATATTCTTTAGTGCCATGGTTTATGTTGACATGAGCAATGAGGCTTCTATGTGTGCCAATATTCCTGATATGCAAGGGGAGAAGAAGACACAAAACAGTGGATGAAAACATTAAAGACTTATAGAATCAGAAGAAGTTATTCCTTTTAGGTATTCCTATTCAAATATCAAAAAGAATACTAGAAATTTCAAGGATAGATTAGAGAAAGGAGGATATGGTTCTAATTATAAAGGAAAACCCAAAAGTGGTCAAGATGTAGCAATTAACATTCTCAAAATACTAAAGCTAATGGATAAGATTTCATGAATGAAGTTGTCACCATTGCAAGGATTCAACATGTAAATGTCATCTAACTTATTGGTTTTTGTGTTGAGGGCTCAAAGTGTGCACTTGTATGTGACTTCATGCCTAATGAATCAATGGATATGCATACTTGTTATAGAGAAATGGGTGCATCTCTTAGTTGCAAAGAGATATATGAGATCTCATTAAGAGTAACAAGAGGAATTGAATATCTACATGGGGCATGTGGTATGCAAATTCTAGTTTTTAATATTAAATCTCACAATATTCTCCTTGATAAAAACTTCATTCCAAAGATTTTTTATTTTAGGTTAGCTAAACTTTATCCAACAAGTTACAATAATGTTTCCTTAATTGTTGTAAGAGGAACTTTAGGGTATATGGCACTAGAGCCTGTTTATAAGACCATTGGCAATGTCTGCTATAATACTAATGTTCATAGTTTTGGGAAGCTATTAGCGGAAATAGCAAGAAGAAGAAAGAATGTCAATGTAATAGTGGAGTGCTTAAGCCAAATTTATTTTTCATCTTGGATTTATGATCAACAAACTTAAAAAAATAAACATTGAAATAGTTGATGTCATAGAAGGAGAAGAGAGAAAGATAACGGAGAAAATGATGAGAGTTGCATTGTGATCTATACAAACAAGTCCTGATGATCACCCCATAATGCATAGAGTCCTTAAAATGTTTAAGGGACTTCGAAACCCACCAATCACCCATAAACCACTTATACTCATAAAAGTGTCTATTCAAATTTCCAATAATGATGCCAACTTTGAGTTGCTAGTGTCGAGTGTTGTTAGTAGTTCACTTAGTTCCAGTAGTTTTCTCAATAGAAGTGATAATATTTTTTAAAGAGTTTCTCTTTTGTAATATATTTTTTAGTGCTTACAAACAAGGTTGAGATCTTATAAGTGTTAGTGGGATAATTTGTGTAATGCAAGCATTTTATCTTAATCGTACACTATGTCTTGAATGTTTGGTCATTTTGTCAATCTGTAAGTGAATCTTAAAGCTACTCAAACCATGTTAAATGCATAGATGCTAAATCAATGTCACGAATTTATATCCTGATCATACTTAAATTCTTCAAGATACACTAACAATTTGAAAGGATGAGGCAATAGATAAGCTAACTCAAACCTACAATTACTTTCATTGTATATAACTATATTGCTAATATAATTTACATTTAATAAATATAGATAGATATTCAAAATTATAGGTTGATCAATCATAATTATTAAGTTATAGATATCTATCGGTATACTTTAAAAACTTTATGCATATTTCGCATTTGCATCTTTAGCTTTCTCCTAAGCAAGCATGTTTCATTATCGGTGAAATGTCCTACTGCCAAAGTGCAACTACAGTTAAATTATTGTGAAACATTTAGGAAAGTTATGAATTTTCATAATGACTTAGAAGAATAGTATATTTACGAAATTTGGGGGAAATTAGTTTCCTTTTTTAGGATAGTTTGTGCATGATAGCCATCTGAAGGTAGATAGAAAGAGAGTATGTCGTATCACCCAAGAGAATAATACGTGTGTCTTCTTTTTCTTTCCTTTTGCAGAAGTCCGACAATGTCCCAAACACCTGTTTCGAAATACAACCCGTATATATGCCTCCAAATTTCCATTATTATATGAAACAAAGTTAATTAAAGTTGGGGAAAAAAAATTGGACATATATTCACATGTTTTATGGCTTTCTATTTATTCACTTCTCCATTCAATAATTATCTCTAATAGAATACTTGCATTATTATATTTTAAAAAGAATTTATTTTGCATATAATCAATTTTGTATTTTTGAAAATTCTTAGGAGTTGATTGTAGAAATTGATGTTTTTAGGACTTTACTACAAAATTTCTATGTTTTAGAACTCTTCATATATATCTTACTTTGTTTTAAAAAGGAAAAAAATATATACATTTAGCTCTTATCGTTTATCTATTTTTTAATTGAGTCCTTAAAACGTTTCTCCTTTTATTTTAGCCCTCAATGTTTTTAAAATTTTACAAAAATAAGCCATTAAATTTTCCATCCATCCATAATGTGTGTTAGCTTCAAACCAATAAAAAAATATTTAATTTAATAAAATGATAATATTATATATATTTAATTAGATAATATAATAAAAAATAATATTATATATATTTAATTATATGATTAAAAAATTTAAAAAACACAAAAAAGAAATAAAAGTAAGAAAAAGGGGTTGAAAACTTTTTTTTAAACCCTAAATACCTAGACCAACTACCCTAAGACCAACTACCCTAAGGCCAATAAGAAAATAAAACACGTCTAAGATGGATGGAAAATTTAATAGATTTAATGGGGAAAAAATGTTAAGGACTTAAATAGAAGGGAAAAAAAAAAGAATAATTGAAGACTCAAATAGAATAATGCATAGGTGTTGAGGACTAATAATGTACTTTTCCCTTTTAAAAGTTATTGATAAGTTATAATTGAATATTTTAAAGTTCTTATGTTTGTGCATAGTCATTATGAGCCAATGGACAATATTCTTGAGCTTGGACAATGTCTATGAGTGTAGTTATTAGGGTATACAATAGCTAGATGCTTTATTAATTGATGGTGGCTCATTGGATAATCGATAGAAGAGAATTATGTTGGAATAGTGGTTGATGAAAGTAGAGAGAAGTCATAACGGGTGTTATATGGAGGAGGTAGGGACTCATGTAAATCATGTTATGGGTAGACTGCGATTGTCGACATTTGAATAATGGCAGTGAATTATGTACAAGATTACTTTTTATTTTTCATTTTGAATATGAAATTTGATTGTTCCCATCAACTTTCAATAGCATGTTGTGGTGCAATTGAATCTCATGCACCCTTATCATGTTGTTTTAGAGTCATGATTAATCCTATGTTGCTTATTTACACTTAAAATTACATTTCAATAAATCCTGGCTGCTACATTATTATTATGCATGTATGCGAGTGGCATCAAGTGTACATGTGCGAGTGCTACTGTATTAACTTCTTTGCAACTCACACCTTTTTAGCATTTTAGATGTTGATTGTGTTTTACTAATTTTTAAGCTGAACCATGGAAGCTGTCTTTCATTGGGATTTGGAATGGTGATACCTCAAAGGTAACAAAGTTTAGTTTTATCAGTATTTACTATTTAATTACTAAACTTTATTTATTGTTATACATGAACTTTATAAACTTTAAAATTGTGGATATTTACAAACTTTAATAACATTTTTGGAAAATCTTTTCTACAAATAAAATTATTTTGAACATTTTCTAAAATAAAGATTGAATAATGACTTGTTAATAAATGGTTTAGAAGTTTTAGTAATCTAATGAAATATATAGTGGACTATGATTTTCTTTAAATTTCTAAGCCTGACTAATT